>CM052316.1:16144092-16161815 GCA_028455605.1 Lasioglossum malachurum | reverse complement strand
AATCATCTGATACAAGGATCTGTATACCAATAGCTACATTCTTTGCACAGGAAAACCTTGAATCTTCGAAACGTTTAACTACTCAGTCAGCCAGGTGCCTTGAGCAGATATCGAGCATAGCCTGTAATCGTACGACGTACGATGCGAGCTGACAGAACGACGCTCGAAGCTTAGCATGCTCGGAATCTGCTCGATTTTTGACAGCACACCCTGCCAGCTTAAAGCGATAATAGTAAGGTTCACTAATATATTTGTGACATTTTTATGATTGAAATGATACCAAACACGATATAATTCGGATCATATACAGGTGTATGGTCATATAAGTCAGGTACATACATATAGCTTGTCAAATCTAGCTGTGCGGCTGAATGTACCCCGCAAGGGGAATCTTTGTATTTGTTTGCCCATTCTTATGTTTTGGTCAGCCGCACAGCTAGATTTGACAACCTGTATATGTATATACATATCATTCAAGACATTCACGACACACTCTCTTGACTGGGAAATTTAGCGACTCAGACAACGGGCAGAAGCTCAGTATAGTTAAGTAACCAAGTTTATTTCACCATAACTAGAATTTATTACCGTACAAAATATATAAAATATAAATAGACATAAAAGATATACAAAATAAAAAAATATCCAGAAGAAAAATTAGTTAATTTAAAGTAAACAGAGTCCTATGCCCGATAGGTAAATGATTTATACTATGAAATTCAATAACTATCTGCGACAACTGCTGCTCTATATTTCTTACAGACAAATCGACAGACACCTCGTGATTGTACGTCTAAGAGTGATTTGGCCTCGTACCTTATTTATAGATGATGAAAATATCAACATTTGTCTTACGACTGATATAGGTCGTTGTTTGATTACATATTTGAACGATGTTGATTTCAAGGAAGATAGACTCAAGGAATTATTATTTAACACGTCAAAAACTATATTGCAGTTGATTAGGGCATTCCCACAATGCTAATGCATTATCAAACCGCAGTACAGTCGACGCAAGATTACACCCTGCCAAAAGAAGTTTCACTTCAAAAACTCTCAAGGAAACATCGGTTCGAAGGGGCGATCGTAGAACACCCGCAGCAATAGGTTACTCTTCACCTTTGTTTGGCGTGTCATTTCCCACAGTTCCCCCCATGTACAACGCTAGTGAACTGGATCTGCTGCTTCTCCTTATCACGTCGCGTGCACACACCAGCAACGCTTTCCCAATGCTTGCGCATTCCTCGACATCAATTTCAGTCAGATGGGGAGTGGTTTGAAAAGAGGTGGGTAGGTGGTGAGTTGGGCGGCGGTTGGCTGGGTGGGTTGAGGTGCTCAGCCTCCTTCGGAACGCCGCTCAACATTTCCACCAGCTCTTCCATGCCAATGGCAATGGCGATGGCAATGGCGATGGCGACGGCAACGGCAACGGCAACGGCGATGGCGACGGTAAAGGCAACCTCCGCGACGGCAAAGGCAACCTCCGTGACGCGTTGCTTGTTCTCCACTTCGCCGGAGGGTCATCACCCGAAGACGTCGTCACATATCTCGTCGGCATCGGAGCACTTCTTTTCGGGCGATTCAGCTAAAATATTAAAAAGAAAAAACGCTTCGATTTGCAATACATGAATGACGGCGATATAGTAGCTTTAAGGTCCTTGCCCATTAGCCCGTGCCGCACCGGGGCGCACCGCAGCGGCGCGGTCGGTTGGGATTGCCTTCTGTGTATTTCAATGGGAGTGCGCCCACTATCCTTGGAAGAGCACGCACCGACACGACACTGCAAGCTTCGACAGAAGGTACATCCTCGGCGAGGATATTCGCGCACCGGCACCGCACCAGAAACTTCTGTTGCACCGTTATTTCAACGTTTAATGTTATATTGTTAGGTTGTTGAATTCGTCTCGATACCAGTTAGAATATTATAAGATAAAGAATATATGTTAATATACAAAAAAATTGAGATGACCCCTTCAGTTTTTTATTTAAAAAAATTTACTTTCATTTTTTTATATGGTGATTTGTATAAAAGTGAATACTGAGCAACTTTTGTTGGAAACATTTTTTTGTCAGTTCATTGGATGTACAATATTTGGAAAATCGCGTTAGCAATGCTCATTTGTGGTGAAAATTCAAAGTGTCAAAGCGGCAAAGGAAAATTTAAAGTAGTTAAAAATAGTTTTTTAATATTTTGTCATTTGTTTGTCGTTGGGCAAAGCGGAGCTTTTGGCCTCGTTGTGGGGCAAGTTGTTCCTAAAAACTAGAATTTTTCAATAATAAAAACATTAATGAAGTGCAACACTGTCACGCAAACAATGTTGATTTATTTAGGTGAAGGTTAATGAAAATATGCTATGTGTAGCAGAACATAGAAACAACACAAACACTGTTTTTGGAATGGAATTATTTATGGCATACACTGCGTTGAATTATTTGGGCTACTATTCATGCGACAGTCAGATTGGATCCAAGTCAAAATCATGTTTTATGGATATATTCTATATATCTATATGTAAAATATGTATTACAAGAAATATGATATACGGGGTGTTTCGTTTATCTAATGAAGGAAATATCTTGTGACGCACTGAAGTTACGAAAAGAATTTGTTTGCAAAAATTGTTCGGTATGGAGGGAACAATAACATGATGTAATTTTTTCAGAATTGAAATGCTGGGGTGAAGGGGGGGAATTGCAACGACAAATTAATTTTTCAAAATTGAACCATGTATTTTTTTTGTCACAACACGATAGCATTTACCAAGACGAACTCAACGACATTTCACATTATGTCATTCACTGTTACAAAACATTCGAAGTTGACTTCTTGAGTAGGTACTGGTACTATGTATCTGGTTACCAGCTATTTGTTAGACGCTGTAAACAAAAATCTTGTCATTTGGTTTGTACAGTTAGAAGAAATGTTAAGAAGTGCCAAAAAGGCATTTTCAAAACGGTTAGAGAAATGGATTATGATGAATGGTGGACACCAGAGTTGGGCAGTATTTAAATACAAAACTATTTAAATACCGATTCGCGAATATAAGATACAATATTTGAATAAGTTATTCGAAGGTTCGAATACAAAAGTATCTTATATTCGAAAAATATTTAAATACTTTTGTATTTCGAATACAATTTGTATTTAATTTACTAATACTGAATATATATATATATATATACACATCCACACATATACACGAATACTTTCGGCCGGCTCGAGGCTACAATGAACACATACCGAGACCCGAGGGTCGAGCCCCGAGGCCTGAGCCTAGAACACAATAGTAGTGCAATAAACACGACCGGGCAATCCCCCGGCAGGCAAGTATCACGGTATGAAACCGCTAACAAGTGAATGCTAAACTTGTTTAGTTCTTATAATTTTCTCACGGAAGTGACACTAGCCAGTTCGTGGCGTTCTTCCGATTAAGAAAAGTCTAAACCCGATAGAAAAAAAATATTTTAAGGTAAAATACGCAATAAAAATAGTAGTCATGTCGATTTTTTTGAGGTTTTTGATTTTTTACAAGCTGGCTTTTTAATTTAAAAATCTGAAACCAATTGCAAAGTATGTATTTAGGTTCTTGACACGTGGCAGATTTTTCTCAGAATTTCTAAACATCATCATGAACTAGGGAAAATAGGCTAAAAGCTGATTTTTACTACTTTCCCGATATAATTCGACTCAAGGGCATTTTCTTTGACCATCTTATCCGGCTATGCTCTTAAAATTTTCCTTTGCCACTTTGACACTTTGAATTTTCACCACAAGTTCCAAATATTGTACATTCGATGATCTGACAAAAAAATGTTTCCAACAAAAGTTGCTCAGTATTCACTTTTCTACAAATAACCATATAAAAAATTGAAAGAAAATTTTTTTAAATAAAAAACTGAAGGGGTCATCTCAATTTTTTATATATTAACATATATTTTTTATTTCAGAATATTCTAACTGGTATCGAGACGAATTCAATGACCTATAACAATATGACATTAAACCTTGAAATACGTAGTAAATACTTACCGAGATCGTAGAAATGCGTCTGTTTATACACATATATATTTGATCGCTTTTTGTATATATTTGTTATTTTATTTATATATTTTTATATATTTTATATATTTTACTTTATATACTGTATATATATTTTAATAATTAAATATGAAGAATTCGCAAGAACAATCGGTACTCGCAAATATTGAGTCTAGCGTAATCTGACGTGGTCTAGCGATGTCAACGAGCGCATCAGAAATATGGCTGAAAAACCAACGCCGCCGGCAAAGCCTCTATCCTCACCGCCAGGTGCTGCCAGGGCACTACTGTGCTGCCACCACACATAACGATCGAGAAACAATTAAATTCGTTCCCACTTTTTAACAAAGGAGTCGACACCCTCTGCACATTTGTGCGACCTATCCTCGCTGACGGTGCTGCCCTGTAAAACGATACTCGCCACCCACATCAGTGCGACGGTGCTGCCACAAAGGCATGTGGCCACATCAGTGGTTTCATGCCGACCTCATGCCCATGTCCAAACCCTGGTCCTACGGACGACACTAGCGCGGCATATGCGCGCACAGGAGGTCGACCGAATTTGGATTTTTGGTTGCCTGGGTAGCTATACGTCTATGTTTCTAATTTGCAACAATTATCCTTGGAAAATGTTCTAATTTTGTATTCTCTTTTCAGGTGCGCGGAAGAAATTGTACGTTGGATAGTGTGATAGTGCGGAGACGAGGCATCTCTATCCTGTCTGGGCCGTCGCTCCCAGGCAACGTGTCGACGAGGGATGCAGCGCAGTGAACTCTCTTAGTGAAAAGTGCAATAATCCCTGTGCCGTGAAACTTTTGCGCTGCGGTGGAAAACTCTCTCTCTCTCGTGCGGTTCGGATTCTACTCGACTAGCTAAGTCTGTAAATTTGTAGAAATATGTTAGTATCAATAGACCCCGTTTCGTTCTGACTTTATTTGTCTAGGCTAGGTCGCGTAATCTAGCAACTATTTCTCGCCCCTTTAGAGACATCTTCTCTAACGGGGAACCGAGTTCGTTGCCGCGGTTATTCTATCGAATCTAACTTTTGCATTTCAATTTGTATTTTACATCTATTGTTGTTTTAGTAAGAGTATGTACGTCAAGTGAGAACATTATCTCCTTCGATTCGGTAATGATTGTGATACTGTAATGTTCTCATGATATCGTAAGAGAGAGAGATTTCACCGCTGTGCTTTCTTCTTGTGAGTGAGAAACGAGGACTTTCTGTTGCGAGCGATATTACTTATCTCTGTGATCGACTGCCCGTTTGACGATGATCTGTATTTCTATTAGTTTAGATTGTAACTCGCGTTATTAGGTATTTGATTCTATGTTCTGAGTGAGTGAATCTGTTATATGTATGTGGAAAAGGAAAAAAATTTTTTTTTCTTTTTCCTTTTCTTTTTCTCGTGAGTTGCCACCTAACAGAATAGAGTTACTTGTCCTTCCGAGAGATGGCACTCCGCGCCGAATCCCGTTGCCGCGCTGTTGCCAAGGAGCGCGATTTGTTTAAAGTTCAAACTATGATTTGTAAAGCTGTACATGTGCTGCTAATTTGAAGTTGCTTGGGGGATGCCGCGCCTCTCTGTCACCACTCGCAAGGGAACCTTTGCGTTGATATTCTCGATTTAAAGGATAATTGATCCTACCTTTCTCGCCAACAATTTTCTTTATCAGGTTTTCCCGGTGTAGGTTGATTTTGCCTGACACTGCGTGTACTGAGTTTGTATGCACCGAGTTCGTATACACTGAGTTCGTATAGACTCTACTTGTGTTTTTGTTTCACTAACTTATTCGCGAGAATGCACTATGTAAGGTGTGACCTAACGTACCCCTGTCTTCAACCTCATCGACCGTGAAGAAGATTGCCAGAAGACTACGAGGAACATCGCCACTGCCACTGTCCTCCCTTCAAACTTTACTTGAATTTCCTTCTTTTTATTGATAATCAACATTTAGAGTCTTGCTAGTAAATTGTTAACACTTAGAGTCACCCCTTTTATTGTAATATTCTTCATACCTTTTCCTTATTTAACTATCTATATTCTAATTTGTGATCTTATCTTATATATATATATATATGTTTGTTTAATAAAGTTATTGTTTATCTTGAAACGTGCGTCTAAGCTCGATGAACACCACATTTTTGGTCCTCCACTGCGATATTGCGAATCCCACTAAGGGAACAGGTTACCGCTCGTCTGTTTCCGTGAAAGCATTCCGATGTAACACTCTCTCTATCGAAAAGATAATGTAGCGTGACCCGTTGATCACGCGAACATAGCTACGATAATGTTGCCACACTATAGGCCTATATAGGCCTTCAACGAAATACCAGGAAACTGTCCTTGATAGGAGGGATCGATGTATTGCCACCCTCCCCCCTCGCCTACGAACGGAATCGCTGTATTGCCCTCTCCCCTTCCCCTCGCCCACGAACGAGCTCACGCTATAAGCCTTCCAGGCGTTTACCTAATTCCGCTTTTTTAATCCCAAAAAAGTGGTTCAGAACCCGCCTCTATACCCTACTGGATCTCAATAAGAACGATTGAATTTTGTCATTACATAACATAACAGAATAACGCAATAATGTTCAAATTACTTTTAAATTCTGATACATTTGTAGAATATTACTTTCATTTTTTCCTACATCTATAAACTATCGATTATATTATTGTAAAACAGTTATTACAATGGTGATACATAATAAGGAAAATAAGAATGTAATAAGAGAATTATATATAGTATTATAAGGTAGTGATCGGACCGATACCGATACTATTGATGATATTCAATCAATTCGATACCAAAGTACTCAATGGGAAGTATCGATACGTATTGAAGTGTAAGGTATTGGTTGTTACGAGGCAGGGCCGCGAGCAGCACGAGTGGCCGGCGAAGTGTTGTTACTCCAGGAATATGGTATCTAATTGTTAGTTAAAGGTACGCGGACGAACCCAATGCGGAATTGGGGAGCCGCTAGGACCTGACGCGAAGTCAGGGAGCCTCTATGAATGGAGTCAAACGCAGACGAACCCGATGTGAAACCAGGGAGCTGCTAGGAGGTTGGATAAAAGCACAGACGAACCTGATGCGAAATCAGGGAGCTGTTACGATAGTTAGTAAGCCTCGTAACTAGTATAATTTAATGATACAATCCGAGCGGTAAGATTGTATCGTGTGGGGACGTTCAATTACTCGATTAAGATATTGGACAATAATTATGGGTTTAATGAATTTGCGTTAATTATCAAAGATCACAAATATATTCTGATTATAAGAATCTGCGATACAATTGTGTAACTGTCGCGAATGAATTGAATTAGAATAGAAAGAATTAAAAGAAGATGTGTATTACCTAAACTGAGATGCACAGTGTTGACGCACTGGCAATGCGGCGGTCTCGGAGCAACCTTATCACTGCCTAATAGATTTTAGACCGAACTCACGGAATCTATACGGTTAACTATGATTCGAAGGGGAACTTAGCCCGATCTCACTGGTAGTTGACTTCCGAGATGCAGCCCGACGCGACACGATTCGTGATTATGATAGTACCAGCCCACGAGAGTAGAAATGCAAGGGCTTACATACCCCTGCAATGACGGATGGTACTTGTCAGTACCCTTTGGATGAACATTCGTATTTTGTCAACTGCCAGTTGGTCGTGCGTATGTTTGGGCCCTAAACTAAACTAAACAGATATGTAAATTTGTCTAGGGTGGCTCTGTTCGTTTATCTAGGACGGTTCCTGCCAGAGATGATATTGAACACTTGTTCGTCATCCGTAACATGGTATTACTTTTCGATACTGATACTTCATGAATTGATACCCGTTTGATACTTCTACGAAAGTATCGATACCCATTTGATACCTCTACGTAAGTATCGATACCCGTTTGATATTTATACGAAAGTATCGATACCTGTTTGATACTTTACGAATGTTTCGATACCTGTTTACCTGACAGAGAGGATATGAGAGTGCTCACGCCCGGGTTTTCGATGTCTCCGGTATAGTGCTGCCCCCACACAAAATCTTAGCCTGGATCAGCTCCTATGCGTACGGTAGAGCGGATTTCCCCCTCCCACTTTTAGCCTGGATCAGCTCCTATGTGTACGATAGAGCGGACGCATAGCCTGGATCAGCTCCTATGCGCACGGTAGAGCGGACGCTTAGCCTGGATCAGCTCCTATGCGCACGGTAGAGCGGATTTCCCCCTCCCGCATCCTTCCCGTTCGCCGGCATACTTTATTTTTTTTGACACTGTTACACCAAACGGACACTTCTGAGATTTTTATATATAATAGATTAGCATCATAGCAATATTTTAGAATTTTTTGGTAGGTGTCAACCCAGGGGAAGATAGTTAAAAAAATTCTCAAAGAATTAATTTATTATTTTCAACTATAAATAATTAACAAAAAATTCTGAAAAAAATCTGAAATATAGAGAGTATCTATATCTTTCGTTTGCCGTTTATCCCATGTCGATATCTTTCCTCGTTTCAGAGCAAATTGCATTTAAGTGCGGGGCAATTTACCCCTATATCACCCCCATCGGTGGTTGTAGATATTTTAAATTTTACACAATGGTTTTTTAGACATAAAGCGATATTTTAAGACAGGAATCAGGAAAATCGGAGGGGGGCCGCTGGCCCATGCTTATCCAGATATACCCTTTGAAGCTTTGATACTTCCATTATTATCACCTCCGACGTTCCTGAAATCGAAGCTTGGAATGGGATCGAGTAACAGCTCCAGTCTGGACTGGACTGCATCTACTGTATTGTGTCGAGGAACGCGTGCGTTTTCGTCGGGTGTAACATTTGGAGGTCTTGAAACGTAGGCAGCCACGCAAAAACGCCGAACACGGTTAATTGTAAGATCACAGTGAATCCGACTTCGTCCGAGACGCAGAGTTGGGCATTATTTATAAAAATGTATCTTTTATTCGACTCGTTATTTAAATAATTTTATTCGTCGAGAAGTTATTCGAATGAAATTTCAAATAAAATTTTCATCTATTATTTTTATTTATTCGAAAACTGCGAATAACTTTCGAATAATTTCGGCCAGCTCGAGGCTCTAATGAACACGTACCGAGGACCGAGGGTTGAGCCCCGAGGCCTGAGCCCAGAACACAATACATACACAGTATGTAGTACAATAAACACGGCCAGGCAACGCCACGAGGAGTCGGGTATATCGGCATGAAACCACTAACAAGGGAATTGCAGACCTTGTTTATTTTTCATAATTTTTTCATGAAAGTGATGCGAGCCGATAGAATTTGGACTGTGCATAGTGGTTTTATTTGTCAAATTGTTCGTGGATCTACGAATAAATACGTCGAAACGTCTCCGAATAAAAATTGCAATTTTCCATGATTTTCAGCCTCTTTACCACTTTTGATCGTTTATAACTCCTAAATCAATTAACCAATTTCAATAAAATTTTCAGAGCCCATATAATTTATACGAGCTTACCAAACACATATTTTAAACTTTCGTTATTGGCCCAGCTAAAGAAGTAGTAAAAATCAATTTTCACTATTTTTTTCGCATTTTTCATCATTTTTCCAACATTTTTTTTATACGTCGTTTACTAAACTAATTCTTCTAGCCTTACAGAGAAATTGAAGTCATTTTTATTGTGATTTTAATTGTAATTGAAATTTTTATTTTTATTATGTTTATTGTGATTTTAATTACAATTGTTGTTTTTATTACACTTTTTATGTGAATTCCGCACGCGTTCTTCTAATAAAGATATTTATTAATATTAAATTTATGAGAATTATTACCGCATTTAGCAATTTCCGATACATGGTTATACCGCACGAAGCATCGGTTGAAACTAGTTCTGATTTATGCCACAGACTAGTAAAGGTTCTGTTTCATGCTAAAACAGTGTGGTCTCTATTTCGTGGTAAAAGTGGGCTCTACCGTACGCATAGGAGCTGTTCCGTGCTAAGCGTGAGTGTGCCAAAAAGTGGTGGCAACTCAGACCCGGGCGTGAGCACTCTCATATCCTCTCTGTATTTGATACTTTACGAAAGTATTGATAGTGTTTTGATACTTCACACGAAAGTCGATTATCGTGCAAGAGTGTGAGGGCACACACATACATCGATAGATTTGCATATACGTATATGACATTACAAGGTTTTTGTGGTAGTAAAATGACGCTTTATTATCGCAATGAGGAGTTCAGAAGCGGTCAATTGTGATTCCTAAAAGTCCAATCTATATTCTTTCGGTGCCCAAAATGCATATTTTTACGTTATCGAGCAATAATTTGCAACATTCGGCAGATACCGCCTGTCACGAGGCATCCGAAGCAAGCATGATATCACAAGATGGCCGCCACTGACAGATTTTCGTAAATATTGAGAGATTTATCGTTCGAATAAAAAAAATCGCACCGCAGCAAGATAGCCAGGACATATACAAAGGCGGTGGTGTGTATTTTTAGTTGATTAATTAATTATTAAACACGAAAAATGAGTCAGGAAAAAATACAGCACCTCGAGGTTTCTAAATTTTGCCCTAGTAGGCACCACTGCGGAAAAATTATATCGAATGTGTTGTGCGTTCGCGAAACGCAGCGCGTTGTTGGCGACGCACGACATTGCAAATTTTCGATTCACGAGGATGAGACTTCTGATTCTACAAACGATAAATGGTTAACATTAGCGATTCGCTATGTTGAGCCACGTCGTTTGACTGTAACGACAGAATTATTGCAATTGATCCATTTGGATGCCAGCGACTGTTCGAATATGTACGTACGTTTTTTAACGTCGAGAAAATTCGTTAAACTTGGAGAATTTCAAGAAAATGTGGTTTCTCCGTTACTACGCACGGAAAAATTTTTTTTTTAACATGCCATGTATCATTTCCCGTAGATTTTTTGAAGCTGATTTCAAATCTGGTTTCAAAATTTGTCTACGATTTTTTGTTTTTTCAACAAATCGATTTTTGTGACAAGAAATTAATGAAGTCATTTATTCGTTGAAATGATTTTATGACACACTAATTTGAAGGTAAATAAATACATCGTATTCTAATATATAAAATACAATCAAAATAATAATAATAAAGCATTTGAACGTTTTGAGTTACGAAACACATGAAGCACCTCACGTCGCGTCATCAAGTGACGTATCGCTGACATTGCTACTGGCACTTTCTGCAGGCTGTGTGTAGCTGTAATGTAATATAAATTAGATATGTATTGTTCATAATTATACTTTTATTTATAGAAGAAGGGGCGAGTACTTGTACTGTTTTGTCGAATCCGCGACTTCGCGTTTAATCCGGCGTCGTAAAACCGCCAAGAGGCGGCCACGCGACCCCCGCTATCCGACCGGATTCGACCCCGCAAAATACAATTATCGCCAATAGTCAGTGGGTGACCAATCCCCTGAATTAAAATATCGTCGGCGCCTCCAGGTTGTTTGTCCTGAGCCCATTCGATCCTTCCTCATCGGAATTCAGCGTAGTCCAGCCCTTTTGATTTTTCCCTTAGGTCGTCTGTGGCCTTGGCGATATGAAAGAGAATTCCGGGTCCCACCCGGAGCCCGGATGTCGTCCTGCAATTCTCCGTCACGCAAATGGCGCGACGTTCAAAATTATGAATATCGGTCCCTGGAACTCGCGTGTGCCCAGGGAGAGCGCTCGCAGCAGCCCTTTTCGTGTCTTGCATAGCCAAAGGGTGACCCGGTCTTCCGCTAGTAGGTTTGGAGAGACGTAGGCAATACTGCCAGGTCACAGTTTATATTGTTTTTTTAATTTTAGGAAACCAGAAGATTGTTTCAAATCGCGCGAGTGCCAGCTGCAGCAGAATTTTCGGGCAGAGCGAACCAAGGACCAGCGATCAACAGCCTAAAGGATAATTTAGAAACAAAGATAAGTTTGCGATTACATTAATATTTGTTAACACATTAACCATGTGTTTATATTCTTTTCTTAATTTTAGAAAACCAGAAGATTGTTTCAAATCGCGCGTGTGCCATCTGCTGCGGAATTTTCGGGTAACGCGAACCAGCGTCCAACAGCCTAAAGGATAATTTAGACACAAAGTTAAGTTTGCGATTACGTTAATATTTGTTAACATTAACCACGTGTATATAATCTTTTTCTTTAATTTTAGAGAAGCAGAATACTGTTTCAAATCGCGCGTGTGCCAGCTGCAGCGGAATTTTCGGGCAGCGCGAATTGCATCAATCCTTTATGAAAACTGAAAACTTCGATGTAAAAGTGGCTATTTTATGTTTTCCGATTTGCTCCAAATTTCTCTTCGATATCTTTTTTAGATCAATAGTTATAGCAAAATGTGATCCGATCCGACCCGATCCGACCTTACAAATTATGATTGTTTAAAGTTTTCGGGACGTGTCACCTGACGCATAGCAACTCACATATAGTACTTAAATACCATCAAAATATGAATATTTTTGCAATTGCATTAACAGTTCATACCTACCTAAAACAAGTATGTAATTTTTAACAATTAATTAAACAAAAAAAAATTTATTGTTAAAAATATAATGAACGGTAATAATATTACTGGACTAAGAGTTGCTTAGTTTTTCTTAGTAAGTATCACTGTTTTTGGGTAAGTATATATATATCTGTCATTGAATAATAGTTAACAATTGAGAGACTCTTCTAGCGAACTGCTTAGATTATCGAGACGCGAGATGTTTATGCTATGCTGCAGATAAGATTTCGACTAAGGTCCATCGTTCTGTCTGCATTTAGTTGAAACAAAATCTTTGGAGTGTTACGAGCCGAGGTTCAGGCAGCTATGCGGGAACCGAGGGAAGTTTGAATTAAGAGATTTTTGGGTTTAGGTAGGAAGGGTACACGTAGGACTAGCCGATGTCTATTTCACCACCGGGTCGCCACTTATAGGGAATAAGGTCGTGGTTCCACTATCTCGTAACTTATCAATTTAATAGGTACACCTTGAGCGGTAAAGATGTACCGTCTTAGGATACTAGCGACTGGGAATTCGAAGAGGAATATGAATAATAGAAAATGAACTCTACATAAGTTCACACACAATAATATATTCTGAAGTATGGGTAATACAATTGATTAGTGTAATATGTTGTCGCGGTTTCGCGATCTATCCTCTCTGTTTTGACGAGTTCTACAAACAGCCAATGTTCTACGCTCTGAAACACTTGAGCAGATTCTTCGGGAGAGGTTCGACCAGAATTTCCATCACCAATGACTTCCAAGTGAAATCCACGGCGTTCGTTACGCCCTCGAACGAGATCGTTGTCGTGCTTTTCAACAAGTAATGTTTCATCATCTCTAGTCAGTTCTGCTCTGTGAAATTGGCCGAACTGTTTTGTAATCGTATTTTCCATGCGTTACAGATGGGATATTCCGAGGACCGTGGTCGTCAACGACCTGAAGAAAGGAGAGCTCTGCGTGGAAGTACCAGCACACTCTATGCACACCATTATCTATGGAAATTGAAACTGTTACTGACCATCCGATAGTATACATATAAAATGCTGCTTACTTAGTTCAGACGTCATATATTACAAATTGCCCATTTGCTATCCTGCCCACTTCCTACGCGCTTTCACGTTTTATTCGAGATGATTCTGGAGTATTATTAGAACGTGGCTACGAAATAGATTCATGGTTTAATTATAATAATTTAATAGGTAAATAGAACGTTTATTCTTGGCTACTTGTCCATTTGTCGCAGGCTTTCGTAAGGGTGGGAAAACGTCTCGAGTGAGAGTGTGGTGGTACACTCGCATACCACTAGATACTTATACATATCTCGTCGGTGGTACAGAACTTAGACCATATCAGAATATACTCTCTGAACATATATACTTATATGTAAAGTCCAGTCGCGCGCCAGGTACTTTTACCTGGAAAGTATTCCGAACTCAATGAAATGTTGACACGTCATTTAGGGGTACTGTGGGGTGTCGAATCTGAGTTTCGACCTCGAGGACCCTGTGCTAACTTGGGGAGGGGGTAAAAACCACGATTTTGATTATCTTGTTTTGGTTTTTCCTCTATTACTCAAAAACTATGGGTCTTACGAATTTTCTTTTTTCATTTTTGGAAAGAGCATTAAATTTCCTGCAAATTTCACTGTTCAAACGTATGTTTTGACCCAATAGGCACCGAGAGACAGGCGTTCGATATTAGGAAATGTTTCTCAAAATGACATTTTTGTTTTTTTTTTTACCCTTCGCCTACCCAATCTATATTTATTACTCTTTGAGCTCAGGGGTTAATGGGAAAATATAAAGTCATAAAGTGATGACCAGGCACCTAAATAGGGAATAAACTGCACTTATAGCATTAGGTACTTGTCAGCGGACCCCCCCCCCAACCATGTGAAGTCAGATTGTGATAAGAGTACAATGTTTAGAGAGGATTTCTGGAGACAGAGTTTTTTACGCATTTCTCAAATTCGTCTTCTTTTTCTATTATTAATATCTTTATTGCTATTAAATATAACACCAACAAAAATATAAAAAGGCTTGAATCCACTCGGTTGAAGTAAATAAATTGTGCTGCCCTTCCCAGTTAATATTGAAAATGTGTGTGTGTGTGTGTGTCTGTGACAGTGTGGTCTCTGTTTCGTGGTAAAAATGTGCTCTACCGTACGCATGGGAGCTGTTCCGTGCTAAGCGTGAGCGTGCCAAAAAGTAGTGGCAACTCAGTCCCGGGCGTGAGCACTCTCCAGCACTCTCATATCCTCCCTGTGCCTCTCTGGTATCAGTTGGTATAAATGAGCGGTATGGGTTGGTACCTGTGTGTGGTAGAGGTTGATATGAGTGTGCGAGGTATGAAAAAGGTGAGCAGAGCGCGGGATCGCCCTCTTCTGGTTGGGAACGGTGTGAAGGAATGATCGAAGTGTAAAAAGCGAAAAGAGTAGAAAAGCGGTTTATTGTATTAGTTTATATTATTCAGAGTGTATTTGTTCATTGCTTATGATTAGTCTAATAGTCTTAATTATTAAATAACCTGTATATAACAACAGAAAACATAAAAAAAATTGAAATTTGTTGGACAGTGTTATTATTAATAAGACATGTGAGTCGCGGAATACTCCGTTTATGGTCGTAAAACAATTAATGTATCCTATACATTGGAAAAATCGAAATTATTACCGATAAATATATGCAAATATACCAGTATTTTCATATACAGGTATAACATTTAGGACGGTATGACGGTTAGGAAGAAATAACCGAAAATACCGGTTTGATACCGGTACAAGTCCCTCGTTTTAAGGTCGACTCATACACATACGATCCGAACATCCGAGAAAATATTCTAACCCAGCTTGAAGTCACACCGTCCGCAACCGAGAAAGTCTGAGCGGCTTCATTGCGATACTTTTCTTCGAGACTGAGAGCATAGGCGTAGGCATCTCCTGAGGTGTAGAGGGGAGTAAAAGGTTCTCGGAATCCCAGGGGTCAGGGTAGTAAAAAGATACAATCTTCGGCACTTGGCCTTTGTTCGAGCATTTCGATCCTTCTCAAGTTGCCTAAAACTTCGGATCGCACGTGTATGACCGCCGAAAAATAAGGTGCGATATCTCGGACGCGTGTATGAATCGACCTTTAACTGTGCTGCATGATTGCGTGTTTTCCTCGGTGACCTTGACTTTGTGCATTGGATCACTTAATCTATTTCGAGGAAGCGATCATTACGCCAACACAATAGAAACATCAATAACAGCTGAGTCATGTGACTCAACAACTCTCATCTCGCAGATGCAATCATTGTATCGTCTCCATCCGATGACTTGCGTTTGCAAGTCGCGGCGTTCTTGATCGATTTAGAGCGATAATCACACCACCTTGATGCCGTCTCAAATATTACTCGCATACTTGCTCTTCTAGTTGAAATAAAATTAATCGACACTTTCCTTCACACTAATGCAAGAAAACACTTATCGCCCGATAATTTTTGTGCGGTAAATACACCGTGGAATTCGCATATTTGGAGGAGGATATGTATGAAGGGGTTCAACACTAAATAACGAATGTATTGTACAAGCAGTGTGTTGTTCCTTTGTATTTCAAATGTAAAGCTTCGTTATAATACATATGTATATCAGAAATATTATTCTATCGGTTAATTTTTGTACATATTTTGAGTTTTGCATAAATCTTTTCTTTTCACTTGTTCTTCATCTCAGCCACCTGAAAATAATACAACTATTGTTAAATCAGAGTTTCGAGAGACTATGTGTTAGTTTCTTAGGTTTGTTGTACATACTGCACGTTGTAATTCGGGTAGTGAGCTTAAACTGCTCCGTGTCGCTATCAAGAGATCAATAACCTGCAAAGAAGACAGTTCGTATTATTTATGTTTGCATTGCAATTTGAGCGTCTCACGCAACTGGAGACTCCAATTTCGCCGTTCATATCTCGAAACTATTATAGCATTGAACGTTAATTATCTCCGAAGAAAGTGCACAGCATTGCAAACGAAGATTACGTATCAAGACCAATGTTATGCTGCTGTTTGTGGTATTATTCTTTATCTATAAATGACATGTGTGCATCTGTGTGTGTGTGCGTGTGCGTGTGTGTGTGTGTGTGTGTGCTCATACCTCCACATTCGGCGGCGTTCCTAACGCATACATAACTGCATCAGAGACATCATCATCACTTAATGATGGTATTTTCTCCAAAACGGCAGGATCGTTGACAAATGTTTTCAGCATGTCTGTCGCCACTGCTCCAGGGCTAACATTCTGTTTAAACACAAAAATATGTAAAATAAGACATTAACTAATCCAATGACTAATCAAACTTTTTTGTTTTTCATTTCTTTATGAGACATTTACGAACATATATGTACATATTTGTGGCATTTTTTGATTAAGACGAGAACAAACGCGATACATTTCCGAGCATATTTGCTCGTCGAATTACACTGTCCAACAAATTTCAACTTTTTTTTTGTAAACATGTTTAAACATGTTAAACAATCATAATACATTAATATTATATATCATTGTATTCGGGAAAGTATAAGGAATCTTTTGCTGTAGAGAACAATTCAATATCTTTTATAATAACATCACAATATTTGTTCAAAGTTGAAATATATGTCTTTTTTTTAACTCCATTTTCTCAAAAACTGTACGTATAGGAGAAAAATTAAGGACAGATTCGGAATCAGCGCGAAAAACTCTATAAGAATCGCATAGTGGGAATCGAAATACTTTTTGGCTGTTGGACAGTGTTATTATCGAACCGATATCTCACTTCTTGACATTTTTTCAATATTTTTGCATTTGAAAATTACATTTCCATATAAAATGATAAATTATTGTGTTTTTCACAAAAACCTTCCACTTTCCACATAATTTAAGAAGAACAGTCTTTTGCGATGACGATTAAATCAAAGAAAATATTTCTATCTTTAATAGTGATGAGTTTTTGTTGCATTTTTTAATGCAACGAAGAAAAATTTGCCAACATAGACGAATTGTTCAATAAGTCTTACCGTAACTTTGATGTTCGTGTTAGCGAGTTCATGGCGAAGTTCGACAGCCAAAGCAGTTAGGGCATATTTACTAGCAGCGTACATTCCGATCGGGAGTTGTACAATCTCTGCATTATGCCCAGCTATGCTGAAAATAACAAGTATCGGTAATTAAAGAGATACCC
>CM052316.1:16092450-16143592 GCA_028455605.1 Lasioglossum malachurum | reverse complement strand
ACGTCTATTATCCTTGCTAATTAATGGAACTGATTGTTAGGATAATACAACAATTACATAGTTTCAGTGCTGAACTTAACCATTATTGAAGTGTGTAGTAAATCGTGTAGCATATGGGTTGGTTTAACGCAAACTAATTCTTTGTGGAAAGTATTCAGACGATAAAGAATTCGAACATCAGAGGTCCGGATAATCGAGATTCTACTGTATCTTCTCAAACTTGTACCTTTAATTTAAAATCACTAATTGTAAAACATTTTACAAGACACAATATGGCACTCATGATACGATATTATATACGTAAGGTATAGAATGTGGTTTCATAACTTCTTGCAAGAGTGAAACAGTATAATTGAAATAAAAGTACCATACTAACCGAGAAGAAATTATTTCGATCAGAACCAAACCAAAATGAAACAAACAAACATTCCGTTCTGAGTCTTTGTTTATAGCTACAGAAACATACGGCAGAAAATGAACTCTCTTCATTTAATGATTCCATGTATTCGTCATTGGTTAAACTTGTACCTTTAATTTAAAATGACCAATTTTAAAACATTTTACAAGACATAATATGGCACTAATGATAAAATATTACATACGTAAGGTATACCATGTGGTTTTAACCTTGTAGACGTTAAGGAGGTTCTGTCAAAATCCTGGCTCCTAAAAGGATCTGGGCTGAACATACCACACATTCTTTAGGTACAGTCGACTCATCTAAATCCAAACTATTTACCCATAATTGGCGTATCATGCCACTTCTTGGAATCCTAAGAAATAAATTATACAAAATATATAAATGATACAGAACAATTCCTTTCATACTTGTGTGAAACCTTTACTTCCTTCAAAACTTACCTGTGAAAAGTGATTCTCGGTATTTTTTCTTGCACCTCCTGTGTACAATTCTTCCTGAAAGTTCTATTCGCACAGCCTTTAACAACGCACGTGGGCATTGTTGTCATTGACGATCAATAAGCCTATATGCTTCAAATACAGTACTCTGACTCTGACTATTTTATTTGAAACTTTTATTTGAAATCATATCAAACAATAACGTATTTTAAAATAACCAATGAAACACAGCGCCGGTAAAAGCAGACATATAAATTACATACAATGATTACAATGTATTCGCGCACGCGCACATCTCGAGCACGTAACGAGGTCGCTAGTGTTCCAGTAAAGTATGGACTTTTCTCGAAGTCGTATTTTCTAGCAGCTTCTAGAAATGAAATAAAAATCATTTAGCCGACTAACATAATGATGTAATCTGTACGTATTTAGCCAAAGAAGAAATGCCATATCATAATACCATGGAAAAGCTTTTTAATATAGAAGTTTAGATTGTGCAGAAGTATACGCGACGCGAACAGAGAACCGTTAAATATTGCCACAATTCGATAGCTATACGCGCGTAAACTGATGAAAATGAATTGATTCGAATTCTAATCTGTATAGATGTTTGAAAATTCTTTGTTAATATCGTATCTACATATATTTGGTACATAAATATAGTAAATATATATTTACGTACGTGGGTACATATAATCGAGCATTCTCGAAACATCAAGAAACGACACTGGTCGTGCGAGCGGTATATAAATACGGGCGCGACGGTTGCGTCGTCAGTATTCGCGCAGCAACCGAGCGATAAGAGTGATAAAAGCAAGTGAAACTTCAGTATATTCTGAAGCGATATCGTGATATCTTGGTATTCCTGTGAAGACAACCGCAAAATGTCTTTGGTACCACTGCTGTTCTCCGATTGGTGGGAGGGTTTAGATCACCCGAATCGTTTGTTGGACCAAAACTTCGGTTTGGGCCTCCATCCTGATCAACTGATGACGCCCAGTCAGCTGGAGCTGTACCTGCAACCACCAAGAAGACATGGTTATTTCCGGCCGTGGCATGAGCTGCTTCGTTCCAAGGAGTCTGGTACCTCGACTGTTCAGGCGGACAAGGACAAGTTCCAGGTCGTTCTTGATGTTCAGCAATTCGAGCCGGACGATATCGATGTTAAAGTTGTCGACAAGTTTGTGATCGTTACGGCGAAACACGAAGAGAAGAGGGACGAGCACGGCTGGATTTCCCGTCAGTTCACCAGGAAATACATGATCCCCGAGCAGTGCGATCTCGACCAGGTCTCATCGAAGCTGTCGTCGGACGGTATACTTACCATCTCCGCACCTAGGAAGGATCAGCCGAAGGTGGAGAACGAGAGGCTCATCAAAATCACACACACCGGCAAACCGGCAGTTCAAACGAAGCCGGCGAAACAAAAGCAGCAAACGGAGAAGGAGGAGGAGAAGAAGGAAGAGGAGAAGTGAAGAAATTTCCTGAAATATCTATTATTATGCATATATGTATATCTAGTCGTTGCCATTCCTATTCGCATATGTTCGGACCATCATCTACCCTTTTTACATTGTTTAAAGTGGAGGAAGGTTTAATGCCTTTACGCATGACTCCCATCCTTTACGGATGATGTGCAGGCCGGTCCTACCCACTAAAACTCCTCCCTCCACTGATGTCTCCAGTACACGAGGACTTTACTTCGGATTGATCTGTTCAACGCCTGTAAAAGGGGGGTGAGGAGAAGGAGAAGAGAGAGGGAGAGACTTTCCCTCTCTATACGTCCGTTACCCCCAGAACAGTGGTCGGCAAGTCAAACTCATTAGTCAAAAGAGCCAAATAGCAGTACAACGATCTAGATTTCTTTTGAGAGCCAAATTTGAATAAAAGCAGAGAGAATTGAATTTGAATTTAAATATAACTATTTAATATATTGTATGACTATTTGAATTTAGATATAACATCTAAATTGTTATTTAGATATAACAATGAGTATGACTGACTCATTGAAAGTTGTATTAAAATACCATTCAATTAAAATGAAATAAATTAATTTTAAAACCCTTTCGCTAAGGTAGATTTCGATGTGTATCGCGCACACGTAGCATACGGTAGGAGTTCAATCGCAGTCTACACTGAGAACTATCAAATTTTTCGTTAGCGTGCATTTCTTAGAAATTATATTGAAATACATAATCAGCACTGAATTGCACTAGATTAAAGCATGTGCGGTTTGCTGCGATTATTGTCAACATTGTCAACAACATTTGCCGGGCGCCTGTAGCTTGTAGGTATGTGGGCGCATTTAGTTCGACTCAAGCTGTGCGAGGTAAGCGCCTCTTGTTCCAGCGGATAACCCTTGCGTAGCCAACCGGGTACCCATTTACTTAATATCTTTCAACAACTTGTTAATGCTCCTCTAAAAGTATTACAAAATTTCTCTAAATGTCCATTCTTTGCCCGTTAATACATTAATTTATAGTCTTAAAATGAGATTCTGCGGAAATATGTTAAATACGAAAGGTTTTAAAAAATCTATACATTTTGGTTGGCTATTTTTTGAAAGCGGCAACAGTAGACAAAAGCTTAAATACTTTTTCGTTACGATAAAGTACATTAATTTAATAATAAGTATTGGTATTAATGACTAGTAAATAAGTATTGTAAACCATATCATTTTGTTTGTATTTCACCGTTCATTTCCATTGTTCCAATGAAATCAGCGACGCATAAATACGTATATGTAGCTACCAGCATAAAAATCTGTACTTTCTTTTTACGTTATTAATAAATATCCACGGATACTCGGACTTTCTTTGTGATTGTTTTACTTTCTATAGGTCTTATCCCGAGTATTTTATTTTTGTTATTCGATGGTCGTTTAATTTTGAATTTCAATGGTGTTCTCCCGTATTTCGCGTGTACGGATTTTCATCGTGGAGTGTGGATTTATGATTGCCATCTTGGCGACTATCGGGCGAAAATTCCTTCGAAATTGTACATACACTACCGGCCAAAAGTTTGGAATCATTTGTTGATTTTCGTAAAAATCGATTTTTGAAATGATCCATCGTTATTATATCAAATATTAACTAGTTGAATAATATTTCTTAACAGATTTTAGCATTTTTATAAGAAAATTTACATAAATCCTCTTGTATAGTTTATAAACCCACTGTAAGACAATATTAGAATACACTTTTCTAAAGGGACATCTTTGGCAACTTCTACAAGAAGCATGGAAAAATATCAAATTAGAAACATTCGAAGAACTAATTGCTAGGGTGCCCTGAATATGTCAGGCTGTTATTCAAAATATAAAGGCGGTTTTTTAATGAAAGAGCAATTTGAAGAAAAATATGCATTCCTTGATAAAAAAAATAATACAAAATCTAAAACATACTCCTCGTAAGTTTTTTGACAAGTTAATCTTCCTTGGTTGTTCTAAAGGCATTAAATTCTTCTTAGAAACCTTCTGTTTCTCTTAATTTACGCCGTGATTCCAAACTTTTAGCCGGTAGTGTACATACATATAGTATGTATCGTAACACACGTGATGATGATTGCCTTGTTAAGCAATACATCTGAAACATAATCGATACTCCAATCGATACCCCCCACAATGCGCCGATAAGAATAGGTATGCGAGGCTTGATGAGCCACTGTAACTATGCCAATTAAATCATTTACCATTGCCTCTAGCTACGACCACTTCTTATTTCGCTCCACCTCGTCTCAATTACTTTGCCTCTTTTGTTAGTACATATGTATTTTATAAGAGCCATAGGACATACAGTGACAAATAATCGGACACTCTTACTCTTATACGATTCGAAATTTCTTGGGAAGCTAGAGCAATTATGTAGTTTACTACAGGATGTGAAAAGTGTAGGTATTAAATGTTAGATACGTTGGCATTGGTGCCGATCGATCGTCGGCGACCAGCTGGGACGATCTGGCGAACGTCTCACTGATCGTCGTTACGTGCCGACGATCGATTTGTTGTTAACGACCGAAGTTCGTTTGTAATTAACACTCGGATTAAGATTTTAACATACCGTGAAAGGTTAAACATGTGTTTTTAATAAATACTCAATCAAAAAAAATTTTTTTGAAAATTGCAATTGGTCGGAATTGTATACAAACTACTAAAAGTTGCGTTTTACAATTCCTTAATGTGGGCCTATATTGAAAATTTTAAAAATAAGTTTTGTAGATTTGTGTCAATTATATGCACTGTGACAGTTTCATTGAAATCGGTTGATGCGGAAAAAACCGACAGGCATTGAAAGATGTAAGAATCTGCAGTTACCTGAACTCGTCTGTGAAAAAAATTGACGCATGGTATGTAAAAGAGATTGGCTACCCCTGTATTAGAGTATACGAAAAATATTGATATAGTTTGTTAGAAGATGAAATTTTCTTTTTGCCATAACTGCGGATTGGATGCATGCTGGATTACGATACGACCAGTCAGGGTACACATTGTTTATTGCTTTTTTTAAATTCACGTATAACTTATTATAATAATACATGTAATCGGTTCCGTATGTTCGCAAGAAAACCAAAAGGTGCAAATAGCAGTGAAGTAATAAGTACATTATTACACCGCTACGCTTGTAAAATGTCACTGACAGCTATTTACACGCATCGAAAAAGCCAAAAGGTGTCTATCCGCGTTTATCGTTCACAAATCAAAAGTTCCGAATGTATTTCGCGGTACAAAACACCTTCGAAATTAACTGAACGTATATCTACACGAAATGTTAATCTTAAAATCGAACATCCGATCGGCCTTAATTAATGTTGCGCTGCAACGAGAATTTCGATAGCAAATATTACAAAATAAAATAAAACGGATTCGGGTGGCATTAAAATCTGACGGTTGCACGTCTGAGACTACACGGGGCTGATAAAAATTATTAAATAAATACTTTTATGTCGTGAACGTAATAGAACTTACTCTAAAGCGCGAGTTCGCCTTTGTCGCAACGGTGAAATCGCAGGATAATAAGTTAACTGTTTGGTAACGAGTTTACAGATTTAGAAAAAGAGGAGGAACAATTATCAGTAATAATCTCATTGATCCGAGTTTCGAACGGAAGAAGAAAAGCGATGCTTCCGTTGCGCGCGTCGAGTTTCGCGTGTACTCGACGCGTTCTTTTATTGTTGTTTATTTATTATTTATTCCAGAACGCAAACGCTTTTTGTACCCTCTCGTTGTGGGGCTTTGTAGCTGCAACGGGGACCGTGGGGTACGCTCGTTGCGTTACTGAATTTATGGTCGGCGGTGGTTTCGACGCTGCTGCCTCCTTCTCGAATAATTTCGCAGTGCGACTCACGTTGCCGGTTGGCACGAATTTACTTCGAATCCGACCGATTAGCAGCCGCGGGTCCTCATTCTCGGTAGGATCTGTAACTACGAAAATATACATACAATCTTCCGAATAGATTCTTAAATGTTTCATGTTTAAGGAAGAACGCCATTTTGCTAGCTTCAAGCAGTTCAAATAATAATTTAGTGCATCACAAATCAATTTATAAGGAAAGTTGTCCTACAATTTGAGCACAGATCTTCATGACTTATTGGTTTACGATTGCAATTATTATTGTTCTTGAAAGATCTATTCTAAATGGTCCTTAGCCATGGATCATAAACTTTTAAACATTATGAAATATATTGCCGGTAGATAATGTGTTAACTGTGAATTATTTTATAGCTAGCCACAGTGTGATAACTAGTTGATCTAATTATTTATCAGAGCTATTTGCATAAAGTGACGAATTTAAATTGGAATAATTAATTGTTATATGAACATCTAACTACATTAAATTCTTTTAAATTGCGTTCTCCCTTAAAAGCATAGGTCGAGTGAAACAGTTAAAATTTTCAATTAGTTATGAAGTAAGTGTAATTTTATGACTATTATCTCTTCTGTTCCGAGAAAACTGCTATAAAATGCAGTGTACTAACTGGAACTTTTATTCCACATGTTTTCATCTAATTGTAAGTACTAAACTTTTACTTTCTTGAAAGTAAAAAATAGCTCTAGTTGAACAAGAACGTTTATTTTATTTTTAATCAATTAAAGTTATTGCTTTCAATTTCTTTAATATTGCAAATTAACACGTTGAATACCGCGAGAGTCACCAGTGACGGTCACTATTAAAAATTATTGTCATAATATTAATAGCATTCAATACCAATTTGCCAACCGGAAATTAACTAGTTATACCATAAGATGAAAACTTTATGACGAAGTATAACTCAAAATTATTATTATTATCTGGCTACAGTCTATCGATGCAGTAGATGAAACATGTGTGTGAAATGCACAAAAATTGTATTTATCCTTAAATATCTGTTTAAAATTATGTGATCCCCCAGAGCTTCGATTGATCGACCATGAAATATCTATGTAAAATCAACCAACAACCAAGTGAAAGCGTCAACGTGGAAAGTTAACTCGGAACAGAGAAGAGATGGTTCAGAAAGTAAAAATTTCGATGAACAACTTTCATTCTTAAAATGTAGCAGTTTCATTCGATCTCGGCATCAAAGTAAATCGTCATGCAAACGTTGAAAATAAACTGAAAGTTGAGTTATCACCAAAACAAACCGCACAATGAACACACCTTCATGCCGATTAAATTCGCGCGAAGCTTTAGTCACACCACTCATAGTCACAGCAGCGGAGTCTCGACTATTTTCCGGCTCATCCGCCATTTTCTCGATCGGTTGGCGGTAGTCTAACCGTTTCGAGACATCTTTGACGTTACCATTGTTATTCTCATTGTCCTCCTCCTCTTTGATCGACGAGATACCAATCTCGTTCACATGTTGCAGAGAAGCGGACAAATTCGTATTACAATCGCCTATGCCCGAATCTCTAGAGTCACCTCTGAAGACTCGTCGTGGTTTCTGCGAGATTAGGCTTGTATCCTGATCCGTTTTCCATCTCGAATCTTTCTCTTCACTCCTGGAAATCTCTCGATCTACATATTGTTTGTCAATGTTTAACGTTGAACTCGATTCGAACGACTCGGAGATGCTCTCGTCTTCGATTTTTAAATTGGATGGCAACTCTTCCTGACGATCACTGTAGCTTTTCGTCTCTTCGTATTCCCTCGCATCGAAGTTGTTTATACTCTTCTCCTCGAAGCGAATGCTCTTCACGATCGACTCCTCCATTTGGTACTTCGTGATGATCTCCATTTCCTCTCCGAGCGTTTCCGTCGCAGAAACTAACTCTTCCGAGGAGACGGCTGTTCGGTCCACGGTTGCCTCGACGGTGTCGGTTTCTCGTATGCCTTCGGTCTCAGTTTTCCACGAACACGATCTCGCGAGGTCCCTCGAAGGTTCATTTTTCAAACTGGAGTCGTCAAGGTCCGACGACGCGTGCGCTTCCATTTTTAGAGGAGCGTCTAACGTTTCTTCCGGAAAGATGCTCACCTCTGTCTTGTAGCAGAAAGAATACACGTTTCTTTTCGCGGCGTCTACTTGGTTTGTCTCGCTTTTGTTTTCGACCATGTATTTTTTCGGCTCGTCTGGAGACGTTGGAGACTCGATGGGATTCGATGACGGTTCCGATGTGGGCGATGACTCGACCGTTGCCGTTGGACTTCTTCTGTTGTTCGCCGAAAGGATTGCCATTCTTCCGAGTGCACGAATGGCGTTTCCTGTTTTCTGTGGCAACAAACGAAAACACACGCGCACACACAGCGATCAAACCATGCTCGTGTTTGTTAGAAAGTTAGAGGGGATTTACTGGTTGCTGACCGTGATGTGTGCAGTATCATAAAATCTCGAGTACAATGACAAAGTTTTAATCGTTTCAGCCAGCTGCAACTGAAATATGTAGGCAGGGTGGACTTTATTTTTTAACTCTGAAATTTTGTCGAAAAATCGAGTGACATTTTGACGAAAAATGAACTTTCTCGTATTGATATATACAAGGTTTGAATTGCTTCCTAAACATCTACGATATCTATGTGCCTCGAAAATAAGGAAATTAATAAAATATAACAAAAATTGTAATCTCAACGAACACTTAAAGCTGGAAATTTTGAAAATAGACTGTTCCGCAGAAGAAGGATGATTATCTTCATCTGGACGTCCCGGCTAACCTGTTTAATATTTTTTTCTCTGCTTTTCTTTTGATGTGAAGAGGATTCATTTACGATAAGAATTTACATTGGCAATTAAAAATTAATTTAAATAATGTATTAAAAAAATAATGCACAATGAGGGCACGGGATTGTCAAAATTCCTCATCTTTGATAAGGAATATATTTCAAGTTCCAAATAGTACTGTATTAATACATATTCTACTATTTTCAGTACACTTTTTCCGATATAGTGGGTGTACAAAGTATTCGTACACCTTTTAAAAACTCTTATAACTTTTTTATAATTGTACCAAACGACCTGATTTTTTATAATCGATTAGAAGCATTGGTTTACGAAATGATATGCCAAAAAAATTTTCCAAAAATTATTAGTTTTCGACCGCGGGATGTTTGATTTCGATTGTTCGACCGCGCGGACACGTGTGAACGAATACATAGACGCTAATCTAAATAAGCTCCGCGCGGTTCAAATCGCGCGGATTCCGTCGTGTCTGAACGGGCGCTAAAACAATACACTCCGTCGATTATGCAAACAGAAAGCAACAGCGTAAACTGTAAACACAACGAACGTGTTATTTTGTTTTATTCTTACCTGCCACTTTCTTCGTACGATGAATTTCTTCAGTTTTTCTGTTGGCAA
The DNA here is from genome assembly GCA_028455605.1 of Lasioglossum malachurum. Taxonomy (NCBI): domain Eukaryota; kingdom Metazoa; phylum Arthropoda; class Insecta; order Hymenoptera; family Halictidae; genus Lasioglossum; species Lasioglossum malachurum. The sequence goes on along the minus strand of CM052316.1, from coordinate 16,133,964 downwards.
GGCTATTCGGCTCATAGCTTCGGTGTGCTGTGCCATCCACGAGTGTTTCAAGCACTGTCTTGCCGACATTCGTAATCTATAAAATAGTAAATGCTATCATAAGAATTTATCCTATAATATTATTTTGAATTACTTTCTAAAACTTTTAAGTAGTTAACTTTTAAATTTTACTTATTAATTACGTTTTAAAATAAGACTTTTCAATTTATGATTACATATTGCGATTGTGAAGAGGCATTTAGAAGAAATTAGTTTTTTAAATTTCTTTGGACGCGTATGTTCTGACAATAAATTCTCCTTTTATGGCCATTAATTATAGTTCATTGGATTGTTAAAGTATATTTTGAAGGATCATTTAAAGATTCGACTAGCAGATAATTACGTACTCCTTTCGCTTGACAAGTAAACTGCTAATGAAGTCCTTAGCGTCGTTCGATATTGCGTCGAATGCTTCGTCCTCTAGGTCGTAATCCGCTCGGGTAATGTTGGCGAAGGTTTCGGCGTCATTGTCGCCCATAAACGGCGATAAACCGGTTAACCTGAATGATTAAAACGTTGTTTAACGTTCAATAAACCTTTCGTCGGTGGAATACAGTTTTCTTCATTTGACAAGCACTCACAGAACATAACAAATCACACCGACACTCCACATGTCTGACTCGGTACCGATCGGCTCGTAACTAATGATTTCCGGTGGAATGAATTCTGGTGTACCGAACAAAACCCTGATCGGTGTGTCCGGTTTCAAAGTTTGAGCCAGGCCGAAGTCGATCAGCTTTATCTGATGGGACGTCCGTGTTCTGCACATTATGTTCTCTGGCTGCGAAATAAATAAAGCACCGAATCATAAGTACGAGTACCCAAATAGTAGGCAATCTTCTTTTAGTTTGCTATTTTGTTAACAAAACTTTTCGACAAATTCCGACCCATCTTGCGCCCACGGTATTTGAGTGCAAAGTTTGCAAGCTGGTAAATAACTTCTATATGTATACATATTTAACAATATATAATAATAATAATTTGGTTAATAATTTTTTCTTAAAAATTGAAAAATCGGTGTCGCTATTTAAATATTTCTAAATCTAGAAAAGGCATTTTCAACCAGATAAATAAGGAAATTTATGCAATTTTATATTAACACTAATGGTTTACGGATATTATTGTATATATATCTTTACGGACACCCGTCAAATTGACGGGTAAAGGAAATCACGTATTTTATTAAAAGAAAACGACTAATTTAATATAAAAACAATTACAATCTTAGCAGACTTAATATAAGTTAATTAAATCTGTTAGGATTGCATAAATAAACACAAACTTTTACTGTTCATACATTTATTCCGCGCATTTCTTTCTGTATCTGTATTGGAGACAATTATCGATAAAATATTGTATTGGGTTCGAAGCCATCGAAAGATACAGTGACTCCCATTAACAGACTATACGATTCAAACTTTTTTCGGAAGCTAGAGCAATTAGTTTACTACAGGATCTGAAAAGAAATTTTTTCGAAAATTGCAATGGGTCGGAATTGTAGAGAAAATACTAAAAGATGCATTTTACAACTTTTTTATGTGGGCCTATATTGAAAATTTATAAAATATGTTTTGTAGATCTGTTTCAATTAAACATATCCTGAAAATTTCGTCAAAATAGGTCGACGTTGCAATGAGCTACAAGCGTTTAAAGATGGTAAAAATTGCATATTTTCACGATTTTCGGCCTATAACGGCAGTAAATATAAGAATTACATCTTATATTACATCTTTCAATGTCTGTCATTTTTCCCTGATTAGTATCAACCGATTTCGATAAAACTTTCACAATGCATATAACTCACACAGATCTACAAAACATATTTTTTGAAATTTCGATATAAGCCCGCATAAAAAAGTTGTAAAATGCAACTTTTAGTATTTTCTCTACAACTCCGGCCAAATGTAATTTTTGAAGAAATTTCTTTTCACATCCTGTAGTAAACTAGCTCTTGCTCTAGCTTCCCAAAAAAAGTTCAAATCGCATAGTCCAATATTTAAAAAGTTATGGTGCTTTTTTAAGTCACTGTATCTCCGTTGAATTATGATATTTATTTAGTATCTACGTTCTAACTACTTTTACATTTGTCACCAGAAAAATAATTTCATGAAAAAAAACGGTTTATTACGATTAACTATGAAATTCAGCTATTCATTTTCAGCCGTCATTTTCACGGGTATCCATAGGTGGAAATAAAGTTGGGTAGTCTCAGTACACCAATGATTGTCAGCATAAATTGGAAAAGAATTAATAGTTATGATTTTTGTAATTTTGTCAAAATAACGGGTCCCGTAAATCTAGTGTTAATTTTTAATGTTTTTATGTGGAGATTTCTTAAATAATTGAATTTTTGCGAACTGATAGTTTTCAAGATGCTAATTGTGCGGTGGAATGATCCTATTGTGCATACTATACTCTGGTTGTGAAATAATCGTCGATTTTGCCCGAGGTTGTGTACGCAGTTGGAATTTTGGTTTTGCAAGAACATTAGAAAATGGATAATATTAAAAAAAGTGGTTTAGTTTAAATAACATTTTCTTTACCTTCAAATCCAGGTGGACCACTTTATTCTGGTGCATATACTCAACGCCCTCGCATATCTGCCTCATAAAAAGTATGCTGTCTCTTTCAGTTAGTGTGAAATCATCGGCGACGACTCTCTCAAATAGTTCACCACCAGAAATGCTGTGGAAGAGAATTATGGTGTTCAAGTAATCCATATTATAGACATCTACACTACCAGCAAAAACTTTTCAACTGGTGTCTCTTCCTTAAGGAGGTAGACTCGTTTCCAGGATTACGTGGCGTTATTTGCATTACTCGGCAGCATGTAGAATACTACACGGAGCAATCGCATGAGCGATCGAAATGAACTTCTCTCATCGATAACAGCTTTGAGCAATTGAAACAGTTTTTCTTCGTCGATAACAGTTATCGAGGAGGATCCAATTTTTTGAACCCTAATAACTGTTATTTGTAACCAATTTATATTTTTTCCTTATATTTTGTGCATATTATCTTAAATTTCAATAATAATCAACTTTTTAGTTACGATTTTTATCGTAGAAAATTTTAGAATAACTGTTATTTTTGGTCCCTGATAATTATACAATCAATTCCTATATAAAATCATTTTTATTATTTCAATAATTGCCACAAATAGTAAATCTGAAACCGGTCATTTTGATCGGTGGTGATAGGTTTAGTGTTAAGAACAGAATCGTGAATAAATAAGGAATCGAAAAATTAGTGAAATGAAAAATCGATTGAAACGAGTTTTAATTAGCTTTTCTCGATTATTATTTAATAAAATGATTTCTCAATCATTTTTATGATTACTTACTATTCGGTGACCATAACGATCTCTCGAGGACTCTCGAAAGCAGCTGCAAGAAGAAGAAGCTTTGGGTGTCTCAGCATGTTCATAATTCGGATCTCTTCTCGAACTTGCTGCCGATCTTTGGTCTTGATGGTCCTGACGAACTTAGCGGCGAAGCTAGCTCCACTTTGTTTTTCGGTAACTCTTCTCACAGTACCATACCGACCTTTCCCAAGTTCCTCCAACACCTCGTATCGATCGGCAAACAGAAGCCCATCTTCCATTTCAACCACTCGGGCTTCGAAAGGTGGTTCGAATTCTTTTGCAAAAACGTCATAATTAACAAAATAATTAAGTTAACAGGACATCGACTATTTTATCATGGATTGCGAACATAATTTTGAAAAATCTATGGTACATGGCTCAACACTTTTTATTTTAATGGAACCTTCAATTGCAACAGCAATTTTCATTGTGAACTAACTAAGTCACCCTCAATAAAATGTCATGTAATAGTTTCATTTAAGATTGTTATGTAAAAGGAAATTTCTATGCTTTCGTTTGGTACAGCACAATTATTCAAAATCCTATTAATAGGCTTCGGGTAGGTAACTTAGGGTAGGTACTTTCATTTTTAACCCGTTGCCTTGTGATTTATTTTGCAGCTACAGTGAGTAGAACTTCACAATGTCCTTCATAATTTCTTATATGTAGACTACGGATCTTTATGCATAATAAAAATTGTCTGCATCGATTACAAGAAATAGAAACTAAATTGAATGTTATTTCTTCCCTTAATGATTTTAATACAGGAGAAATCATACGTAGACATCTTCAGTTTTAAAAATTTTTCAACAATTTTAAATTTCATCTACTCAACTTTGCTATAAATCTATATAAAGATCCGCAATCTACAATACTTACAGTGAGTGTACAAAGTATTCGTACACCTTTTAGAAACTAATAACTTTTTTATAATTGTACCAAACGACCTGATTTTTTTATAATCAATTAGAAGCATTGGTTTACGAAGTGATAGGCTACAAAGATTTTCCAAAAATTATAATTTACAAGGTTACATGCAAAAATAAAAAAGGCATTTTTTAAAACTTTTTTATTTGGGTCCTTAATGAAAATTTAAAATATATGTTTTGAAATCGGTTGACGCAGGAAAAAACGGCACGCATCGAAAGATGTACGATTCTGTGGATTTTAAACAGAAACTGATCAAAAGTCGTATTTTCACCATTTTTAACTGCTTGTAGCTTGTGTGTACGTTAATCGATTTCGATGACATTTTCAGCATGTGTGTAATTACTACAGATCTACAAAACATATATTTTAAATTTTCTTTAAGGGCCCAAATAAAAATGTTTCAAAAAATTCCTTTTTTATTTCTGCATGTCACCTTGCAAATTATAATTTTTGGAAAATCTTTTTTGCATATCATTTCGTAAACTAATGCTTCTAATTGATTATAAAAAATCAGGTCGTTTGGTACAATTATAAGAAAGTTATTGGTTTTTAAAAAGTGTACAAATACTCTATCTTTGTACACCCACTGTATAAGGAAGGAATTCTCGGTAATTATTTACAAAGAGACACTCCTCTCAGATATTGATGAAATTTTTCCTCTTCGTCCAAGAGGGGCTCTCTTTTGAGTTTCGAGATATTTGCAACGCATAAAAGACTGGTGTAAAGTATAGAAAACCCAGATCTACCTTAAACCTAATCCAGACCTTTTTTTTGTTAAAGGGCAGTGGGAAATGCCATTACTCACACCCCCCTCAGATAGAAGTTGGGGGTAGTGTGGGGTCGTGGGGATCAGCATTGTGTCATACCCACTAAAACTCTACCGCCCAGGGCTAAGCCCTTCTCCTCTCTTTCTTACAGTTCGAGCTAATAGAAAATTGGAGCCCTGCTCTTCGCATTTATCTTAGCCTACCTACTCTCGAACTCTCACAACGCATGTTGTTGGCGGTTAAACGTAATTCAGATCTAATCCAGAATTAATTCATGTTTATAACGTTGAAAGCATTTTAGAACCCGTTATTTAGGTTAGGTATTCACTTTATGTGAATCTAGATTTGGTTGGGTCGGGGTTAGATCTGGATTAGATTGGGTAGGGTCTTTTAAAACACCAAATTAACAATAACTGAGTAGATGTAGTTTCAAAATCTCTACTTCATTATTGGTTCTAAAAGGTTCGCCCGTTATAATGGTATCTTCTCTGACCGTCGCAACGTGTTTACAAAAACAGTAAACAGACAGTCAGACCAAGCGTGGCACGCTAACGTTGTCACGTATTTTGCGAATATCTCGAAAATTAAGAGAAAGCACACACCTAGCAGAATTGCAAAAAAAGAAATCATCGAGAAATCGACGATTGATTCAATCGATTGATGAAGTTAATCGTCAATCGCTGATTAAAAGAAGAAATCATCGAGAAATCGATGATTGATTCAATCGATTGATGAAGTTAATCGTCAATCGCTGATTAAACAGAGTTTATATTATAGACCAAATGACAATACACCTAAACTCAGTTTACATTTTTGTCAGTATTCATATACATATAGTTTCGATTCCGTATTTCATTTCGAAATTTCAGCAGTTAATCATTAATCAATTATCCGATTGACGATTACAATTGAAAGGAACTCTGGACTTTACTTTGCGAGGGTTAAATGTCATATATAATATTTCATCGATGAGAATAAAACCATCAGTGACATCGATATTAAATAATAATCGAAAGAGACCAAAAAATAAGGATCGAATAATATTACATTTACTTATCTGGTACGTAACAAATCCTTCGTTAAAAACACACGCTACACTACCGCGAACGCCACAAAAATAGATGACAGAGTTTCTTTATCCACTTTCATAACAAAAACAACTGAAACGAATCGCACGTTCTTCTCCTTTTTATAAATAATTATCGTAACAACTTACACCAGGAATTTTTAGTTCCGACCTTTCCTACTGACTCGCCCAACGGTCTATCAGAAATGGCGTACTCAACGAATATGTCTGCACAAACATTCGCAATCCACTGACAAGAACTTTTTCATTTTCCTGTTTCTTACCTTCTTCGTCATCGTATACGTGCGTTTCCCCCTCCATCGGGATTCTGACGTATTCCGATTCGTTTCCCGGTTCACTGACGCCGTGGATGTTCTCCGCTCGGACGCGAAACCGACATTTTTCGCCGGGTTCCACACAATCCTTCCCAGAAGTCTGTATCGTGTGACTCAGCGAGTGACAAGACTCGGTGATGGTCGTCCAGGTGTTTTCACCTGCGCGATTAATTTCCACGGTGTAACCGGTGACTGTGCAGCCTCCGTCGTATGGTGACGATCTCCAATTGATGGTGGTCGTACCTGGAGAACAGCATACGCTGGGAATACCTGCTGGTGGGTCCGGTGGTCCTATAAAAGTAATGACAGATTTTTAGTAGTTCGTTAAAATTTTTAAATTGTTAGCTGTCAACAGATAACATTAGGGGCAAATTACAAAATCTGCACCAGTTATCTACAGTGAACCACGAAAGTATTTGAACGCATTTCAAACAGAGTTGTGATGAATTACAATTATTATACATTACTTCATGAATTATAATTACAAAATAATTCAATTGCATTGTGTTCAATCATTTCGTAATTCGAAGTTCAGTCGCTTCAATCAATTAAATTATGATGTAATTTGTAATTCTGGTCTGTTATTCGATTAAATTACAATGTAATTCGTGTTTACAATTGAAATACAATTACAAAGCACAGTGTAATCATGAATTATAATATTTCAATTTAAATAACTCTAAAACACCATTACACTGTTGTTCTAAGACGTTAGCGTTTACTTACTTGTGTAATGTTAGTACGACAGTAATGGCGTTTTAGCATTATTTAAATTCTAACTTTTCGACATACATAGGTTAGTACTTATATTCAGTACATTACTACGTACAGACACGTCAGAATGTGTTGACATATTAAAATATTCATTTTCTTCAGTTTAATGTATCAAATGAGGAAAAATAGATGATGTGCTTTGATGATTTGAAAAATGATGATATTTTTGTCCCGGAGTGTATTATTCATAAATTCATATTGTGTAATCAAAAATAAACTTGTTTATTACGTTCATTTTTTAGAAAAGAAATATAAATTGTAGAAAGACACTAATGTCTACTTATAGTGTCTAAACACTATATGTAGATTTAAACCAGAACGTTCTTCATGTGACACTAATCACTTATGCGGTCATATTCACTGTTGGCAATTGTCAGAAAGTTTTTAATTAGATTACTAAGATTGTTGCATTTTGGAAGGTTGGGTCATCTATAAGAAATCTATAAGAAATGCTCATGGACACATAAACATAAACATAAATTGAATTGTCTGTGAATGGGAAACGGAAGAAACACTGATGAAGATGATAGATATTTTTCACATAAAGCGAGTAATGTACGCATTGAGTTAGTAAACCAATGCTTCTAATTAATTACAAAACATCAGGTCGTTTGGTACAATTATAAAAAAGTTATACTGTTTTAAAGTTCAAATACTTTCGTGGTTCACTGTACATCGTATACTGTGAATGAATTCCAGCAATAAATGTATTATTTGTAGTTTCTTGTTTATGATTGTTTATTTCTTTTCCTATTTTATTGTGAAACTTATGTCTTAACCGGGCTTGAACACATTCTGACAAATCATAATCCTTAATAATGAAATATAATGTTTTGCTAACAGATTTATTTATTTACTTACACTATATATAATATATAATATATATATATAATATATAATATATAATATATAATATATAATATATAATATATAATATATATAATATATAATATATACACAATATAATAATTTGATTTCATTCATCATATTCATTTGTCGAGTATATCACCAATAGTTAACTTGCTCTCCGACTCGACTGTAGAATAATAATTGCTTCACAATTGCTCATGATTGCTTCACATATTTTTCGCCCATGATGTATGTACAGGGTGTAAAGAAATTATGTGTCACGACTGCGGATGTTTATGTAATTTTCAATTTTTGTAGGCAAATTCTAAGACAGGGGGGTGAAATAAAATCTGATCTTCAGTGGTAATAGTCTTTGTAGATATGAAATAGATAAAAATCGTACTCAATTCTATCGAATTTAATATTCTAGTATTTTTGAAAATTTCCAGAAGCTATAAATGCATAAAGATCCGCAGTCTAGTCACGACTATCGTAGCATGATTCTACACATGTCGCAAAATTAACATTGACCTTGAATTGGAACAGGACAAGAGGATAACAATTTATTTTTATTGCATCGTATTCTACTCGTCACAAGGATAAAAAGTGCAACAGGAATCATGGGTCAAAAAACTCAAGCGTTCTTTTATTTAAAAGAGATATGGCAAATTTGTTTTTATTGTCAAACTGCTTTCCTTTATATTAAATATTCGATAAACTTCACGCGCCAAGAAATAATTTCCAATGGTATCATCAATATCAAGCTTTATAAACTCTATCTGGCGCCGAGGAGTGAAAGTATAATATAAATAAATATAAGATCGATAATGAAGAAACTTCATTATAATTTTTTAAGAGAATGATTGAGTTTTGACTCTCTCTTTTCACCCACAGTTCCTTTTTTATACTTTTTATTCTTGTGACGAGTAGAATATGACGCAATAAGAAGTTGCTGACCTTTTGAACTTGAAATTCAAGGTCAAGGTTAATTTTGCCATACCTTTCTAACGTCAATTTCCACCGACCCAAGGCGTGAGTGTAGAATCACGGGGTCCCATGGAAATCACCGATACTTTCACCGACAACATTTCACCGACTCCAGATTTGACCGACAATAACTTTGGCTGACAACAGCCGAAAACGATTTTGATCGACAACGATTTTGATCCACAACGACTTGAGACGACCACAGTATGTATTATCATATGTATTATCATACTGTGGTCGTCTCAAGTCGTTGTGGATAAAATTCGTTGTCGGTCAAAATTGCTTTCGGCTAAAGGCGTTGTCGGCTAAAGTTATCATCGGTCAAATCTGGAGTCGGTGAAAACCGTGTCGGGGAAATTTATGTCCGTGATTTCCATATCAGGTATAATCTAGAATATTTTTTCATTTTAATAGATCCCATTATATTCCAGTATTTAATATTAATATTAAAATTTTTTTTGTAATTATTCTTTATATTATATTATGATTTTGTGATTAAGGTTACATAGCTATCAATAGAGCGTGTTTATCTTGGTTTGCGGTCACCCGTGACCATTATGACACTACACGAGTTCGATTACCCATGAGAAAATCTTTTTTGAACTAATTACGATTTTCCGCGCGTCGCTTTATTTTAATTCACTTTATTTTAAGCATTCTGTGGAAATGATTCATTCCGGTTTCTAATAGCCACCACGGTTTCACTATACAGTTTTTACTTTTCGTAGATTAGAAACTTATGTTGAAACTGAATTTCACTTTTTAAAAATACATTTACAATAGTGACAGGACTGTTCTTAATTACGTATAAAAGAATTACAAAAAAATTCTTTTCACAAATTCACGAACAAATTGCAATGGTTCGCCGACAATTCTCTCATCAAAGTTGCGATTTTTTTTTACTATGACCTTGTATTTTATGTGCATGTAGCTGTAGACCGTGGAAAGACAAATTCAACGAAATATAGAAATGTATATTTACGATGTACTATAACGGAGAAAAAACCAAGATTAAAATAAAACTTTTTAAAAACCACACTTATATTAAAATGCACTAAAAAGGAGAAAACAATTTTTTTTCTGGTTCTCCATAAAATACCGAATCCAGTTATATGATTAATAATATTTTTCTCCAAAATTTTAAGCAATTGGTTCATAAAATTAGTGTAGAAATAGTTATTATTTTTATGGTCACTAATGTCATGATTTTACTTAAAAACTTATATTAAATTTTTCTATCTATTACGACACTAATTTTTTATAACAGAAGAAATTTTGAACTAATTGCTTAAAATTTTGGAGATAAATATTATTAATCATTTAACTGAATTCGGTATTTTATTGAGGACCAGGAAAAAATTATTTTCTTCTTTCTGGTGCATTTTAATAGCGTGGTTTTTAAAAAGTTTTTTTATGTATTTCATGTTCTATTTTTATTGTCATCGGAAGCAAATGTGTATACAAAATTTTAGCAAGATTGGACTATGGGAAGAGGTTTAAAATTCGATTACAAGATTTGAAGCACACAACAATTTAATATAAGCGTGGCAAAACAATTAAGCATTTTCGAGCTCGATGCAGTACGTTTTCCCGTTGTTCGATCGATCTAAAATTTTGCACAGATAAGTTTTTGAGCTAGTGTCACAATCCTAGGGGGCGTCCCGAAAAAATTCATGAATTTTTATCACCAAGAGTAAAGAGGTCGACCCTATTGCGGATTTTATACATTTACGATAAAAATGAGTCGGTAGATACAATTTAAAACAGAAAAAACATTAGAAGAATTTCAAATCATTGCTATATTATCTTCAACCTGTTAAACATATTAACCCCTTGCACTATAATATCGTGTCAGACTCTTGATGAAAGGACAGTATCTACTAAATATAAATATTATTAATTTCCTTTAGATCGAAATAAAATTCTATTTTGTTGTTGTCAATTGTATAATTGCTAGATAACATATTAGTATACAATAGACATAGATTTCTTCTTTTTCTAGGAAATTATGATCGATAAAGAAGTTCTAATCACGGTCACCATAGAATATAGTTATAGCTCAAGGGGTTAAGAAAGAAAATAAATTTTTATTTCACTCCACTTTGTTGCAATTCCGGTAGAAAATGTTTATTTTGCATAAAGAATCGCTGTCTAATCATTAAACATGACTGTCTGTTACGTGGATGATTCAAACGAATAAATAGCTTTAATTTGTTGATATTTATTGTAGTCTTTAGACACGGAAGTACTATGTCTAAATCTCGGATTCTTTGTTTTGCGATTGAACGTTTGTAAGAAGAAGCATTCTACACCATTTATTCATTTCAATACAATAGTTAACAAGTTTTCACGCACGCTATCACAAGAAATTACGAACTTGACTACATATAAAAAAAATAACTTTAACAGTATATCAAAAAATTAGGATTATATTGAATATATAAATTAGGATAGACAACGGATTTTATGCATATATGACAAAAATGAGTAGGTGACATTTCAAACAATAACAACTTAAAAAGCATTTGAAAATACTGTTGTATTATTTTCAACCTATCAACCATATTAAGAAAGAACATGTATTTCCATTTCATCACAGTTTGTTATTTTGCATGAAGATTCGCTGTTTAATAATTAGACTTCGAATCTTTATGCAAAATAAAAATGTTCTTCATTGATTGTGAGCAGCAGGTATAGAATAAAAATTTGTTTCATCCCTTAAAAACTTTGTTACATTACAAGCAACATTAGAGCATTCTTGAATTTAAACAATTTTTTACTGGTTTATATTTCATCCAATCAATTTTTTCATAAACGCAAATACCTGTTCGATTTATTTTCGCGAAATGTTTGCACTCGATGCAAACTAAAAACATTTCTGTTTTCATACTAGATGCTGAATAATTAGAGCGATTGTCTATAGCTTCTGCGAGACTAACACGCAAAATTATCTTCACGGTTACGTATTGATCAAGATACTACGATGTTGCATATTACCTGCATTTACCGTAACATTAGGCACTGAACGAGCGATCCAATTGTCAAATTGGATCCAATTGTTTATTCCTTCTCGGAGATCTATTAAATCGGGATAGTTGTTGCACGGTGACAAGAACAACTAACAGACTACTTGTTGGCGACACAAACAACATGTGGAACAAGTTAAAACATCTGGAGTGAATAAGATTGGGAGAGACCGGTAATACGGCGTCATTCAGATGACTGTTCCCTCTAAGCTAAGGAGCTGCTATTTCAGTTAATTCTTCGCGAGGATGTTAACGCGGCAGGATAAAGATCGAATTACCCATCCTCGGCTCCGATTGAACTCTGCTTCTCTTCTCGGTATATCACTGAGATCACAAAAAGTGTTTCGGCGGCGTTAGACGTTCGATAAGCGTGAGAACAGGCACGTTTCGGTAATAGCGATCGGCATTCTAAACGGATATCTGGTTCCACCGGTTTGCACGCGCGCTTCGTCGCCACTGCTCCAGTCTATCGTTGATCCCGACCAAAGAGGAAGAACCGGACGATGATGCTGGGTGGGGGCGGCAGAAGACACACGGGAAGGAGGAATTATTGCGCGATACGTCACGTGAGACTGTCGCCAGCCTTGTACATAAGAAGAGGAACTGGACCGTGTGACACGCGCTTACACACGTGGAACAATGGGTGTCTCGTTCCGAATTGCGTTTGCACAGACCAAGAGACCCGAGACGGGTCGACAGAAATAGAATGAACGCACTATGGTCGATTTAACAGAAGACAGGAAAATTGAATTCATTTCACAAATTCGTTCGTTCATACGTTTTAATAATTACTACGCACTTGCTCCGTGTAATTTCTTATTGGTTTCAACCAGAATTGGGCAAAAGTTTTATTCAAATAAAAATTTCGAATCAAGTGGGTCTTTTCCAAGTGGGTTTTAAACCCACTTTATCCGAAATTTTTATTTAATTAAAATTTTTGCCCAACTCTAGTTTCAACCCGTTGCAGTCGAAGCTATTTTCACTCGAAAATTAAACATTTCTTCCGGCCTAGAATAATTCCATTCTATATGATCTTTTTCTTTTTATGGATTTTCTTTTCATGAATGAATAAATTACGCGTTATTAACCAGTATATAATAGTATTAGTAACCAATACGTCTGTAGACATGTTGGAAGGCACGTCTAGGGTAAATGTGTAAAAATAAATATTTTACCCAGAATAAATTTATACGATTCAATGAGGGAATGTATTCGTTGGCGAGGGAAACAATTTTTTTTTATAATCTCCTGGTTTGAAAAAACATTCTTCATAAAAGGTAAAGATAAGAGACCATTTTTCTTCTAGAGATAGAAGAGGACCGAGAGGTCACCAAAGGACTATTGTTCGTCTGATTGTGCATTATTTATATTGCTTCAAATTGCGTAGGGGAAAGTTTTATTATTATTTCAATACCTACTACGATAGGATAAAAATATAAAAGGAAACTTCTCTTGCCTTTCTAATAAAAAGATTAAGCCCTCAGCATTACGTACGTTAAAGTGAAGGAGGAGCTCATTCCTTAGGCACAAAAATCACTAGGAATGTCCCCAATACTGCTTAACTTCAGCCTAACGTTTTAATTTAGGTTCCTATGCAAAACACGTAAGTAGGTAGGATACGATTCTAGATAAAGAGTATAAAAATAAAAATCCAATCGAAAAGTAATGGAAAAAAACAGTAACAAAATTAAAAAACAAAGTGAAGTGAAGTGCACGAAAAGATATACTTATGGAACTGACAACTTAAGAAACAAAGAAAGAATGGAGATTTTAAGAAATAAAAAGCAAGAAGAATTGAAGAAGACGAAGGAGTATACATTGTAAATGCAATTGTGTGAAATGCTGTAAACTTCACAATATTCTTCATTTAAAACAATTCCAAACTAAAGATAATAAATATTACTCAAATATTTGTTAAAAGAATGTATTTAGTTATTAACGTGATATTATATTACGATGTTTAAATTAATAAATGGTTTATATTCATTAAAAAAAAATGTTATAAATAAAAAAATTATTTGTTACTGTACTCCGAATTTATTTAAATTAATGCTTACGTACAAAATGTTCCCGGTTTTATTTTTTAATATTTTCTTATGTAGTATTAGGTTTTGACAGGCTACCAATTTAAAATAAATTAGGAATAATATTAAAATAAAGTACCAGCGAAGTACATTTAAGTGATTCGCTAGAAACTGAGTAATTTAATGATGATTGATACTCTGGGTCAAAATAGAACCGGACTCCGTTGTTGAAGGGTTAATTCATTTTTTACAATAACGACCCAACAAGAAATTTGAAGTTACTTAGTTATTGATACAAGAAATCGATTTTTATTTGTACTCTTTACAGAGTACATCTTTGCATCATCACGACTGATACAATTGCGTATCTTCAATACCGATATATTTTAGTTGCATATTTTTGTGTATTGTATTGACATTTTAGGTATATACATGGTACCAACTCTTCCAAAGAATTTCAGTTTAATATTGATTAGCAAAATTTATAGTATTTTAGTATCCTTGTTAGTATCCCTTAATTTTACTTTAGTATCCTTGTCAAAAGCTTCAATTTGCTTTTTTATATTTCGTAATAGAAGAGACAGGTTTACTGATCAGTGAATAAATTGTTGAATATTGATGAACACGTTGAACGTCCGATAAATGCCCATAAATGTCAAAATCGAAACAACTTATTTATTTTTGTAATATTCTTACACCTCGCAGATCTAAATTTGGTTTACTTAGAATACTCTCTCAAAGTTTTATATGCAAATTCGTAAAACTGCCAGATTACTGATTAACTGACAGAGGAGGTGCAGTCGTACCTATTACATAGTGGTATTTAATACATACAGTGCGTATCAGGAGTTTAGACGCATCCTATTATTTTAACAAAAACGTACTCTGTGATGAATCTTTGATTGATTTTTTTTTATCGTATGTTTAGAATGAAGAAAATGTAGTTGTAAGTAGAAAATGTAATTGTAAGAATATTTATACCACCGTGTGGGTGATTAACAAGGGAAGGACCCCAAGTGTCCGAGACTTCGATTTTGATAATCTTTTGTGAGTCGATCGTATATGGACCCCTAATGTGATGTCTGTCAAAAATTAGGTGTAGTTACCCAATACCATACATATTTATTAGACTCTGCTCAAAATCTTCATCACGAATGTGACACGATATTGTAAGGCAAAGGGTTAAATATGTTGGCATCAAAACAATTAGTATTGTATGAGGTGTTATATCAATTGCATAAAATGAAAACAATCATATAGGATGGAATTATTCGGGAACGGTGTTTAATTTCCGAGTTAAAATAGATCCGACTGCAAAAGGTCAATGTGTACATTTTTTGATGGATGTTTGTTTCATAAGCCCAAAGAATTATACTCAAGAAGCTAAATGAATGAAATGGCCGCCGGCGAGGCTTGAGAATATATGGATTCCGGACAGATAAATTAATTAAGTTGTCAGTACTTTTTGACATCGCGGATTATTTTTAGTTTCGTGCGTATTGCTCGAAGAGGCAGATGTTCGGTTTGTGCCACATGTTCACCGAACTGGATGAGACCGAGGCAAAAGTTTAAACGCGTGATGTAAGACCACTTGTTGCAAAGCTCTGTAAACAGTAATCGTATCTCGGTGTTCATTGCCCGTATCTATATTAGATTGTTTGAACGGATGCTTCGTTTCTACTTGAGACATTTACATAATGGATATTTAGAGAATCGTTTAGTTCACGGAGTGAGATTAAGCCATTCTATTAGATTGGTGGAAAATAAATGCTCCTTTGGAATCTGTCTATCTTATTCCTTTTCTTCTATTGCTTTGATAAAATTCTTTCGAGCATTAGTAAAAAATACAAATTTTTGACTAAGAATTTTATCTCTTTAAGGAAGAGTATAAAACAATGATTAAACTTTTTAGAATATTTCAAGGTCAGTGAAATCGGCGGGGATCTCCCTATTCCGAATAAGTACCTTTTCCACATATGAATAAGTATAATTAGATGTCGGGTTTTATGCATTTGTGACATAAATGAGTAGGTGTAATTTTTTTAGACGCATTTAAAAATGCTTTACCATCATTTTCAACCTATTGAACATATTAAGAGAGAAAATAGACTTCCATGTCACTCCAGTTTGTTGCAATTCAGGTGGAAAATTTTTATTTTGCATATATATATAATGTCTATTAATAAATACAATTTTGTGTTACTATATATATAGAGAAACTCTACTCTTTAGGTATGTAGTTTAAGTAGTTTAAAAGAAATTTGATATTTGCAACTATTTTCCAATCAGTATACGGCAAAATTTAACTGGAGACACTAAGCTGCTATTGTTTATAGTTCATATTAGGTTGTCGTATATGAAATGTCCGATTTTAGAATGAAACTCTTAGAAAACGTTTCGATCAAGAAATGGTATTAGTCTACAGATTTATTATAGTATAAAACTTTGAGGTACGAAATTAATCCTTGACACTAAACGTACCATGACCGGTCAAATGACCGGTTCTAGAATTTTTGTTTCACAATTAATGAAATTATAAAAATGCTTTCATAAGAAACAATTTAATATTATATCTTTATTAGTGCACGTATTATAATAGGAATCGCGGAAAGTCTAAATAAATTAATTCTTGTCATTTTCGTAAGGCAACCACGTGCCTGTTACTTTTATAGTTTTATATTTATTGTATAATTTTACTTTTAAATGAAGTTTATTTCAACGTCAACCAACGCGACTGTCGTGTGTTCCTTTTATATGTCTGGAAAAATAACTTACTGACGATATTATGTAATTTTTCGTCAAAATGTGGTGATTAATAAACGTACTAGTCGTTGGTGGTAAAAACAACTACAAAATCAAAATAACGCTTTTGTAAATGAAAAACTTGAATGACCATAATATCTTATTTTTATCGTAATACATTCAGGAAACTTAAAATATGTAGATAGAATACATTGGGTATAGAAAATTGCGTTTGTTTAATGTCACTGCTAAAAATCGGACAATTATATGCAACAACCTAATAGTTTATAGTTTATTATAGTTTCACACGTACCCTCAACAGCAACGCTAAAGCATCGGCGGTCCTTTCCCAATCTGTTTTCCACAGACACCTCGTATTTTCCTGCGTTATCAGCGGTGACGTCGTCTGATATTAAACAAGAAACACCTCCACCGTAGGTAATCGCAGTCTTCCTGTCTGCAGCCAGCTCACGTCCCTTTAACACAAAAATGTATTCTCATCATTTACTATACATAGAATATATGTAGAAGTATGGAATATATAGAATACAGAAGAAAAAAGATATAGAAAATATCTTCGTTGTTTTTAGTAATACAAGAAAATGTTTCAGGCAGAAATGTAGTACGTAATATTTTCCGATATTTCAAGGTCATCGTCATCATCCAAGTTGTTTAATTTATTACGAGAGCACTGTTTGAAGTCTATGCAACTATTTAATTAATAATCGATCTCATGTAACCTTTTAATTAATAAATTACGCAACATATTCAAGCAGCAGACGAAACTAAATTGAAAATTCGTTCGCCTAGAATTTATCATATCATTCTTATTGCGAAAAGTATTGATCAGTCTATCGTCCTCGAATTGTTGTCGATTAGGTTTCTCAGGGCACGCAATACGGGAACAGAGGTTTCTCTGTATGAAGCAGTAATCGTATTAATAGAATCGAGTGCGAAGTCTTTCTTTTCCTGTTGGAATATCGCAAGCATTTTTCGAAACAACTATTGGATTATCTCAGACGCAAACAAATCCTATTCCTGCGATAACTACGCATTCTTTATGAAACTCCTTGTTAGACAAGTTAGTAAACACAGTTTAGTAAAGTCAGATGAAAAAGTAACATATTACGCATTTGTAAATGTATAAAAATATCGTTGATTTATTTCGAGCAATTACTAAACATTTAACCCTCGCAAGGTAAGGTCTAGTAACACATCAGTAGTAAGGTGGTAATACATAGGTTAGTACTTTTTTTATAACGAATGTCCAGCTGCATCGATTGATGTATTAAAAAATACCTCATTCCATTTAAAAAAATGAAGGTGACCTTCATATCTCTAAAACAAATTACATAATAACCAAAATTTTTTGGTATCGTATGAGCCCCATTTTACCATCCAACTTCGTCCTTCAGACATTTGACGTATCTTTAAAAACAACAAAGATATTTAAGGTGGTCGAATTAGGTGAAATACCCGATAGAATGGAATAATTCTGGGTTGGAAGAGATGTTTAATTTTCGAGATAAAATATGTAGCTCCGAGTGCAAAGGGTTAAAATTATCGAAAGAAGGACCCAGTTCCTACTGAACTTTCGAGTCTTTCAGTCAACGTAAAAAAACGATCCATAGTCTAATAAATACTGTTTCTCTGTAGTTGAAAAACATGTGGACAGTACTCACCGCACGAAGCCATTTCACCTGCGGTTCCGGCCGGCCTTGGTAGCTGGCCCTGAGGACTACCCTATTTCCTCTGAAGACTGTAACGTCAGCAGGTACCTTTATAATGGTGGGCGCAATAAATTCGTCGGACCCTTCATTAACATTCTTCTCCTTCGTTTCGATCGTATCGTCCGGCTTCGAAGTTTGGAGTTCCTTCGGTTCCTCCGGAGCTGGATCACATTCCATGGATATTATAGGCGTATTATCATACCTCTTGCAGTGATCTCGAGCTTCTTTCAAACTGTTTTCAGTCTTACACGTACCAGGCTTCACCGACGTCGGTTTCTTCGAGCACACTTCGTTCGTCACTAATTTCGATTTAGAAACGTTCGACACGTTCGCAGACACATTCTCTTTCGCTGTATCCATCGTTTCTTCGTCCGAGAGCAATGGAACGTTCCGATCTTTCGGACTCTTGGCTAAATAAGACGCATTATTTCTTGTCTTTTTCGGGTCGAGATCTTTCTTATCGATCGTTTTGCTTTCTGTTATTTTCCTCGTAGCAAGCAGCGGACTGGGTGGAACGTTCCTCTTCGAAGAGGAGGGAGACTGTCGTTTCGAGTCCGAAGATTTTAATGGTAGAGAAGACGATCTAGCACGCATCGGCGAATCGTATCGTTCCTGTCGAGGAGATTGCACGTCTCTTCCAGATTTCCTCACGGAATTACTACGAGCACAGTTGCCGCTCTTCTTGCTGCCGGTTTCCGCGTTATTATGCGTTCGAACAGAGCCATCGAAATTCTGATGCAATCGTCTCATTCGCAACTCCGCTGTGCAACTGATCGATGGACCCTTTCCGACCATGGATGCTGTGCAGCGAATTTCCCCAGTATCTCGAGATGACACGTTGTGTATCCTCAGAACGCTCACATTATCGTCTCTCTCAACCTAAACCGATAATGTTGATATAGCAAACGTTTATATTGATCGAATATTTTTATACAGAAATAACGAGCGAGCAGTGTAATGACGAGTCAGACTCGTCATGGGAATTTCAAGAAGACTAGTATCAAATTAATTTAATCAAACTAATTTATCATGAAATGTGTTCTGAATACAAAATTCGTGGCCCTCAAAGCATGATACAACATACGAAACTGTTAAAAAAAAAATATATATATATAAAAAAAATTTTTTAAACCACGCTTATATTAAAATACACTAAAAAGGAGAATTAGGAATCCATAGGGAATTAAAAGGAATCCATAAAATACTGAATCCAGTTAAATGATTAATAATATTTTTCACCAAAATTTTAAGCAATTAATTCAAAATTTCTTCTGTTATAGAATTAGTGTGTCGGCATCGATAGAAACATTTAATATAAATTTAAATAAAATCATGACATTAGTGAGACTATAAAAATAAAAGTGTGGAGCGCCCACGAAGATTACGTCAATATAGTTTAACGCTCCACGCTTTTATTTTTATAGTCTCTCTCTCTCTCTCACTGATGTCATGATTTTAATTTTATATTAAATATAAATTTATATTAAATTTTTCTATCTATTACGACACTAATTTTATAACAGAAGAAATTCTGAACTAAGTGCTTAATGCTGGATTTGCTATTTTGTATGGAGTACCAGGAAAAAAATGATTTTCTCCGTTTTAGTATATTTTAATATAAGTGTGGTTTTTAAAAAGTTTTTTTTATATATTTTATATTTTCTACTTTTATTGTCATCGGAAGCAAGTGTGTATACCAAATTTCAGCAAGATTGGACTATGGGAAGAGGTTTAAAATTCGATTACAAGATTTGACGCATATAACAACAACATGGTAAGTTAATATAAGCGTGATAATAAAATTGATAACATTTTGTACGTATTACTGCGGTCGAAAAAGAGCCATGTACTAATTACTGCGTACCCATTACTGCGTATTAGAATTCGAAATAGATGAGCGTACGGAAACAAATTACGTAACTTTTAAATTTTTAACGATACACTACAGAAATAAACTAAGAGTATGGCAAGCGTGTATACGATAAGAGAAATATCTCTTGTAATAACGATAGCTTGAATATTTATCTGAATTCTTTTAACGGGTGAGAATATTTAAGATAATGTATTTATATTTGCTTTATTTTGCTTTAAATGCTCTAGTTAATATATTTGTTAAAAAAGAATAATTGAGAGTTGAGTATGTTTGTTATATGTATTGTCAAAAGTACCTTGCATCTTGGGATTTCTTTAACGTCTTTTCCATTAATGGTCCACGTGATTTCCATCGGTCTTCCGCACTGTATTCGCGCGCAGAAACATGCAGTTTCCCCTTTCGATGTCAAAACCGATACCGGAGTTTTGGTAAACTGCGGTGCTAGTTTCGACACGCCTTTATAATCTGTTCATATACACAGAATACATATATTTTTGTTAATTCAAAAATCCAGCGGCCCCCAAGGCAATTTTTATTAATATTGTGTGCAAAACAATGCTTTTAGGTCGAAAGATAATCCTCCAAAAATTCAAGTCGCTTCCCCTCAATAACTAATCAAGAAGAGACTTGATCTCCTGATAAGAATCATTAATTGGAGTAGTAAGAGAAACACTGCACTATATGTATATTGTAATACTATAATGACGTAATTTTATTTGTTCTTCAATTATTTAACTATGTTCCACCTATCCGATCATCTTGAAACTTTCATATGTATTATATAGGCCGCAGAACACTTTTTCTACCTTTAATAACTTGTTCACGATTGTGAAAAAAATATATGAAACGCAGGAGGTAAGTTCGAGTATTTTCGTTTTTCCTTCGTCTCAATAACTTAATTAACAACCGAGAAAAAGAAAGATAAACTTAAGGATGTTCACCCTCATATTATTCTGAAAGAGGGGTTAGCGACTTGAAATTTTGGGAGATCATCTTTCAACCTAAAAGCATTACCTTATGCTTTTCTTAGGTAAAACATATGACGAAACGTATTATGCAAAATGGCAAGCATAAAACTTTATTTGTGGACGTATGTTAGCATCTATTTTCATTTTATTTGCGATTTGTTAATAATAAAAAAATTCTATCCACTTCCATGAAACCAGGGTAATATTATACCTCAACCAGTTAATTGATTTGTTTACAGATTTTCTCTCAGCAAATGCGTACCTTGAACAGCAAACAGGCCACTAGAAGAAGCCTCCCCAAAATTGTTACGAACGAGACAAGTATACTCTCCGGCATCTTGTGGAGATACATGAGACAATCTAAGAGCAACTCCACCATCGCCATATATGACGCACTTGTGGTGATCGTTATTAGGTACTTCACGACCATCCTTTAGCCAAACGACTGTGAAGGGTGGAGTACCTAAAAACATCATTTATACCCCATTTCATCTAGACCTTACATTACTTATATAATATTTGAATAACTAGCAAATTATATCTAAACTCTAACTAACAATAAGTATCATCCAATTGTTGCCTTTAATCTCTCTCTCTCTCTCTCTCTCTCTCTCTCTCTCTCTCTCTCTCTCTCTCTCTGCGTGTCGCATTTTAATATACAGTAAATCCTTTATTTATTATCCTTTATGTCCCGAAGGACAGAGCGTGTAAAGAGAAACTCTTTCTTTCCTATACGCTGTCCTTCCTTGCGCCCGAAACTTTCATCGTCAATTAAACCACTAAATACAGTTGAAATTATATCGTGTTTGGTCTTATTTTAATCAGAAAAATGTCACAAATATATTGGTGAAAGTTTCATAAAAAAATAAGAAATAATAAAAAAATTTGTATATTGGTATAGCGGTACCTCCGCTATACGTCTGCTTTGGAGTACCTCCAATTTGGAATACGTCCTGTTTGGACGTGACAAATTTTGCACGGTATATGACATTGTTTTCAATTTTCGTTTATAAAACTTGTACCACATTTTTCTGATTCGAATAACATCAAGACTTCGAAACTTCGTGCACTTCAAAGGCTTCGAAGCTTTAATACTTCGAAACTTCGTACACTTCAAAGTTTCCTCCATTCCTTCGAATCTTCGAAGAGTCGAAGCTTCGGAAAAATAACAGCCCTAGTACATAGCAGAGTTGGGCAAAAAAATCAACGATTGACGAATAAATTTCTACTTCAATCGTTAACCGCAATTAACGATTAAATTCTTATTAATCGTTAATTGGGAATAACGGTTAAATTTCTACTTTAGTCGTTAATTGCGATTAACGATTATATTTCTTTTTTATTCTCACAAGGATAAAAAAAAGGAAAATTAACCTCTACCGACATCAGTTTTCTTAAAAGTTCCATTAGTGAATTTATATAATTTCCGGGTAAGTATTACCCGGTTTTGTTAAACAATTATTATAATTTACAATATTTTACAGACGCAAATTTTCTCTTGAAAATTGTCAACAGTTGGATCAAGGAGGATTGGTATACGATACCTGTGAGTCTCGTCTGTAGCTCATAACAATGACCCTCCATGACAATCGATTCTTCGGAGAGTGACTGCAGGAACGTTGGCGGGTCTTTGTCGCAAGTAGACGGATCGTGAGGGTCAAGAACAGTGACCTGCAGACGAGCAATCAAATGAATCAAACTAGTCGTTCGATGAATACTAAGGAAAGACTATATAAATTATGACTAAGCCGTTTACCTGACATGTGTTCTTGGTGGAACCAAGGACGTTCGATGCCACGCAGGTGTATTCGCCCGCGTCGGTTGCTTTCACTTTTGAAATTTCGATTTTCGCGGTCTTCCCGTCGAAGTGTCGTTTTATGCGGCTCGATCGTTCCAACGGCCGTCCGTTTCTGCAACGTGAATCATTTTTCACTTCATTGCAGCGACGAATAAAGACAACATTGTGGAAATACCAGGAGTTACCACTTCTGGTATGCGATTTTAAATGGTCAGAACAAGATTGCGAACGTTTATGCAAATTCACCTTTTTATGAGCTGATTTGGATAAACAGGAACTGCGCAGAGATTTATTTCTGCCCGTCAAGGTTTTATCAACCCTACCCAAAGGAAGCAACGTTATCGTTCGGTTGCGATACTCTTTTTAATAATCAAATTTTACTGAAATCGATAAGATTCTTCAACTACTATTTTGAAGACATACAGTCAGTCTGATAATTGATGCCACACACTTTGAATCAGAATAACTTTTTTATGAATGGACCAAACGACTGCAGTTTAATTAGACTTCAGAAAAATCGCGTTGTCTGGTTTAAAAAAAAAAAGATGAAATAGTAGAAGTTTCTTTTTCAACTTTTTTATTTGGTCTTTTAACGAAAAATTTAAAAGATGTGTTTTGTCAATGCGTATAAGTTATATGTATACATATGTAGATGCTGAAAACTTCATCGCAATTGATCAATTGGTTCATGAGTAATTGGTAATTAAAAATGGTTAAAATCACAGTTTTTCACTATTTTTAGCCTAGTTTTGTCATTTTATTTTACTATTCGGCGTTTTTCATCATTTTTAATTGTTTACTTGTAAGCCAATTGACCAATTTCGACGAAATTGTCAGCATGCATATAACATATGAACCTACGAAACACGCCGTTTTAATTTTCGAGGTTGTAAAAACGTTTACTATTCCTTTCGTAATTCCATCTAATAAACTAATCGTGTATCGTAAACTATCATAAATAATATTTTAAAACATTCCACGTTAGAAAAGTAATCCATTTTAAATATTATGTAATGGGTCTATTTTGGAGTAACTTAAAAATTATGCAAAGACTTTTATAAAACATTCCTCACTAGAGAAATAATTCATTTTAAATACTAAGTTACTTATAGTAAGGAGTTTAGAGGGTAAATGTGCCTTATTTCAGCCCCTATCGAATATTCAGTCTTCCTAAAAACAAATTGCGTAAAAATAATGAGCACAATGGTATATTCTTAGTATTAAATATCAAAAATGGTATATTCAACCTGAAATACCTGAGAAACGAATATGGACCATCTGAAGTTTTACCAAACCTCTAATGGATGTATCAATAGGAAATCAATGAAACATAGTACAAATAAACAGATTAAGAAAAGATTTTATCATTCGTGTTAATATTCTTATATTTGTTTTGGTTACACACTTTACCATTATAAGAATATTATATATTATAAGAATGAAAAATTTTTAAATAAAAATTTAATTTTTCTTCACGAACGGTTAATTACAATATTAATCTAACACTAAATTCGTGATCACTGACCCCAAAAGCCTAGTACACGGTATTCTTAGAAAGGTTTTCAGTGTTCTTCTAGTGTTTTTAACAATAAACCTACCACTGCCGGTCAAATGATCGGTTTCATATTTTTCATTTCACAATTATAGAAACAATGTAGTTGGTTACATGAAAATTGATTCGACAGATTTTTTCACTCGGGAACATATTGTAATAAAAATTGCACAGGATCTAAATAAATAGAGCTTTGTAATTTTTGTAAAGCTAAGACATTTTAGTCGCTTTTAGTGCTCGGTAGTGTTAGTGCTTGGCCAGTTCGTAGGCGTTTTTGCACACTGTGGAGTCAGCCGTCGTATTGCCCTCGATTTGGCATGGAATTCCGTCTGCAAACTTTGCATCCAAATTCCAACCCATATGTCGCGCCATAGGCTCGAAATTTATCGAAAAATTTTGGTCAGCTAGCATAACAAATAGGGACTAAATTCTGCTTCGGGCATGGTCTTGGTACCAAAGTCACTGCCTTTTGCTCGCAAAGTACAATTACAAACATTGTTCCAAATTTATACTCGAAGCATACAAAAATATCTACACATAAAAATGTGAATTGCGTAAACGGCTGCATGAGTGCCACTTGCTAATTATTACCTGAACCACGTTGGCGTTGGACTAGGCATTCCCCTGATGCCACAGCTGAGTTGCAATCGTCCATTTATTCTGGTCGTCGAGTCCAAAAGACTTCGTCCAAAAGATGGATATGTTCTGGGAGAGGCGCTTCTAGTTCTTATCGTTCGGGAAACCGGACCAAGCAGCTGACGATCTTTCCAAATAAAATCAAATTGTTAGAATGTACCCGATCTGTTGAATACCTGTCATTTTTAATTGCGTGATAAGTCATGACTCATGAATCATGAGATTGTGCATGTTTATGTAAATTCTGGTGTGTTCATGAATTATTCTGAAAAAATCTAGATTAAAGGAAATGTGCTTTACTAATTGAGTGATTTACTGAATCAACGAACCACGTAAGATTTATTAACTCTATAGATTGTTATTTTACTGTGTTTTATGTATTTTATGCACTAATGTGTGTGGCACATCTAGTTTAATTATTCAGTTATGTTATGTAGCTGTTTAGAATTAATAATAATTAAACTACGAATCTTTATGTAAAATAAAAAGCTTGTGCATCAATTGCAAGACACAGGAGTTAAATATAAATTTATATTTTTCACTAATAGTTTGAATGTAGTGAAAATAATATATTAATACCTTTAAAATCTTTTCACTGTTTTAAATTGCACCTACTCATTTTTGTTATAAATGCATAAAATCCTGAGTCTAGTAATAGCTTTTTGTGCATAATGAACATGCAGTAGGATAGAAATATGAAAATATGAAATCTTAAAGTTTATAACAAAAATGAAAAGGTGAAACCCGAAATATAGTAAAAACATCAAAATAATTTAAGAGAGAACAGCATTATTATTATCATATTGTTATCAATTTCTTAAAATCATCAAGAAAATAAATAACTTTTAATATGAACTTCTTGCAATTGATGCAGATAATTATTACTTGCCATAAAGATCCGTAGTCACCCTTTACATCGAGAGCATATATAGAACTGCAATAATAATGACTGGAAAATTTTTCAAAAATGTTCTCACATTATCAGGTCCGAGAGAAACAAATACAGAGCTCTTGAAAGTATGAGTTTTAGTTTGAATAGAAATTATAAATTGTAAAATAATTCTATTCAGTAGATCTAATACTCTATTCTAACAATATTAAATAATTTTTTCAGTCAAATTGATATTTTGAATAATTCACAGTTCGAACATTTGTTTGTATTTCTCTGATAGTACCTTTTTGAACGGAGGGTGTTTTAAAATCACTCATTTTTAATAAAGTTCCATACGAACAGGTATTATCTTAAATAAAACGTATATATAAAAAAGATCGAACAGAATTTTTTAAATAATAAAGGACGCCCATTTATTTAAATTCATGCTAAAACTTGAGCATTTAACAAGATTTGAGAGTTGACAAAATGTTTACATACTTATGACTTCTAAACGAGCAGTGGCCTCGATGCGACCATAATCGTTTTCCACAATCACCCTGTATAATCCTGCGTCCTCTTGTGTGACTTCGACGATTTCCAACATCTTCACGTCGTCTCGTTCCTTTATGGAGACCCTTGCGGTAGGTGTAACGGCTAAGCCATTTTTGTCCCATTTTACCCACGGTGTGGGATGGCCGACCACAGCGCATTGGAATCGCACGGTTTCACCTTCCTCGACCACCCGATTGTGCGGCACTGCGTAAAATTTCGGTGGACTGATCTTCGGACGTCTTGACATCGATCTACTTCGCGGCAGGAGCTGCGGAGACCTCAATTCTCGGCCATCTGTAAAATGTTCCGTCTTATTTTCAATTTCTTGCTGACACTGATATCGAAACTCGTAATTAAAAACAGCAAAACAAGTGTAACCAAGTGTGGTCATTACAAAAACATACAGGGTAACAAATAATAAGACTCCGGATCTTTATGCAAAATTGAAAGTTCGTGCATCAATTTCAAGATAAAGGAGTTAAATATAAATTTATGTTCTTCACTAATAATTTTAATATAGTGAAAACATTATACAGTAAAGTCTTGATTTAAGAAAAACCCTCAGGCACATTGTGTTTCTTAGATCGGGTAGTTCTACTATTTGTATGTGACCTTACACCCTATGGTTACCGTTTTCTTAGATCAAGACTTTGCTGTACCAATACTCTTAAAGTCTTTTAAACTTTTCACTGTTTCAAATTGCACCTACTCATTTTTGTCATAAATGCATGAAATCCGGAGTTTCCTAATAATAGTAACTGATCATTTTGAACGTTAGTATCTTCATAATTTTTCAGTGTCTAATACAATAGTAGCCGAATATAGGAAACCACATTTTATGGTTTAGCAAATAAAAGATTCTTATGACAACCGTATATGTACGGTCTTATATCAGACGATTGCATAAGTTCGTGCCCTATTTTAAAATAAAATTCAATGGTTAAATTTTAAAGAATTCAGCTTTATTAATCAATTATATACTGCTGTGCAGTACAGTTTGCGTTATCTATGAAAATCTGGCAAAAACTTATGCAATCATCTAATATTAGATGGTAAGTAATTTTTCGAACTTGAAACTGATATGAAAAAATATGGAATACTGACATATCAGCGTATAACAACTGACATATCAACATATAAACGTTGCTTAATCCATTCAACTAACGAACTAACCAATGAAAATAAAGAAAACGGGGGACGTGGATTTTTGGCCTTTAATTACGTTTCAATGTAAATGTATAATATATACGCTTTGTGCGCATATCACTTACGCGGAACTGCCGGGGACAAGCTACGGATTGGCGTAGAACGCGGTGTTGATCTTGGCGTGGATCCAGCTGACAAAAGACCCACAGGCCTTGTCAATCTTTGGCTTAGGACGTTTTCTTTTCCTTCAGGCACTGAAATCAGGAAGCGGAGAATCCAGGGTTCGTAACTGCAATGGCTAGACTGTGGATCTTTATGCAATATCTATCGTAAATATTCTGAAGTGATTGCAAATAATAGGACTAGATAATAGGATAATAGGACTAGTATATAAATTTCGATAGAATTTTATACAATTTTTATTTTACAAAGGCTGTTCGCATTAAAAATAGG
This sequence comes from Lasioglossum malachurum, assembly GCA_028455605.1. Classification (NCBI taxonomy): domain Eukaryota; kingdom Metazoa; phylum Arthropoda; class Insecta; order Hymenoptera; family Halictidae; genus Lasioglossum; species Lasioglossum malachurum. The sequence goes on along the minus strand of CM052316.1, from coordinate 16,105,479 downwards.
ATTTCATTTCGTTCCATTGTCTTAAAATTTATCTACAAAAATTGGAAAATGCATAAACATCCGTAGTCTGGTTATTTGTAACCGAAGCACTTAATTTTTGAGTAATGTATATCTTAGATAAATTTTCTTTATATTTGGAAACCAATATCCTGAATTTAAGTAATAAACAAGTTTCAGTTACCGATCTTGTTCATGAAAGTCTTTGGGATGATTGTTGTTTTTGGTCTCCGCATAAATTGAATAAAATAAGTTCGCGTACTGCGTTACACAGATGTTTCTCGCCGTACGCCACTTAGGTATAAGTGTAGGTAGAAATCAGGTTCCTTATCACAAAATATTTCATCGAACTGGAGGAGTGGGTGCGACCAAGTAATTTGCATCAAATATGCGATGATAATGATACAAAAAAAGAAAAACATCTGAAGCGAATGCTCCAGCTATCAACACTGTCGCTTTTTCCGTAATCAAAGCCTCCGTATCAGGTGGACATAATTTATATAGAAAATTACCATCCACTACTAGGCACGCCGACGTGAATGCTTTCCCAAGGTCGTTGTAAGCCACGCAGGTGTACTCGCCCTCGTCCTCCGGGTAAACGTGTTGGATGTTCAAACGCGCAGTTTCTCCGTCTAATTCCGCGGAAAAGTCGCCACCCATAGGAAGTATCTGTATGTAATGCACAAACGAATGAAACAATTCATACAGCTAGATTCAGTGTGCTGAGTTAAATAGTATCTACAAATAGTATACTTAAGTATAGTACATATACTTAAAAATAGTATACTAAAAAATAGTATACTTAAGTATAGTATACTTAAAAAGGTTATACTTAAGTATACTATATAAAAAAGTATAAAAGTATAAAAATTATATATATTATAAAAGTATAAAAAAATTATATATTATAAAAGTATATAAAAATTGTATATTATAAAAGTATAAAAAAATTATACATATATTATAAAAGTATTACATATACATTAAGTACTATACTATAAAGTAATATACTTATAGTATATACTTATTTTTAAGTATAGTATACTTAACCCTTTGCACTCCGAATTATTTTCCAATTTTCTTGCCAACAACTCCCTACTATTTTAAGTGTTTCATTTGAAATTTACTTTTTTCAAGGGACAGTTCCTTGACTGCTACCTACCTCAAACAATTTTGTTTACTAATTATTAGACTGCGGATCTCTATGCAAAATAAAATATTGTAGGACGCAGGAGCCAAAGAAAAATTAAATATTTTTAACATGCCGACTGCTTTAAATTGTAAATACCCATTTTTGTCATAAATGCATAAAAATCCGAAGTTTACTAATTATACTAAATATAGCTCTCAAACTTTGTTGTGATTTATATTTGTGGAACTTATATTCGTTTTTAATTAAAAATACATATAAAAACCCGTTTTACGTAAGTTTGTTTTGTTCATAGCAGGTGTAATATTAACTTTAGAAGATTAAAGGAATCATTACAATATTATTTATTTTCGCCTGATCTCACCACAGTAAGGAGACTTTTAATACTTTACCGAAAGCCTATTAATGGGGTTATTAATAATTGGGCTATACTAAAAGAAAGCTTACACACCATCTCTGATATAATAATCTCAAGCGACAGTACTAGATTACATTACTGAGGGATTAGATAAATCCTTAGCCATGGACCATACACTTTTAAAAATTACAAAATGGTCGCCGGTAGATGATGTGTTCAGAACGTAAAACTAATTTATTGATTTTCAGCGCGAAATTTGTCGTGTTAAAATGTTGTGCAAATAGTTGTCAGTGCTCACCTTTCCTGCACGTTCCCAGCGCACCATCGGCGGCTCAGGTGTGGCATGAACTTTACACTCAAGGGTGACAGCGTCGCCATCGCAACACCTGAGGTCCCGTAGTTCTCTCGTGATCTCCGGTAAAGTCAGCACTTTTCTGTAGATCAAAATCGATACCGATCAACGTACATACGGAGAGTCCCAATAATATTGTACTTCCTTGAAAGGGGTCATGTGAAGTAACTTTTATCTCTGCGAAAATGTTCTCCGCAGCTTTGTTAAAGAGTTATTAGGTTGTAAAGAAAGAAATGCAGGGTTTTGTTCCTTTGTTTTAATTGCAATTTTATACGAATAAATATTTACCTTAATTTAATGAGTTATATTGCATTTTAAAGCTTGTTTTACGCTCTATTTAATTATGCTTTTGATATTTAATTTTATTAAAATTTTTATTAAATTATTTGGCTTTCATTTCAGGATGTCAAAACGCGATTTCCGCATTATTTTTTTCTACGAGTTCAAACTAGGCCGAAGTGCTGCCCAAACGGCTCGGAATATCAACGAAGTATGGGGCGAAGGAAGTGTCAACGAATGTGCACAGCTTTATAATAATATTAAATTATTAAATTCAAATAATATTAAATTCTCTGTAAAATTAATTTTAATACTATTTCCCTCACACAAACACACACACAATAATATTAAAATCAGTTCTCATAATAATTTAATGTTACACACTATTAAACAATATTAAATTTTCTATCATATTAATTTTCATATTATTGTTTTTATTAAAACAATTTTAATAAAATTGTTTTTCATGTGAGCTATAACACTTTGAAAACATACGTTTAAATCCTGCATTTCTTTCTTTACGACCTAATATTAACGAAAAACACCTATCAATCGGACATAGCAGAGGGAGCCGAGCTGAAAACCGTCCGCGGTATCCGCGCTCTTAATTGGTCTGTGCTTTTCGTTAATAACTCCTTAAAAAAGCCGCAGAGAACATTTTCGCAAAAGAAAAAATTACTTCAAACAACGTTAGGAATCACCAGTTTCAAGGGAGTACAACATTTTTGGGCCACCCTCTATACAAAAAACGCTTAGTGAAATCTGTTAGTGAAAGCTGTTAGCTATCTATTTAGCTGTTTTGCAGATCGCAAGCTTGTTATTCGCGATACCACTTACCCGTGAGTGATACCCGATTTCTTCATCTTCTCCTCTTTACCTTGACCTACAAACAGAATTAATCCTTTGATTAATTGAACTGCCAAATAGCGGATCACTCACTGCTCACCTTTCGCGTAGATCTGCAACGAAATCACTGCTTTGGCATCCCCATGGCTGTTGCGCGCTATCACGGAATAGGTTCCCGTAAAATCGAGTTTCGCATAGGGTATTTCCAGACGATACTGAGGCCCTTCGCCGACCAACCGGAAGTGGGGCGCGTCCCGGTAGTAATCAGGCTGTAAATAAATGTATAACATTAATAGCATTCTCTTTTTATCAAGGAAATTTGGCCATTTCGTTTGTCTTTAGCTAAGCTACGAATGTTTTACAGTAGGATCCCGTATAACACACTACAGTTACGAGCATAACTGATCACACACACGTCAAATCAGAATAACTTTTTTATGAATGGAGTCGATATGAGAACTGAAAAATAACAGTCCTAGAACCGATATAGGACCGATGTCCGATATACACTACGGTGCAAACGAAAGAAGCACCCAGTATAATTATAAGATATAACGACAAACAATATCTGTATGTAGAAATTGTATTGTACAATGATTGATTTATTGCAAAGTATTAGATAATCCGCAATAACACATATATTCTCAGAACTATTCAATTAGTTAGCGGAATCTTTTTTCAAATCTTACTGCGTACTTATTTGATGTTTTACGCTTTTCTATAAAATATCGCCGGGTGCTTCTTTCTTTTGCACAGCAGTATTATGAAGGATCTTAATCGACTCCGATATAAACAGAAATCCGTCATCGATAACAGTTATTTACAGTATCGGTTCTTCATCATTGTTACAAGGACCGAAATCGATATCATAACAGTTTTCAAGCTCTGGCGTAAAGGGTATACGGAGAGAATTTTGATTTCCTATGGCAATAAGTACCAGTTAATTTGTACAGCACCACGGTAGTCAAAGACAAACTCGCCAGCAGGTCGGCGCGTTTCAAAAAGTAGTTTAAATATGAAGTTGCAGCAGATTTTACCGCGAGTTTAAGTCGTTCGTGTGGCACTGTTGTGAGGAACCCTAGATCGAGCGTTTCGTCGCTCTTATCGAGAACTCTAGGTGAGGTTCGAGCTGTTGTTGCGTGTACGCAACTTTTTATCGCTGACAACAATAACACGTAACCCGAGTGCATGAGTCAAAAGCGCATGAGGCAAAACCCGCCTCGGCTCCACCGAAGTGAAAAGTGAAACACTGCGAAGTTTAAAGTCTGAAACGTTTACCCTGCTAACGGGAGCTGATCTCGAAGCACGACCTCGACCCGAATTCTGGTATTTCCGTGACTCTCACGCCCACATCGAGGTCATCGTTTCTGATTCAACAAGCAATGCCATTGTTCCTGTCCAGACTCCTTCAATTCGGAGATCGAAAGAGTTCCAGAACTTTTTCATGGGTTCTCTTTTTTATTTATTAATGCTTTAAACCGGACGGTTTATTTAGAAAATACAGTATCGCTCATGTAGACATTACATAGTTTTTGAATTCTTAAGGCACATTTTTTAGGAAAATTATAAATTATTTTCATGTCTCCTATATCAGAATTGCTTAACCCCGCGCTGCATCATTTTCTTTACAGTTAGAGTGATTAAAACGTCTTTATGCCCAGAAATGTCGTAGAAGTGAAAAGAAAATGTATATTTTTTGTATGGCTACATTTATTTTAATGCTTAAATATTGATTACAAGTGAATCAAATTTTATTTCGTTTAAAAAGAAAGGCGTAACATTCATATTTGTTAGACTTTGTCTAACGAGTGTGACTCGTTAAAATACAAAAAGGGGTTAAGGAGGAAGTAATACAAAGAGGAAAGCAGTATGCCATTAATTAAAATTTGGCGTTTCTTATTTTTATGACAATTTCTCCTATCTATTTAGCAAGTTTATGGTATTATTTTTTCAGACTTGAAAATTAATTTTTGTAATAATTTCTAAATTGCTGATTTGCAATCTTAACTTCTGGATTTATGTTTGATTAAATCCACTATAAAGTATCAAAATAAATATTTTTTTATACAACAGGAACACATCTATTTTGTTCGTCAATATTAAATTAAAATGCACTTATCTTTTAACGATTTTACAAAGCCATAAATAATCTTTTTACAGTTTCATATTTCACTTAATCATTGTTGTTATAAATGCATAAAATTCAGAGGCTAATTATGATTACAAACTGAACGTTCTGATAAAGATTGATTTTTTTATAGCCGCCTCTATCGTCAGAATGATCTATTCTACAAAACTTAACTAAGAAATATTGCTCTTGATGTTACGTGCGAAAACTATTCATACGAAGTGCCATGTCGTAGTGAATAGAAAATATTTATTTGTCGAAAAAGCATTTCCGGATGTGTGATTACAAGTTCATTCATTTCTGTTACTCCCTGCCTATGCGAATGTCATTTGACCCTTCTTGACAATGATTTGAAGTAGGTAAAATACTATGTTTTTTCAATATTCATTTTTCTAAATAAATATAGATAGAGCTGGCATATAATTTCGACTCCTTATGGTTTCCTAATGAAACAAGTTTTAACGAATACCGTAAGAAAGAATCGTAGATTGTGGGGTAATAATAATTAGACTGCGGATCTTTATGCATTTACAGGAAAATTGAGTAGATGAAATACGAAATTGACGAAAAATTTTCAAAATTGAAGATGTCAATATATGATTTCTCCTCTATTAAAATGATTAAGGGAAGAAATAACATTCGATTTGGTTTCTATTTCTTGCGATCGATGCAGACAATTTTTATTTTGCATAAAAATTCGCAGTCTAATTATAATAATTACTAACGAACAAGTAATGTAATGTCTAGACGGGGTTACAACTGAGCATGAGGTGTTCTAGATAGATAGAGAGAAGTGATGAGAGGAGGAAGGACAGTGATAAAAGTGAGATGAGAGACGTCTTCGACGGGGCTCTAGTCCATATAGGGAGCGAAAGTTGAACAGATCGCTTCAGACTGATCTCGTTGTTCGTATGACATGAGTGTGAACGCATATTACTGTTTTTTCGTTAGTAATTCCAGGTCTTTGCCAGACACGCCTTCATTAAACCCTTGGAAATTAAGGTCACCGGGAAGAAAGGCTTGATTGTTCACTGAATATTGCAGTATCGATTGATTGTTTAATTCTGGTTAGTTGGTTTAAACGTGACAATCATAATGAAAATAATAAAATCAGAATTCCTTAAACAGGCTATGCTATCACATCGTTGATAAATATTTGTAAACGACCTTATAAATTCAGTTTTCACTTTCTCTTGACTAAATTTTCTAGAAAAGAATATTTACATAATTTTCTAGTCAACACACAGTTAATAATATAATTTCTATAGAGTTAATTTTGTATTATAATTTCAACCATCATTTCTAATCTATCAGAGTTGCAATTACTCTGCGATGAAAGAAGTCTTGTTTTGCCATTTACCGCAATTAAACACACAGTATAAACTGTTTTGAGGAACAAAAAGAATCAATTTTGCCTTTCCGAATATGTTTAATTCACACAGATCTACAAAATGTACTTTTTAAATTTTCAATATAGGCCCACAGAAAAAAGTTGTAACATGCAACTTTTAGTATTTTTTCTACAATTCCGATATATTGCAATTTTGTCCCAATATTTGTGTCCTAATATTTTTGTGACCGACTGTATTTAGTAGGTACTGTTCGAAATTATCATCTCACAAATCTAACACGATATTACAGTGCAAGCAAACTAGCCAGATGAGGGGAAAAAGTTACCCTATCTATGCCACTACCGGATTATTCGCGTGACACTATGACACATGCACGACAGAGACGAAACGCGTCACGTGACCGGGCCGCGGCAGAAGGGCGGGGAATAGCGTCGTAGTAGGGGAAGGTAGAGTGGGGACACAAGTCTTAATCTACGACTCTGAGTACAAGGGGTGAAATTCACCCCAATTTCTTTACTGTTTACAATGTCACCCATTCATTTTTGTTATAAATGCATAAGAAATTGTCTTGTTTCAATATTAACGAAACATTAAAAAATTCAATCTATTACTTTCTAATCATACTAAATATCCCATCATACTGGGAAGATCATGGTTGACATAAGAGAGTGCAACGGATAACAGAGTTCGATCCGATGTTAATTGCCAGTACGGTCACCGCGAATAAAGTTTTCAGGATCTCTAATGTTCGAAATCGATTCGTGACATAATGGACCTTCTGAGACCCATCTGTCTTCCACCTGTCACGTTGCAGAACTGTTCGCCTACGATGAAATTTATGCGGACGACACTTCCCGTTACGGACGAGAACCGCCATAAACTGAAGCAAAGCCGGCTCCCGCAAGGACTTGTTGCAATGTCATCGGATATCGATCTATATTTACTCGCGTGGAACTGATTCGTCGGACAAAAAATCTGTTAAACATTACGCTCGCAGTCGTGCGACTTATAAAACCTTGTCGTGATATCTTCTTTCGATTTTGAATTGTGCCTTCTTAAGCTGTGTCCACACTCGAGCAACGTCGAGCGACTTTTTGTTGATTTACTCTCCTTCAGGGTGAAAGTACCTCTACTTTATTTGTTGATACTGTAAAACGTTTGATTGTTTTCTGTTTCTGTTGAAGGATGAATTCCTTAAAACGGTGACATCATCAATCAATATTATTTACATAACAGTGTTGTATTTCATTAACAAGTGAAATATTTCATTAAAGTTTTAAATTAACAAATTTTATACTTCAGTAACAACTTGCCCCACAACGGGGCAAAAAGTTCCGCTTCGTTCAATGACAAATAAATGAAAACATGTAAAAAACCTATTATAATACATATTTTAATTTTAGGGTTAGAATTTTAAAATATAATTTTAAGAATAAATTCAAAGATGGGAATATCTATACTCTATTTCTACGTCATTTTATATGTTTTTTCAAAATCGGAACTTTTAGCTCCGGTGTCCCTTATTTGGAAAAATCCGTGATTTTTATTTTTGACAAGATTAAAAGAATCTTTCGGAGGAGTATCCGGTGATCGGGAGGCAGAAAGGAAGATTAAGTATCAAAGTGATCCAAAGTTTTCGTTTAGCGGGAGTAAATCTGATTTCGCCGCGAAATCAGCACGCGTTTTTCCTGATTTAGCAGCTGCAGCTGCGTGAAAACAAACTTGGACGTATTTGGCAGCTCCGTCGTCGGCTGCTTGTCTATAGTGGCGACGCGACGTGTCGCGCCTGTTCCGATCGATGGGCCTGAACGAGAGAGCAAACTCGGACTCGACCAACTTTACGGCGAACAGACGCCGACATTAGCGTGTAAGCATTGACCACTTCGATGAACGCCCTAACGAGCACCGTAGAGATCGCCGAGTGACTCATATCGCGGAGATCACAGCTTTCAGATCTTGCCTCTCGATTGGAGGATCGATGATATATCAATAATGTCATTCGTACGAAATGCTCAATTATTTTTATAATATAGGGAGAATTTCCGTAACGTCGGACGGAACCTAATGCTGGATCGTAAACTATATCTTTAACAATTAAAACGGTATCGAGTTGTTGCATCGTCAAGTTATACATAGATCAGGAATTGCCAACAAGTCGATCACGACGCTGTTTTTGGTCGATCGCAGCCGATAGCAGACGATGACAACAATTCTTTGGAGAATGATTTATTTGTTAACCCCTCTTAGACAAAAAATCAGTATGTAGTATTAAACGGGAAACAATGCTAATTATTAATAATGAAAAAATATCATGTTGGTTTAATATCCCCTCTTCAATTATATTAGGGCACAAGGTTCGAATGTGTGCAGGGCTGGGCAAAATTTGAAGTAATTTGATATAAAATAGTAAAGATTGAAATATTTGTATTGTTGAAAGTAGTATTTACTATTAACTGACACGACTAAAAGAACGAAATTCATTGGAAGATAGTAGGGCTGTTCGAAAAGTATGTTCTGTTTAAAGCAAACAATAAATTAATTGAAAGATAGTATGTTCGAAAAGTATGTTCTGTTTGAAGCAAACAATGTGAATCAGTAACTTATTGAAATGACTCTTCTATAATGTTTCCAGTTATTTACACAAAAAATAAACGTCTCATGTTATCGACATTATTTCCAGTCACTTATAAACAAAATTAATGTCTTATATTATCGATAAGGGTACATGGTACTATAAAAAGTTAAAGGATAAAAACCTCTTATTTCCAATATCATTATTCTAAATACTATTGTGTGAAATATTACGATTTGATGAAATATTATTTTCTTATATTTTAATGAAACACCTATTTTACAGTAGTATTTCTATGACCTACTATTAAAATATATATATTGAAATGCTATTTCCATATGTAACTGTAATATTTAAAAAAAAAGTTTATCTGCCAAATTCTGTATCCCATGATAAATTAAAAATATTTGTAGTCTATTTACTATTTCAAACATCTATTTTTTCACAGACCTGGTTAAATGTCAAGATTTGGTTAACTCGAAAATTAAACGTTCCTACCGAGCTAGAATAATTCCATTCTGTATTAACTGGTTTCTTTGTATGAATATAAAATTGATATAATACCTCATACAATACTTAAATTTTTATTAATTGATTAGATACCAACATATTTGATATGTAAACAATATTTTGAATAATGGTACAGCAAATGATAAGGATTAAAGGAAAAAGTCGATCATATATGTATATGCTACACATATACAGAAGTTGGCCACCTCTGTTACAGAGGAACGAAAACAAACAATAATACGTTTTATCACGTCTCTATCGCGCGTGCCTAGCTAAGAAGATCAGTTGCCTGTTACAGCTGACAAGAATCCGATGCCTCATACAATTTATAAACTATATTCTATCTATTAACCCATTGCCCAACGATTTATTTTACGGTTTCAGTGATTAGAACTTCTTTTACAGTTCGTAATTGCCTAGAAAAGGAGATATCTGTTGTGTGCCTACATGTTCTCCAATAACTATACATGTATTAACGAAACCAAAATAGAATTTCTTTATTAATTCGACTCAAAATTTATTTATAATATTAGACTCTGTTTCGAATGTTTAACGCGAGTCTAACACGATATTGTAGGGTAGGGCAAGGTGTTAATTTTTGGGGGCAGGAGGCGTGTGAGCTGTGTTATTATATCTCTTTCGATAAAAATTTTTAAAATTATTTTTCCTTACTACGCATTAAGTGTATTGGTTCACTGTCCCCTAGTACCGGACAGAACAATTTCCCCTATTTTCGAACAGTACAAATCGTTGTGTGTTTCTTTTTGTATTACTATTCATTATTTTTTTATTATTTTCATTATTTTCATTATTGAATGATTAAAAAATACATCCAAGCAACATGAATAGTACAAAAAAGGCGAAGGGAACATTTAAAAAATTAACTTCAGATTGTTGGAATAATAGATTGGAGACAGACGAACCAGGGGACAACCTACGTAATTTGTTTAGAAAATAGTGAAGAAAATTGGTTTCGATGTTCAGGGTACCAAAAATGGGCACGCGAGGCTTGTGACGATTCGCAGAATGTTTTGACGTTTTGATCATTACATTTGCGATCATCAGACTGCGGATTTTATGCACTTATGACAAAAATCGGAACGTTCAATTTAAAGCAGTGGACACGGTAAAAAGATTCGAGAACACCTGTGTATTAGTTTCACCTCAATAAAATAATTAAAAGAAGAAAGAAATTTTTATTTCGCTTCTGTGTCTTGCAATCAATGCGAACATTTTTTATTTTGCATAAAGATCCGCAGTCTAATTATGACTGAGTAACTGTTCTAAGATTTGAATAGTCATGTTTAGTTCGGATAATCGAGGTTCTACAATGAAATACACTTCCAACCAAACACAATTGTTAAAAAAGAAAACAATTTCTATTTTCTTCTTGTATCTGTAAACCACTTCGATTCTGTATAACTGTTCTAGTAATGGTAGGTACAACATTCGCAGAGAAGGATGACTGATATTTCGCTTACACTCACACATTGAGTATATCCAGTACTGTAACAAAGTAGTCGGCGGTGCGGTTCAACAAACAAAGATGTCACTGTCTCGATGTGTTTCCGAGGGAATATTCGTCGCAACCGGAATAGGAAATATCCATGTCACCGAGGATCACGAGGGATCGGTTGGAGGACAAAACGGCGGCTGTACGTTCGCCAAAGACACGCGACGACTGTTTTGCCGGCCGTACTTTTGCAGTACCGATCCATCGACGAAGAAAGCCGACTTCGTCAAGGAAAAGTGGGGAGCCTTCTTCTGCACACTCTTTTCGATAATGCAGATATCCCCGGGTGACGCGGAGACCATATACCGCGCGATTTTCCGGTCACCGATCACTTCCGGTTTCCTTTTCGACTTGCCATTAATACCTGAACTACGGGACCCGTCAACATGACGGATTCCAAATTTTTTGACATCAATCGTACCACGTTCGCGTAGTGGAAAAACAGTCGGAAAAAAGGCGATTTCAACATTTTTGCAATGACAATGGCTTCGTGATGAACAGAGGCTCTTTCGAATATCTACAAATTTTTAACACTTACTACATAATATATTCTCATATCAAATTTCTTAGTTTTACAAGATTAGAACTATTTCTAGCGATAACAAATAAGTGTAACTAGTGAATCCTATTGATTTCTAAAATAGTGTTCAGTAAAGTCTTTAAAAATGATTTGAATATATCAGGTTGTTAAAAACTTGATAAATGTGTTTGAAATTTGTCTGTTATTTGTCAAGTTTCATACATAACAATAACGTGTATTAATAGCTTTGTCTTCTCCCATTTACTTTCATTCATCGTATTCGAATTAACGTACAAATGACAAGAGGAAAATTTGCTGAAAACAATAATTTTGATGAAATTATCGTATCATTTTCTGGTCCGTCAAAGAAAATTTTTGTGTACGATTTTAAATACCAATCATTACGGTTTTTTTTTGTAGGAATGACGTCAACGTATTTGAAGATAATGCTGTTTTGTATTCTATGTTCGTTCGGACGCGTGTGACACTGTGCGTATAATCTCGGGAGCTGTTTGTACGAAAGAGTACCGATAGTCGCGTGAATGGAATATAATTTATAAAACTGTATCTCCCTCAGTTCTCGTAGTTGAATGAACAAAATTGAAACACAGTCGGAGATCAAATTATTAGAGCCATTTTCATAAGTTGGCGATTTTACATTATAACAATAGATTTTATATGATATCCCATCTACACTGTGAATTCTTATAATTTTTATATGAAGAATTGATATTTGCAAATTGTCAATATACATTTAGTAATAGTGTAAATCAGGGCTCGAAATAAACAGGTACCTTCCGTTTAGAAAATCGCCTGTGTTCGAACTTACACGTTTCGTTCAAATTTGTTTTTTAAATTTTTACTATTTTATTATTACTATTTATATTATTACAAAAGTTTTTAATTTATTATTATAAAAAGTATTTAAACTCAATACCTCTAGTTTCTCTTCTTCGCCTTTATATGGTGTAATATTCACACCACATCCAGTTAAAAGTATTATGATCTGATTAAATATAACATATTTATGTGTATGTGTGTGTCAAACGTTAATTTCTCTACTTTTCAAATTCAGATAAGGACACAACTAAAAGAATTGGTACTTTCAATAAAATATGAGCATTACTTGATTATTATATTGAAAAAATTACATTGCGGTTTTTTTATCGTAAATATTGTTGCACAAGAAGACTGCACAGGAATGAGGTATTTTTTAATACATCCATCGATGCAGCTGGACATTCGTTATAAAAAAGTACTAACCTATGTATGTCGAAAAGTTAATAGTTCAGGTGATATTTCAATTTAAATAATTCCAAAACACCATTACTGTCGTACTAACTAAGACATTAGCGTTTATTTACTAGTGTAACGCCTTCATACGACAGTAACGGTGTTTTAGAATTATTTAAATTGAAATATCTCCTGAACTACTAACTTTTCGACATACAT
>CM052316.1:16040522-16084234 GCA_028455605.1 Lasioglossum malachurum | reverse complement strand
TTCGATTATAATCGATTCGATATGATTTAATATTGGTATGTTTCAGTTTGTTTATGAAACAGTTGTTTATTTGTTTGACGCATCGTTCTATTTTCTAGCCCGTGATCCACACTTGACGTGTGACATTTAAACCAAATAGACGTGTTTTCTTTGTGCTCAGTAATTCGTTTGCTTGTGTTAATAAAGTTCAGTACAGTTAATTTCGTTTATTAAATTACATAATCTAACAACCATGACACTAAATTTTGTTACACCTTGTACGTACATGTAGCTAAGGACCACCCTAGCGGGTAACTTAACACATTGTTTTCGGGAGACTCTTAAACGCGTCTTTTGCATACTGTTGTTAGAGAGCGGGAGACGCTTAAAACGCGTTGTACAGTAAAAATTAGGCGCCAGCCGTTGTGAGACATGTAGTGTAGGTAAGACATAATTATATTATGAATCGTTTCGCGACTGTAAGCACGAATCTGAAAAAATCGCTCGCTTTACGGGGTGGATCGATGAAAAAACCGCCCGCAAACAATGTGTTAATAGAACGCTCAGTAGTCGCGTCCGACCAGTGGTCAGACCCGACAAACGTATTCCCGGCGTGCGAATCGCATTGTCGAAGACCTTCCCGCCGATTGAGTAATAAATTTCTCTCTTTCTCTTGACTCCGGGTGTCTAACCTCACGTAACTTACTGTTACCTTTTAAAGAGTCGTCCAATATCAATGCCGTTTCCCCGACACGCTTATAATGCTTGGCCCATTTATGGGCATAATGCGGCATGTTACGTTGTCATTTCTTTTTCGCAATCACCTTGACCCACATCATGGATCAAGACGGCATTAGGGACACGTCATTTCACCGATTGTGCAACATTTCCTTTCTTTTTCTCGTTCCGTCGGCGATCAGCCACCCGCTAGGCAGTCTCGTCGCCTCGGAGGCATCGCTTATGGTTGCCGCGGCTTTTCTTTCGGCATTCGTCTTGTCCCGCGCCTCGGGCTCCGGCGGAACGATGACAAATTGTCAACGGTGAGTATAACGCAACCAAGAAAAAGTCAACGCGTCTATTTAATAGCTTCGCGTCGAATGCTGATCACGTCTCACGACGCGAACGTATCACGTAGTTCGACCGGCGCGACGCTGCGCGGCGCGGCGCATGGCGACGGACTTCATTCATTTGCGGTTTATGCTGGCCAATACCATAATTATTAGACTGCGGATTTTTATGCATTTATAAAGAAATTGACTAGGTAAATATAAAACAATGAAAGATTAGAAAAATCTAAGATTACTGTTACGTTTTGTTCTTAATGTAAAAATCTATTAAGGGATGCAGTGCATTTTTATTTAACTCCTGCTGCCCACAATCGTTGCAAAATATTTTTACTTTTGCATGAAGATCCGGAGTCTAATCGTTATACTATACTTAGATACAGACACTTTTCCTTTTATCTTGCACTCATTAATGTATCCGTTATTTTTTTTTTTGTCGATATAAATAATTCTCTTTAATTCTCAAGGGATGATTCTGAACCCGGAAATTCAAAAGATTATGAAGCTTTGGCGACATGTAGTGCATATATTGGTATGTATTACGATATTCTCTGTTTGCTTTCCAAATTTACTTTAAGGGGGTAAAATCGATCTTCGGGACTCCGGTTATTTTACATAATGCGTTATTATAACTCGATAAAAAAAAGGGATTGGAAAAAAATTGTTCTTTTTAAGGGGGACTGTCGTTTGCTAAAACATTTATCCCAATTGTTTATGTAATTAAAATAAAATCGAAAAATAGCCGAATTTTCAAGAGTTTTCGATTTCACCCTCTCAAAATGAATTTATGAAGCCAATAGTGAAAATTAGCGGTGCATTGCGAAAGTAGAAGCTTCAATTTTTAAAACAAGTTAAAATTTATTATTGTATTAAATTTTTTACCGAAATTATCATAGTTCTAATATCAACAATTTCTCGAGAATGAGAAATTGAATGTTCAAAAACTTTTTGGATCCATTGTGTAAGATTTTTTTCTTCCAAGGTTTGTTTCGAATTTTCAAGATTACTAGCATTATTTCGCTGATTATCATTGGTTTTTTTTATTATGTGACGTTGGAGTGCACATTAAAACAGGTTTAGAGATCTGCAACACCATGATCTTCAAATGATTTTGAATGAAAAAATCACACTACTTCAAAGGAGATAGAAAAATCGTTTGCTTTTATTTTGCATTTTCGAATATTATGCGAAACAATATACTAACAGTAAATATACTACCGAACATGAATGATGACATTGTCAGTACAACAAATATTGCTGAACTTGTAAGGAAGATACGACGTCACGCGATAAAAAATCAATGTTAATCATTGGAAAGATGTTAATGATTAATAATAATATTAATATTATTAATAAAAGTAATATTTGTGACGTGTTACTCATCATTTAGGTTTTACGCAATTGAAAGAAATCAGTCTCTTACCTTGAGAAAGTCGCGCAGCCACATTACTTCCGGTTTGGGATCACCGACCACTTCACATGATATAATGACTGTGTCGCCTTCGATCGCTTCGGTGGACAATGGCTTCGTGATGAACAGAGGCTCTTTCGAATATCTACAAATTTTTAATACTTACTAGATAGTATTTTCTCATATCAAATTACAGTAGGTCCTCGATTAACCGGATCCCAATTATAAACAAATATGCGTTTAAATATGCATGATTATATTATGAAGGGAACTAAATTTTCAAAAATAAAATACTTATTTTGGAATATAATGTACATTTTAATCATTTCCTCGCTGTTCGTCTTCCGATCAAGCCGCTTTAAACGAGGTCCTACTGTACTTAGTTTTACAAGATTACATCTATTCCTAGCGATAACAAATAAGTGTAACTAGTGAATTGGTTTCTAAAATAGTGTTCAGTAAAGTCTTAAAAATGATTTAAATATTCTATTTTATTTTATAAATTTTTGGCAAAGTTACTTCATAGAAATTAGTTTCTATTATTGCCTGCACACTTCTGTGTAATATTATATTCTTTTATAAAAGCACTTTCACACATAGAGAGAGAGAGAGAGAGAGAGAGAGAGAGATTTTATTTCGTTATCAAATAAATTAGTATAGTTATTAATATTTGAACACAATTAATAATTAACAGTAAGAATTAAAAATAATAAATTATACATCATTTTAACATGATTCACATGCAAAAATTATTTTTTTTATGCTTTTTAGTGGAAGCAATCTATTATCACAATTTTTCAAGGGTCCCCGATAATCTGAGGAAAAAAAGTTTCCAACAAAAGTTGAACAGTATTTAAACATCTACAAACTTTTATGTATGAAATTTGGAAAAAATTGTTTGCAACAAAATCGTTTTGATTTTTTAAATGTTAAATTGCATTTTTGATTTTATAATGTTATAGGTGACCTACTATAATACTACAACGACCTACTATATTATGACCTTGTGCCCATAAACAACACTAAAATAGTTTCTCCAACTTATCGGACCAAATACCCCACTGTGGGGCAAGATTTTATACGAATATATGAATAGATAAACCTACGGTATATCTGGTGTTGCGACTGTAATAGATGGTGTTCCTTCGACCGACACTTCATCATCTTGTGCTTCAGTACCAATAACTGTTATTCTCGTAGAAGTTTCGGCACGGCCAACTTCGTTGGTAGCAGTGCAGACATAGACACCGGCATCCCTTGCAGTAACTTTGCCCAAGGATAGTTCAACGGTACCATCATGGTTAAGAGTCATCACTGCTCTTCTGCTTGGACGAAGACGAATTCCATCTCGGTGCCTAAACAAACGATTAATAGAATATTTCTTTTACTGATACAGTAAATCCTCTATAAACGCAAAAATGCCGTAAACAATAAACGCAAAAAAAATCCCCTCCACTGTAGTAATCCGATCTCGGCTTGGGTATATCAGTGTGAACCACTACGTTCAAAGGGCCGTGCGTCCTCACAATGTAATACCAATATAAAATCTTTTTTATTATCCCCTTTTTGTTTATAAAACTTTCACCAATATATTTGTTGCATTTTTCTGACTAAAATAAGACCAAACGCGATATAATTTCAACTGTATTTACTGGTTTAATTGACGAATGTATATACAAAGTGTATATTCTTCAGAAGAATATAAACAAAAAATCAAATATATATTTTAGGTCCAATCCCTAGAGAAATGTATAAAGAAATGCTTAATTAAAATATGTAATTATACAGTAAATAATAATTTTTGTTATAAATGCATAAAATCTGCAGTCTACTCATAAATTATTGTTCCGATAAACTCTTCAATGCTATATAAAGCAGATATCGCATGAGAGATTAAATCCCTTGAAGATTCTTTTTCTTCCAGGAGGAAAATTGAACAAGTGTCCCCATACTTTTGACCGAGCGTGTACACCCCTGCTTTAGATACGTCTAGTCAAGTAGTTATTACCATACGACACCGACGCTAGGGTACGCCTCTATTTGAGCAGTTATTCGCAGATCCTCTCCCAATTTAACCGTGTATGCAGCAGCAAGGTCGCACAGGAATTCCGGGGCTATGTAAGCACGGATTCCCTTGTCCACCACGAGGACACAGCGACAGGACACCGACCCATTGACATTCCTCGCTGTCACCATGTAACAGCCAGAATCTTCCAGAGTGGAATGAACGATCTCCAACGTGTAGAAATTCGAATTGTCGTTCCAGAACACGTGGCGCTCTTCAAGGGAAAAGATATTCATCAATGTTGGCGTCACCGGAGTTACATTGTATTCGCGACAACCTTCAGTTCATATTTTACATTTCGCACGAAGAAAATCATACTACTTTTGCGCTTTCTATTTGAAACTTTTATCAGTAGATTTCAGCGGCGGATCTATAAGATCTATAGGCATAAGGTCCCGTTAAGTTAAAGGGCCCTCTTCGCGTTCAAAAAAATTAAAACAATTTAACCCCTTGCCCTACAACAGTACTCGGATTTACTTACTCGCAACGGCCGAGTTTCGAAAGCTACGCCCCCTCGACCCGACCGCGCGTCTCGCTCCCCGTGGCGGTCCTAGTTCGGAGCTCCTCAGGCGCGTTCCGTACTCGCTATTCGTGGCGCGTAGGAGAACTAGGGCCGCCACGGGGATCGAAATACGCGGCAGGGTCGAGGGGGCGTAGCCATCGAAACTCGGCCGTCGCGAGTAAGTAAATTCGAGCGCTGCCCCACAATATTGTGTCAGACTCGTGATGAAGATTCTGAACAGAGTCTAATAAATATGGTTGCTATTAATTTCCATTAAACGAAAATAGAATTCCTCTTTGGTTTTGTTAATGTATTTTCGACTTTTGAATTCCTTTTACGGCACCTCCCCAGGATTTTTCTAAATATTTAAAAAAAAATCTGTGTAAAGCTGAGCTCGATCGAATAACAGGACAACGTGCACATAAACATAAAATAGTTTATCTCGAATATTTTGTAAACTATTTACCACATCGAAAAATATGTTAAACAAAACCCATAGACCTGGATAGGCTGCATCTTTTATGTCCTATTACTTTTTTTTCGTAAAAGAAACGGTTTTCGAAAAAATTGAGGAAAATGTCGGACCAAAATCAACAAATTTTTTTTGAAATTTAACAATTGAAGTGTGTTTTCATTGTCCTTTATCAATAAACTGAACTTGCGGAACTTACGTTTTTTTAATTGCAACATTGTGTACAATGAATTTGGACATATCATAAAGACATGAATAATTGCCATCCAGCATTGCATTTAAATGAAAATAACATATCTAAGTTATGAAGGCAAAGAAGCTTTTAGAACTTCTTGCCATCGTGTACTCACCATCTTGACGAATTTCCTTGTCATTTTTGTACCATGTGACTTCCGGAGCGGGATGGCATGTCACTTGACACGTCAATCTCACAGGATACGATACCTGGACCCGTCTGTCTCGAATTCTCATGGTGAACTGCGGTGGTCTGTCTTCTAGATCGTCTAACAGCTCACTGCACATTGATGAAAACACAAAACAAAATTATATTAACCAACTATGGATGCACAGTGTCGTGTAACTTCGAAGTCACATGCTAACAGTTTAACCCTCGGATTCCTGCGAGTTCTAGGTCTATGCCGGAGTCATACCTGACTCACGCCGATATTTCACTAATGCAGTTTTAAGTGGTCGGCTGAGCAGCGATATCTTTCGTTGGAAAAAGATAGGATATTAAATACCCTCTCGTTCTGGCACTAAGCGATTTCGAACTAACAACTTCAAAAGAAAAAGAGAGGATAGCACTCGGAGCTATTTTAATTCTAAAATTAAACATTTTTCCGTTCTAGAATATATCCACATTCCCCATGATTTTAAAAATTTTATGGTACAGCAATTTTTAATAGCGTCTCAGAGTCACCATTCGAGTGCTAAGGGTTAAATTAACAAATTAAATTAACTGCCGCGACGAGTCACGACTAACTCCGGCATAGCATACGGAGGGTTAAGATCTCAGTGGGTTAGGTCTAGTCAAATTGGTAACTTGCACAAATTGACACGTTTGCACGAAAACAATCTATTTCAAAATAAAACTTCACCTACGTAGACTATTTCTAATACTTTTATGAAATACTCACGTTTACAAATGGAAAATATTTATTTGGCAACCGTTGACTACCCACTTTAGCTGTAGGAACAAATTCTTTCCGATTTTTGGGGTAAAATAAAATGTATCATATTTATAATAAATTTCTTTTATAATTGGGCTTTCGTTACAGGTTCCTTAGTACCACTAAGTGACAACAAATTTTCTAAATTACAGATGTGTACTGTTTTATCAATTTTTCTATACTGTTGCTTACGCAGTTAATCAATTTGGCAAATGAGTGGCTCTGACATTGTTCTCGCATATTTATCATTTTTACTAGTTTTAATTTTCCTAAAGTGTCGTGTAATAAAAGTTACACTGTCGTGAACGAAGATTCTGTTATCGACTATGTGTACCTTGACTTGAGTTTCGCATCAGCCTCAATGATCTTCGGATCATTGACGACGAGCACTCTAGCAAACGACGACACTTTGCCGAGCAAGTTGCCCGCTTCGCACACGTATCTGCCGGAATCGGTTTCTTGAACGTTCTCAATCGTTAGTGAACACTCCGATCCATTACGAGAGATCGAACATCTGGGTTCATTGTTCAAATCTATTTCGGACGACTCACGGTACCATTTTATGTCGATTTTCGAGTCGGTGCGTATCTGCAACACAAATGATTAGGTTGTTAATGTTTTATACAGCACCGATTCCATTCATCTTCGGACACCTGTAAGTTCTAGGCCTATGCCAGAGTCATTTCTGACTCACGCCGATATTTCACTCATAGGGTAACTGTACCGATTACAGCGGTATCGGTATCATGCTTCGATCGTACTTTATTTTAATACTAGCTGCTCGTGGCGTGCCTACGGTACAGAGTTGGGCAGTAATCACATACATGAGTATTTAATTACATCTTCAATTACATGTGCAAAAGTGGACTATAATTACAATAAGAAAACAATTAAATGGTCCAAAACATAAAAATTAATAGTTTAAAAGATATAAAATAAACATAGTTCATAGCATTTCCCATACGCTCACCTTCTTTGAAAATTTTGATCGTTCATTATTTTTTAAATGAAAATTTTTCTATGATTTTTTTTTGTATGTATTGTTCCTGATCTTGTTGTCGCTTCATTATTTTTTTTTTCACCGTTTCCAATCTTAATTTACTTCTAAACATTACACTGCAAGAAGTTTCACTTCTGCCGCGCGCGTGGTTTTTTTTATTTATAGATATATAATACTAGACTGCGCATATTTATGCAAAATAAAAAACTTTTGCGTTGTTTGTAAGACACAGCTGCCACATACAAAATTCCTAGTGATTTTTGTGCCACAGTAATGAGCTCCTCCTACGCTTTAATGTACGTAATGCTGAGGGCTTTTCATTAAAAAGGCAAGAAAAGTACATTTTTATATTTTTGTATTATCGAAGTAGGTATCTAAATAATAATGAAACTTTCCCCTATGCAATTTAAAGCAATATGAAGAATGTACAATCATGTGAACAACGTACCTTTGGTGATCGAGATAGAAGAAAAATGGTCTCATTTTTACCTTTCATGAAGAACGTTTTATAACTTTCCCCTAATCAATTTGAAGCAATACAAAGAATGTACAGGGTGTATAAAAAGTAATGGTCATCCGTCCGAGGGGTGAATTGTACACCCCTGAATCAGAGTTGTGCTAATTCAATTACATTGTAATTCAATTACGCAATTGAAACCTTTCAATTAATTCAATTACTAAGTATTTTAATCAGATGTGTAATTGTAATACAATATAATTGAAATACAATATAGTTAAAATACAGCTCTCCAAATTATAGCCCAGAACTTTGAAGAACTGTGATATATTTTATGTTTTTTTTTCATATACTTGTTTGTTGTCTGTGCGGCATACTTTCTATTCCTCGTCCTCGTTCATAATACGTAATGCTATTTCATGTTTATGGTTGAAATTTAAAAAATGTGTAACGCAGAAGTTATTTCTGTTCACAGAGATATTATAAATTTATAAATAATAAGTTCCTTCTGTGTTTGAAACCTTCACATGGATTTTTCAACCTCTCCTTACCTATTACTTTATTATTCTTAATTTTTAATTTTAATTTAATTACATCGTAATTCGTAATTAATTTAATTTAATTACACAATGTATTTTATAATTGTACTCCAATTGCCATTACGAATTACATTGTAATTTAATTGAATGAGGATCTGAATTATAAATTACAATGTAACTGAATTACAATATAATTCAATTATTTTATAATTATAATTCCTGGAGTAAGTCAATTGTAATTCTGCACAACTCTGTCCTGGATCGGTGGACATTTGTAAGAGTAACTTGCCCCTTTTTTCCCTCTTTTTTACCTTTCATGAAGAATGTTTTTTCAAATCCTGAGATTATAAAAATACGAGAATCATTGACAATTTTATTAGCTTCATTGGGAGAAATACCACAGTAAAACGTACAAGCGCAGTAATAGGTACATTTACCCTACATATATTTAGAGGTATCTCAGTAAACTTTTACGGAAGTTTCAAAAAAAGATTCTAGTGGACAGATTGCAGTTTGAGGAAACCGTTTGAGTGTTAAATATGAACTTCATTTTGGATAAATTGCTTACAAAATATTCTGTGTGTCATCGCAATTCAGAGAGATATTTGGTGACTACTTTTAGATGGACCACGACATAATACGAATTATTAAATATGCACGCGAACACATCGCCGTCACTTCCGACGTACGGAGCATGTACGCCTACGAGTCTTGTGACGCTGCATTAGAATTAATGTGCACGGTAAGCTTAATAATAAATGTAGCGGAACAAAAGTAGACATGCGCGTCTAATAATAGTGTACTTGCCTCGCATTCCAATTTCACTGTCGTCCCCTCGAGAACCTTGAGCTGACCTGGCAAGATTTTCGTGAACTCCGGAAGATCGACGGTCTCGCTGACCTTCACGGAATTCGTCATAGTCACGGACTCGCCCCATCCATAACGATTTCGCGGTGTCACCTGGAATTTGTACTCCCCACCAGGTTTCAGGTTGAACGCGTCGAAAGCGTTGATCGGTGTCATACCCAGCTATCCGTCAAAAAATTGAGAAAATGGTCAAATCATTTCAGAGAACGGAAAAAGCAAGAATCACGGGTAAAATTATAAATTTATACAGAGTGTTTACAAAAAGTTTGAGAACAAATGCGAAAGATGGTACTTCAGGATTTCGAGTTTGGAGAGAGGATTACCTAATGAACAAACATGAATCATCAACATGCCATTAGGTAATGGCATGAGTTGTTAGACCAGAACGGTGCCTTGTGTTTTTGACGATTTTTAACACTAGGTTTATGATTATTGAAATTGTAAAGATGCAACATTTATGATATGATACATTCATTCATTGATACATTTATTTCTTTGGATGTTTTTCCATTATAAAAAGAATGGTTAAAAATTTTGATAAATACATTCTTGTTATTTTCATAAACTGATATGTAAAATAGTCAGTTTTAGTGCTCCGTAAATCTAGTGTTAATCATGATTATCAAATCATGATAGATTTCAAGCAGCAAGGAGAGTACATGCAACCTTATTCTAGACTTGGAAACAGCAGCACAGAAACTTTCGAAGGAATGAGATTTTTTTTCTTTTTTTTCGCTTAAAACCAGGGACCAAAAATAACAGTTATTATCAAATTTTCTACGATAAAAATCATTAATAAAAAGTTGATTATTATTGAAATTTAAGATAATGTACGCAAAACGTAAAGAAAAAAATTCGAAGAACAAAATGATTAAGAAATATCGATTTTTATACTTTTTGGTTACAAATAACAGTTATTAGTGTTCAAAAAATTGGAGCAGTTATCGATGAGAGAAGTTCATTTCGATCACTCATAACAGTTATCAATGAGAGAAACTTATGTATATCGCTCATAACAGTTATTGAAATTCATTGAGTGAAATTCATTGAGAAGGTTTTGTACAACAAGACCATAAGAACAACACAAAATCTGTTTGTGTTTGTCACATTAAATTGTGATTGTAGCATTTAATTTAACGAATACAAAATTTATGAAATAATTGATTGTCTACCATTTGAAAGTTGTACTATTTAATAATAACTATTACAAATTTCCTTCATCAATAACTGTTATGAGTGATCGAAATTAATTTCTCTCATTAATAACTGTTATGAACGATCGAAATAAATTTCTCTCATTGATACTGTTATAAGAGATCGAAATGAATTTCTCTCAACGATAACATTTACCAACAAGAGAACAAATTTTCGATCGCTTATAATCCTTCTTTGTAACCAATACGATTTTAGTCGATGAAATAGTTGTTATTCCATGTCTTTTTTCTTTTTGGTTATAACAGTTATGGCGGATTAATGTTTCATTGCCCGGGAGGATCTTATTGTCAAATCATCGAAAGAGCGAATTGTAGGCGAACTTGTAGAATATCCTCACACATTGGAAAACAATAGGGTAGTCTTTCTGGCTTAAATTAAGTTCGTTAAATAAAAAGTGAATTCTGATTGATATCGGAAAAGTTAACGTTTAATGACATAATAAGTATGATGCAAACAAGTGTTACTTACTCGACTCCTTGAAAATTGGCAAGTTACACAAAAGTTTAGCAATGATTAGCAGTGATACAACATTGTACGGACACAGTTCGAAAATGTGACAGACAAGCTGCCAAATATAATAGCATACAATAATATTAATCTTGCGTGTAATTACCTCTTTGTGCATGCATTCAAATCAGTTTTACATAATTCAACAAATACATTATTTTTCAAATTTATTCTTTACTCTTTGCTGCATAAATAGAATAGTAATCGACGAAACATAAATACCTCGACCCATCTTGCACCACCGTCGCTACCAAGCAACCAAGCGTCAACCCTGTAGGCAATGACTCGTGCAGGTCCCTTTTGTTCAGCTTTTCCCCAGCTTAATGACAACCAATTTTTGCCGCCATCAACAACAACCGGCTCGCTGCTAATCGGGCCAGGGACATCTGTACACAAATTACAATAGTGATTGATAAAAAAAATAAACTCTTTTTCAATCGCAAACACCAATTCCTACAAATAAAGGGATAAAATCCGAAGGATTCATTAACCCTCTGCTGCAGTCTAACGGTTATTGAACTTTTAGCTGCCACTAATAAACGACGAAGGTGCCTCGACCAGTTTTTAACACTTTAAACACGTTTTGATGCTTTCAAAAACGGTAATTACTGTTTCTCAGAAACTATAATGGATCCATTTCGTTGAAACGTTGCATTTGGGTTTGTTGCCAAATTTATTCAAACGCAATTGTTTTTCATGTTTCTCCATATTCTAGAAAATAATTTCCAGCAAATTGATAAAAAGTACTTTCGTGAAAGATAATTTCTTCTTTTGCATCGCATAAAACTAAAAACGATTTAAGATATTACGATTATCGGGGAAACTGTTTGAGATAGCTCACTTCGCTGAATCCGCTGTCACATCCTTAGTTTGATTAATTGTTCAATATGCAGAATTTACAGACAAGAGATATAGGGAAGAATAATATAGAATAGGAATAACGTAGAAATAGTATAGATATTCTCATCTTTAACGAGTAATTTATTGTTATATTTGTTATATTTTAAAATTATAACCTCAAAATTAAAATATTGTAATAGGTTTCTATATTTTTTCATTTATTTATCGCTAATTGTAAGCATAACTTTTCTATCTAGCAGAACTTGTCTATCGTAAACAGAACTTTTTGCTACGTTGTGTAAAACTTCAATGAAATGTTTCATTTGTTTATGAAATACAACACTATTATGTAAATAATATTGATTTATTTAGGTTTAGGTTAACAAAAATATGCTATGTTTAATAGAACATCAAGAAAATATAATAACTCAAACATTATCTTCGGTATGAAATTACTTTTGGCATATACTACAATATTGCATTCAATTCTTTAGCCACCAAGAAGGTGGGATGTTGTATAATTTTCTGGCTTCTTGTGGAAAAAGACCAAAATAAATAGATACGAACATTTTAAATTGTAGCCTCTTGTCCGTCTTTTAGTTTTTTTAATAAATCTGGACAAAGTTATGTGACAGATATTAAAGTTACTCGCAATTGTTTTTATTTTTTTTAAATAAAATATTAACTATCTAATACTTCTTTTAAAACTAACTACGGAACCATGTCCCTCAAGTCACAGTAACAACTTGCCCCAATTGACACATGTGGAAATGTACAACAATATTTTAGTTATAGGTACGAAATAACTAATAAAAGCTATTACAACATGTTCATTATTACAAGGCTTCATTAAAAACACACGCAACACTTCCGCGGACGTCACAAAAATAGACAACAGGGTGTCTTTACCCACTTTTATAACAAGAACAACTGAAAACAAATCGCGCGTTCTTCTCTTTTTTTATAAATAATGATCGGAACAACTTTATGGGTTTTTTTCCAAGCATCAATCCTCGAAGGTCACTATTTTTTTCGTATTCACGCTATGCAGATCTCCTTAAAACAAATCCTGCAGACTTCCAGGCTAACCTCTGTGTCCATACAAAAATTCCAAAAACTCGACGATCAGACAATCTTTATCGGACCACGAGCGTCTCAGACGGGAAATTGTCAATTGTTGATCGCCGTTGACGATTCCATGGTCGTGGGGCTTCATCCTCAATGACAGATCATTTCCAACTGTTTTTCGAATCGACAGCAAGGGAACGTGAAACCCTGAGTGTCATTAGACAAGTCAAACACGATGAAAGAATATGATTGCCGCGTGCTGTTCGAAAAATTATCGCGCTCGACGGGTTCCTCGGGCGAAACCGAAAATGTCAAGGTGTTTTTTCGCGTTACCCAAGGATCGAAAAAAGTGGGGCATATGAAATGACTCGCGTCCCGACGCTGACTGAATTTTGAATTTGTGGACAGAGAGGGATGTTGGAGGGAGACGAATCAGCAAGCCAAACGAAAATAACCCGACGAGAGGTGTACTCGCAACTGTGTACGTAGGTGGTGTCGTTTCGTGTTTGTCTATCGTTATGCGAGAACCACTTTGTCGAATTGTGTCACCTATTTCCGCTGATCATTTGCGAATTCATGGTGCATCGATCCTTAACCCCTTGCACTCAGTGATGCGCAGAGGTAGGCATTATTTGGCGAAACAAATATTTGAAATAGTATTTAATATATATTTTAGATTTTATTTTGCTTAAAAAAAAATAGTATTTTAAATAAGATATAGATTTTCGAAAATAAAATAATTCTATTTTAACAATCTGAACCTCAAAATACGATATTTCTATTTCAACAATTCGATCCACGAAATAAAATATTTCTATTTTAACAATCAGTAACACGAAATAAAATATTTTACTTTTTGCGTTATTATAATACTCTGAGAAACCGCATAAACATACAGTCTACTTTATCGTTAAGAAACGCGATTTACACCCATAAATGCATTGAATTCGAACCATTGTTTTCAGCAATAATATTTAAAATTGAAATTGAAAATAAATATAAAAAACAAATATTTTTAATATTCTTCAAATAAAATACTATTTAAAAAAAAATTACTGTCTCAAAGAAATTACTTTATTTTCAAAAATTACTCCATCAAAAATAAAATATTTGAATTTCAAGTTGTACACATACTTTAAAATAAATAGGATTATTTACTATTTACTATATTTCAAATACACACTATTTTCCCCAGCTCTGGTCGGAGGGTTAACCACGTCTTCCCGCACGTGACCCGGAATTAATGACCGTTTGTGACCAAGCTTGAGAATGACAGTATCGTAATTTGTTATTGCAGAAGGTTGCTTGTAGTTGCCACTCGCAGCAGATGGCATTGGAAGTGATTTACAGCGACCGCAAGTGTTCACGATTTTGTATTGTAATAAATAGATACTGCGGAAGTCTATTTATAATGTATAGGATCTTGAAAAGTTGTAAAACTCGAACTAGAGCAGATTCCGAGACGATTTTATTCCATTTAAATTTCAGATTCTTCCTATGTTTTCATCTTAAAGCTTTGAGTTTTATTATGTGTAGATAGCGGATCTTTATGCAAGATAAAAATTTACTACCTGATCTGTAAAAAACTGGGGTGAGAAATAGAAATTTATTTTCTTTCTTAACCCTTTCGGTCATGGCGCCCTCATATAAGGACATACTAAATAAATTTAGTAATGTACTAAACATTTATATTTTCGAAGAAATGCTTAGCAAAACCATGATTTTTTCCAGGAATAAATAATTCGTGACCGAAAGGGTTAATGTGTTTAATAGGTTGGAAATAATATAACACAGTACTTTTAAATTCTTTTAATGTTTTAACTGTTTTAAATTGCAACCACTCATTTCTGTCATAAATGCATAAAATTCGCTTTCTGATTATGAGCATTTCAAATGAGTCGATGAAAATGATTTCAAATAGAATCTGTGTATATATTTTATAACATTTTTTGACAATTTTGTATACACTATAAATACATAGAGCTATGCAGCTTATTTATTCACTAAGACTCTGTAATTGTATTTAATATTCCCCTTTTTAAATTGGCAAATAGAATATTATTTTATTTTAGACTTTACGAAGTGTGACCTGTATTTACAATTATTTGTCTACATAATCTGTAATCTAGTAATGAATACTAGATCTAGAATACTTATCTGACTGCTTCATTGCGATAGTAAGGCAGTAACGGTTGATTAAACTTTTTTTCTAAATTTGATTTATACATTTGCACTTGATAAACTTGAAGTATAAATTTCATGTAGAATTTCCGATTCATCGGGCATTCTAATATTACGGATTCCGTGCTACGATGTTTATTTATCGACGGCCTACTTCGAAGGGGCCACATGTTCCAGTAATTTCCTCTGTTTATTTTCGACCGTTTCCTAGTATTAAATATTAAAGTGTTACTATAACTCTTGGAAACCATTTAGATTAACTTATTTTATTACTGAAATCTTTGTCGCGAGATTGCAGGTGAATTTATCTCAAGGGAATCTACAAGGGAATTGTTTGTAGTTTGTGTGCTGACAACTCGATTTTGTTAATCCTAATAACACCTTATTGCTAAACAATTTTATTCTTCGTATTTTTTATCATCTGTAGAAGGTATGTAATTTTCTTCTTAATTCAGAAAACAATGCTTTCACTGTATTGTGTGTCATAATATCGATGTTAGTAGAAATTACATCGTATTTACGTTGATTATTCGATCGTTGATTGTAAATTAAAATTTCCTAAAAGCAGGGCTGGGGAAAATTTGAAATAATTTGATACAAAATACTATATATGTATATATAAACACTGAAATATTTGCATAAGTGAATACTATTTGGAAATCCTATTTCATTTAATGATTATATGAAATAATATTTTGTTAAATGTTTATATTATGAGAAAATATGTACTATTTACTATTTACACTCAGATTGAAATGTAGATGATAGTGAATTGACGACGGAAATTACAAAATTCATTATTGATATGTAGTATGTTCGAAAAGTGTGTTTTGGTTAAAGCAGACAATGTGAATCAGTAACTTATATAAATGTCCCTTCTATAATGTTTCCAGTTATTTACACAGAAAATAACCGTCTTATGTTATCGACATTATTTCGATATTTATTATTTATTATCGATAAAAGTACATTGTATTATATAAAGTTAAAGGATAAAAACCTCTTATTTGCAATATATGTGTGTGTGTGTACTATTATTTGCAATATCATTATTCTAAGTTCTAAATACTACTGTGTGAAATATTACGATTTGATGTAATATTATTTTATTATATCTTGATGAAATATCTATTTCACAATAGTAATTATATGTGCTACTATTAAAAAATATATTTTAATACTATTTCCATATGTAACTACCATTAAAAAAAAAAAAAAAGAGTTTAATAATAATTTTTAATAATTTGATTTTAATATAAAAAGTCTTTTTTAATAATCTTTATTTCGAGACAAAAGCGCGGAATGTTACGAAACTGCAAATTTGGAAGAATTGTACACACTGATTTTGATTCGAACGTACTCACATTTGTGTGAGAATACTTCACACGATTCTAATTCGGGTTCATGATATCTTTCCAACATCTGTGATTCGCTTCCTCGCGTTCATTGTACCTATTTAATCATGCCAAGGAATTTTTTCTTTCGTATACATGAAACGGTATACGTTTGTTTCGATCTATGTACGTTATGCCATAGTATGCTACAGTATTTTAAAACGCGTGAAGCCTTGGTCAAAGAACTGTCACATTTGGCACTATTTCAGCTTTGCATTCACACTCGGATGCGTTCGCGTCTGTCAATATGCTTCGTAAAATAACAATGTTCTGACACTAACCTAATTTAACTGAAAGCTTACGCCTCGTAACTTTTATGGTCTACAATGTCATGACCTTCACGTGATCTTGAGCAGCAAAAGTTTACAAATTTATGGGATTTGATGTGAATAATGAAGTAGCTACAATAGAGAGATTTGCGAAGCGTATCATAATAAGTGCTTGAAATTGTTTCCGTAGCCTCCTAAACATTTGTAAATTCGATTATGAAAATTTGTGGCGTTGCAGGGGTAAACTTTACTTACCGGACTCAAAATTAATGATATTGTTCTTTTATCCCTCAAATAAGCCCAATATATTAAACTTTATTATTAATTTATACTATTATAATTATATATATCAATATTATATTTTAATTCTGTAATGACTTCTTTTTCAACTAAATCTATTAAAAAATATCCTAAATTAATAAAAAAATGATTAATTTTTTAAAATTTTAATGATACTAAATTCATTTCCAATTTTTTTTGATACTTCTACTAATATACCATAATTTCTTATCTTTAAATTGATTAGTAAAATTTATTCCTTTATTACTATTTAATTGGTCACATTGATTATACCCTTTATACGTTTAAGTATATTTTGATTTTTAATATATAATAAAATCTTCCAAGAATTCCTCGAATTATCAAAAAAAATTTGCTCCTAATATTATCATTTTCTTAACAATTTAATGGTATTCATAATTTTAAATTTATTAAGATTAATACACTTAGGGCCAGACTAATAACTCTAGTTTTTATCACTTCCAATTAAATCGGGCCAGAACTCGGTTCTTCGTTAAAAGGTTCAATTTTGATATAAAAGATTATCTAGGACTCTTCCTACCAGAGACGATCTTGAAGAGATTCCTGTGAGAAAGTCAAATGGAATCTGTGTTCTCTATCCGTAACAATAGCCAGGAGTCTGGGTTTTAAACTATCTGTCTATCTAGTATGTTTATCAATCTATGAAAATAGACAATTTGCACAACGCTCTACAGTCCGTTAATTAACACACAAATAATAGTGAAATTAAAGAACTTACCTTTCATGTAGGGCACCTCATCGTCACGACTCTCAGTTGACAGACACATAAGACTTCCGGTGTCGGTGCGGCTGCTCATGGTACTCCAGTCCGGGGTCAATGACCTGGCACGCTGTTTCACCTGAACAATTCAAAACCATAAAGAACTCTATCTCGAAAAAACTAAACTTTCACGACTGTTCACTTACCTTGATCGAGAAGAAACTTCTATCGCATCCATGTCTGTTTTTCACAAGTATGCAGTAGGTACCCTCGTCTGAAGGTGTCAGCCTCTTCAAGGTCAACCTGGCATAGTCATCAATGACTTCCTTGTAAGATCTTGGGCCGTTGGTGATATCTCTCATTCCTTTCATCAAAGTCACTGAAAAATGAAAAATAGACGTTCAAACTCGGATATCACAGGAAAATTTCAAGTAAAAAACGAAGTAAAAAATTCTAATACACATCAACAGTCGATTAATAGGATTTTCAATAATTACAATGTTCCAAAAGGAAGCTTAAAAATCTATTCTTACATAATTACAAACAAAATTATTATTGGGTTGGCAAGAAAATAATTTCGGTATTTTAGGGTGAAATAAAACCCAATTGGATCCATGAAGAAATTGATTGGGCGAAATATAAAACAGTAGAAGATTAGAAAAATTTAAGAAGATTGTAACGTTGTATTCAATGTAACGAAGTCATTAAGGGTTGAAATCAATTTTCATATTATTCCTGCTTCCCATAATCAATGCAGAACATTTTAATTTTGTATAAAGATGCGCAGTCCAATTATAACACAACCAAGTGAAAGAATTATTTGTTGCATTAAGAAGATTATGACAAATTTTCGATAGACGATGGAGTCAACTCGTCATTCTCAGTTAAAAGGTTAACCATCGATTGTAGAATTGAATAATATATTAAATAATCCTCTAAAACTTGACTCGTAAATTAAATTGATCGTTTGTGTTTCTTTTACCTCGAGGCTTGGGATTTCCAGCGCACCTAAATGATACGCTAACATCTTCTCCGGTGGTAACGGTGATCGATTTTTCAGCGGGTCTCGAAATGAACATGGCGGGTTTTCCGGAGTCCATTGTGACTGATGATTTGATATCCATTGTACTCGTACTGTCTATGTGTCCAAAATATTTCGATATGATGGAACCCCTCTCAGATTCAGAAATCTCCGATACGGAGGAAGTGTGAAGACCGAAGTCTGTGAATGCCTTCGCTTTCGAAATGGAAATTGGTTCTCTTCTGTCGCCTCGGAACCATCTTACTTCCGGTGCAGATGCGCCTGTATCAATCGTTATAATTAAATTGCACTCACAGACTTACAATAATAATATGTATTATGTAATAGTTATTCAGTCCTTTACAGTGGATACAAAAAGGTAATTGAAAACTAAATTTCCAATTTTTGAAAACTCGCCGATATTTCAATTGTGATAACTTCTCCAGATTCTAGTGTTCAAATACATTTAGAATCGACTGTAATGTTTACATAAATCTTTTAGAATAATTTATATTTAATAATCTACACTTTTCATATAAAATAAATTATATTTAAGAAGATGTAATTGAATAATTATGTGAATTCTATAATATCATTTGTAACAATTTTTGTGAGATGATGGTATATGGATCCCTAATTATATATGCAAAATATTAGGTGTAGTTACTCAATAGTTTTAAAGATATAAACAATTAAAGTTTCATACCTTGTTGATATACCATGATTTGAGCTGTAGTTTTCGAAGTTCCATTGTTTATATCTTTAAAACTATTGAGTAACTACACCTAATATTTTGCATACATAATTAGGGATCCATATACCATCATCTCACAAAAAATTATCAAAATCGAAGTCGGACACTTGTTCTTCCCTTGTTAGTAGAGTGAAAAATGAAGACATTACTTATTTTATTTTCATTTCATAGATTTCTAATTATGTTAGTTCTTCCATAGGTATTCATTGACAGTTATACCATAACTGTGTTGTAAAAAATATAAGCAGCATGATAGTAACTAATCCGAGGATTTTCTTGAGTCATTATTTAAAAATTAGAATAAGAGAAGAATAAAAAAATACAAATTGAACTATTCATTGTACTAATACAATAAAAGAAGAGAACCGACAATAGCATCAATGATAATAAATTTTGTTGAAAATTATTATTGATAAAAATACCTTTCGCTCTGATTTGGGCAGCGATGCTATAATCGGGTAAATAACTGGACAAGTATGACTTCTTGAAGATATCAGTGCTGAAGTGGTCGTCAAAAATGTCGTGATGCCTGCCTGCGGTTCGCCGAATGCGCTCTTAAAAATAAACATTGTCACATATATAATAATTGTTAACTATTATTATATAATACTATAAAGTGATACCTTTACACTCTAAAGTTTTTTATCAATTTTATTCCCAACGAATTCCTATCGTTTTAAGTGTTTTATTAAAAAAGTACTTCAAAAGATAGTTTCTTGATTGGTATTGATTTTGATAAATTTTTTTCATTAATAATATTTAAAATAACGAAATGTGAATATTGCTTATGTAAAATAAAATGAATGGTATAAAATAAAATGCACATTTAAACGAACAATTTAGAAATGTCAAACCGTAGTCAACATTTGAGTGCAAAGGGTTGAATTCTATAAACAAAGCTGATAGAATATTTAGGTTATACCATCGAACTGAACCACATGTGCTATTTCTTCCGTGCGAAGGTCATTCATGGCTCTACATATGTAACGTCCATTGTCCGAGGAATTAGGTGCAGCAATCTCTAGCCGATAAATTCCATCGTCCAGGTAATTCTGCTTGTAGCGATCGCCTTGAAGGATGCAACCGTCTTTCAGCCAGGAAATAAGTGGTGTAGGATAGCCACGCACTCGACACTCCAGTATCAATTCGTTGTCCGAAGGTCGATAAGTGTCTGAAAAATGTGGCATTCCAATTGCAGAAATATAATGGAAGGAATAGTAAATTATACATGGTGTACACAAAAAATATTATCAAGAATGAATTTAAGAACAGTGATGCCTTATTTTCAACCGATTAAAAACTGGCCATCAATTTTATTAATCACCGTTTGTATAGGGATTATTATTATTCACTTTCAAAACTCCAATTCATTTTTCGTTTATTTTAACGTGTTATTTACAACAATAATGTATTGGGTACTTCGACAGGTTCTGACATATTTAATCAATATATTATATAATCATAATATGTTTACTTGATTATATTATTAATGACATAATATGGCTAATATTATTTCCATGTGTGACTTTAATAACTGATTTTGAACAATTAAAAAATATTAAAATTGACCTGACATACAACGCGAGTGTGGTATTATTAATTTATTAATGAATATGTAAATCAGTAGAATAAGCAACGATTGGCGCGTAAAGACAGTGTTAAGTCTGCGTCATAGGGCCAAATAAAGTTAATTTATTGTTTTATACGTATACGACAAAGGTTATTTCTAGAATTTCGTTTGGATTTGTAACATTCTAAAAGACTATATGATTCAAAAACTGTTTTGTTACTTTTTTGTGATTTCTTCGAGCGTATTACGTCGTTTTCTTCATTGTATCGAACAATATGTCTTCCCTTTGGTCTACACTTTGTGTACTTACCTTTAATTGATCTTGTGAAGGTAGGGGGTGACAGTGCTGGTTGGAAATCGGGGTAAATTTTTAATGTGGATTCGGTGGTTGCAATTCCGTGAACATTTTCGGCAACACAGGTGTACAGTCCGGAATCTTCGGGGAGCGCTTCATGCAGTTCGAAATAAGCCATACCGTTATCAAACCGAGTTCGATATCGACTCGACGTGATTTCGAGCTTCTCGCCGTCTTTTGTCCAGTGTACTCTTGGTTCTGGACATCCAAGCACGGTGCACGTTAGTCTGGTTCTCATACCAACTCCTACCGTTCTGTTGGTTAATCTTGTACAGAACGATGGTTTCTTTCCCTTCTCGCGTGGTACCATCTACAAAGAAGTTCATTTTAATATTACAAATAATTTTCTAATGTGTTTTAAACATCACTTTGTAGTCTATAGAACTGAAGGGTTAATGTACAATTTCATGAAAATTCTCACCGTATCCGTGCTAAAAGGC
This sequence comes from Lasioglossum malachurum, assembly GCA_028455605.1. NCBI lineage: Eukaryota > Metazoa > Arthropoda > Insecta > Hymenoptera > Halictidae > Lasioglossum > Lasioglossum malachurum. Next base: position 16,062,074 of record CM052316.1, on the reverse strand, counting down.
ACGTATAACGAGACACTCGACCCATCGAGGTCAGTGCGAGATGTAGTTTTCGGTCTGCTATACCGAGGTGGTCTGAACGAGCTAGCTGAAATGTTAAAGTCGCTATCGCCAGTCGAATAGTCCTCATATTTCAGTAAACTGATGGACCTGGCTCTGGTGATTCTGTCATCCCTCCTTCTCCTTCTTCTGTAGTACGAACCTGTGTCAAAATAGTACCTTTCCATAGATGAGTCCCTCAATTTATAATCGAGGAAATCGTCGGTCCTCCTCTTGGTCAAAGAAGTCAACGAGTCTCTCCAGCTGTACGACCTAGCAGTGCTCGATAGCGCAGATTCGAAGCCAGAATCATGTCTATAGGTCCTATCGCGTCGGTCCCTCCAAAATTCGACATCATAAGAGATGCCTTTAGGTCTCGAGATTCTTGTGTCGTCTGTAATCTTTCGTAACAGCTGATCCGACTCGCTTTGTCGTAGCCTGGACCAGCTGTCGTCTATCAGCTGTTCTTGTCTTCGCTTTCGAATCCTCGAGGACTCTTCTTCCAGCCGTTTCCTTGTTCGTTCTTCCTCTTCCTTCAGCGCCTTCACCGTTTCGTCCCTTCTAGCTTGTCTGTCCGTGTCTCTTCTGTGTCTTCTTTCTTCGTCCTCTCTCCTATGACGTTCAGCTTCTTCCCTGTTCTGACGTTCTTCAGCCCTTCGCCTTTCAATTCGTTCAGCCTGCTTTCTTCTGATAGCCTCCTCGTCTTCCTTCCATTGCCGATCAGCTTCTTTCCTCTTTCTTCTACGTTCCTCCTCCCTTTGCGACCTCTCTTCTTCCTCTTTCAACAATTTTTGCTCCTCTTCGTGTCTTCTGTGTTCTCGCTCCTGCCTCCTGCGCTCGCGAGTCTCCTCTTCTCTTCTGATCCGCTCCTCTTCGGTTTTTCTTATTCTCTCTGTTTCTTGTCTGATTTGTCTCTCCTGTTCTTCTCGCCGACGCTTAGCTTCTTCGCGTCTCTGCGCGTCTCGTTCTTCTTCTTTTTGCAATCTTTCAGTTTCCTCAGCTTTCCTGCGATCCTCCTCTTCCTTCCGCAATCGAGCCTTCTTTTCTTTTCTTACGCGCTCTTCTTCCTCGCGTTCTGCTCTCTCCTCTTCCTCTTTCTTGGCGCGCTCTTCTCGTTCCTTCTTTCTCTGCTCCTGTTCTTTCTTCCGTCTTTCAGCTTCTTCCCTCTCTTTCCTTTCCTCTTCCTCTTGCTCCAGTTTTCGTTTCTCTTTCTTCTTACGAAGTTTCTCCTCCGTTTGCTTCAATTTGTCTGATTCCGCCTTGTTCCGTCTCTCAACCTCTTCCTTCCTTCTACGTTCCTCCTCCTCCTGCTTCAACTTTTCAGCTTCTTCTTTCTTCCTAATTCGCGCCTCTTCCTCCTGCTTCAGTTTCTCAGCTTCTGCTTTCTTTTTCTTTTCTTCTGCCTCCCTTAGCTTTGACTCTGCTTCCAGTCTGCGACTCTGCTCTTCCTGTTTCAGTTTTTCTTCCTCCAGTTTCTTATGACGTTCCTCCTCTTCTTGTTTCAGCTTTGCTTCCTGCTCACTCTTACGTCTCTTTTCGTCTTTGGATTTCCTGCGTTCCCCTGATATTCTACGTGCACTCTTTTCTTGTTCTAATTTCTCAGCTTCTTCCTTCTTCTTGCGTTCTTCTTCTTCTTTAAGTTTCTTTGCTTCTTCCTCCCGTTTACGTTTCTCCTCTTCCTGCTTCAGTTTTTCAGCTTCTTCTTTCTTTTTTCGTTCTGCCTCTTTTAGTTTCTTCGCTTCTTTGTCTTGTTTAGATTTTTCTTCTTCTTTCTGTTGCTTCTTCGCTTCTTCCTCCTCCTGTTTCCGTTTCTCTTCCAGTTTCTTAGCTTCCTCCTCCTGTTTCCGTTTCTCTTCCAGTTTCAGCTTTTCAGCCTGTTCTTTCTTCATTCGTTCCTCATCCAGTTTTACTTTTTCTTCCTCCTCCTGTCGTTTACGGTCCGCTTCATCTTTTAACTTTTGTTCTTCCTCTATCTGTTTTCGCTCTTCCTTCTGCTTGAACTTTTCAGTCTCCTCTATTTTTTTTGCGTTCCACTGTTTCCTGTTTCAATTGCTCTTCTTCCTTCTCCTTACGCTGCTCTTCTTCTTTCTGTCTTAACAGCTCTTCTGCTTTCTTCTTACGTTCTTCTTCTTCCTCCTCCCGCTTACGGTCTTCTTCCACTTGCTTCTTATGTTCTCCTCTATTTTCAATTTTTCGGCTTCCTCTCTCTGTTACGTATTTTTTCTTCTTCCGCTTCTTTCTTTTTACGCTCTTCCTCTACCTTCAACTTTTCTGCTTCGCCTTCTGTTTACGTTCTTCTTCTTGTTTTTTACGTTCCTCTTCGATCTTTAACTTTTCAGCTTCGTCCTTTTGCTTACGTCCTCTTCTTCCTTCATTCTACGGTCGTCTTCTTCCTTCTTTTTACGTTCTTCTTCGCTCTTCAACTTCTCAGCTTCGTCCTTTTGCTTTCGTTCTTCTTCTTCCTTCATTCTACGGTCTTCTTCTTCCTTCTTTTTACGTTGCTTTTCGATTTTCAACTTTTCAGCTTCGTCCCTTTGCTTACGTTCTTCTTCTTCCATCTTTTTACGCTCTTCTTCTTCCTTCTGCTTACGCTCTTCTTCTTCCTTCATTCTCTGGTCTTCTTCTTCTTTCTTTGTGCGTTCCTCTTCGATTTTCAACTTTTCAGCTTCGTCCTTCTGCTTACGTTCTTCTTCTTCCTTCATTTTACGTTCGTCTTCAATCTTCAACTTTTCAGCTTCATCCTTCTGCTTACGTTCTTCTTCTTCTTGCTTCTTACGTTCATCTTCTTCCTTCTTTCCACGCTCTTCTTCCTCTTGCTTTCTACGTTCCTCTTCAACCTTTAAATTTTCAGCCTCTTCTTTCTGCTGACGTTCTTCTTCCTCTTCCTGTGTGACTTTCTTTTTCTTTTTCTCCTTCTTCTTTTCTTCATCAGTGACCCATACAACCTCCATCCTCAGCAAGTTGTCGCATAATACGTTCACCGTGTCCATCAAGTTCACAATAGGCATTTCCAATTCTACCAACCCTTCACCAGTCAAATTTTCTTCCCACAGTGTTTCAACCGTCTTGGTCGACGTTTCTAATTGATACAAACTCGGTGCTAATGATCTCAACACACCAATTATATCAGCTGTGTCCGAATGTGGAGATTCGGCTACAGGTTTATCAGCCGATTGCTGACAAATAATGTTAATAGCTTTTTGAATCTTTTGAAGTGACTTCATCGATGATTCTTCAACTCCTTTACTCGTTTGCACACGTTGAATCGCTTCCTTAAGATCCTCGAGCGGTGTCATCAAAGTTTTCAATGCTTCATTCACAATCTGAATCTCGAGGCCCAATAAATCCTTGTAACTTTCGATCTTACGATTAATAGAATCGATAGCGACGTTTATCTCGTTAATGGAAATCGTAATTTTTGTGGAAATTCTCACAACCTCCTCCACTGAAACTGCTGTCTTCTTCTTTCTTTGGACTCTTTCGCGTTGCTCGATTGAAGCAGTCTCCAATGCAGTCTGCAAATTCTTCAACGGTTGTTCCAGATTTTCAAGGTACACCGTGGAGGATTCGTCCACAGTCATGATCGAATTCTTCAACAGCATCAAAGGTTCAGCCAAGCTATTGATTATACCCGCATCTTGATCGCGCATAGTAGATTGTTCTTCGATGAACGATATACTCTTCTCCAAACTCGATAGAGAGTCTACTATAGCATCTATGCTGGCTTCTTCTTCTTCAGCAGTGAAATCCGTCTTGTTCTTAAGCGCCAAGAAGCTCTCGTGCACTTCAGACAAAGGCTTAACCAACGTCTTCACCAGGGTATATTCAACTTCATCTTCCTTTTCAGCAACGATTTCCTTCATACCAATGATCACAGCTTTCATCGTCTCAACTGGAGGTACCAGTTTCTCAACCACAGCCCAATCGATCATTTCAATCTTCGACAACTGTTCCTCAACTATGGGCTCCGACTCCATGACAATGCATTCGTGAATCTCAGCTATGGACTTCTCTATCTCCTGTAGAGGAACTGCTAGACACTCACTGATCCAGTTCGTTTCTTCAGGTAGCGAGACCACGTCCGGTGACAGTACACGTTCCTCTAGCACAGAGATGCTCCTCTGAAGCGTGATCAGTGGCTCCACCAAAGCTGTCAGCAATGACGTCTCACCAGCTGGTCGTTCCTCCGCTGACTCAACGAGTATGTGATCCTGAATCAGCGCTATGGACTTGCAAAGCTCCTCAAGGGGTTCGATCAAGGGATTCAGAGTGGCCTCTTCTTTACGATCAGTGCCAAATAATTTTTCTCTAGCAGACTCGATGGCAGTCTGTTCATGGATGACAGAGGCAGCCGCGGTTTTCAGTTCTAACAACGGTTGCGCCATCGTCTTCAGCAACGAGAGATCGTCCTTCTCCGACAACGCAATAGTCATTTCATTAGCGTCCATCGTCTTGTGTTCCTCGACGACCAGAGCTAGACACTCTCTAAGTTCGCTGAGAGGTTTGGCTAGTCCCTTCAGGGCTTGAGCTTCGTCCTCGGAAAGGGACAAAGCGATCTCTGTTGGCGATTCTATCATCCCCTGATCGACCACCATGGCCTCGGTGACCTGGACGTTCGGCTCTTCGATAATGTCACCCCAGGTCTTCAAAGAGGAGACATCCTCGGAGATGGTGTCCGCTGCGGGTTCGATGATGATCTGCTGATGGCCGATCGTAGCCACACGTTCCACCAAATCGTGAAGGGATTGAGCAAAGGTTTCGAAAGCCGAGACGCTGTCGGCCTTGGACAGCTCATCGGTGAACTCTGGAGCGGCCTGGGAGATTTGCTGAATAGCTGCCGCCGAGGTCTTCAAGTCCGTCAGTGTCTGCGCCATCATCTGCAGCTGGGTAGTTTCTTCCGTTTCGGATAAACTGTGCACACCTTCAGCTAGAATGTGTTCTTGAATAATAGCGATCGACTTCTGGACTTCCTCCAGTATTGGGTTCAGACTCGTCGCTTCAAAGGACACCTGGTCATCTAGAGTCACTGCAGTTTGTTCCACAACGTGTTCACCTTGGATAGCAGCGACGAACGACTGCTCCAGTTGTTGAAGAGGAGGCATAAGGATGCTCAACACTGTGACGGGCTTCTTAGTCTCTGTTTCTAGCATTGTTGCTTCCTGCGTCTTCATTTCTTCGATCATGGAGACGGACTCCTGCAGTAGCTTGCTGGGTACGATGATGCCTTCTGGTTTCATTGGCTGCTTCACTGTTCCAGTGATCGCAGAGATCACTGCAGGCCTAGAAACCATGACAGAACATTGTTTCTTGAACTCCTCCACTGCTTTCCCGAACGCTTGCAACGCTGAAATATTCTCCACGTCCAAGACTTGCTGGCCAGGTGCCTCTATCGCTGTCAACTGTTGCACCACTGCCACGGATGTCCTAAGATCGCTGAGGGATCGCTCGACATTCTTTATCACAGACAAATCTTCGGTGTTCCCTGTTTGAATTAGCGCTTCCTTGACGAGCACCAACTGTTCTTGAATTTCTGTCACCTGCTTATTAAGGTCTTGCATTGTGGTCTTCAAAGGGAGCTTCTGCAAAACAGGAATCGGCATATGCTGCTCATGCATCGCTGACAAGAATGATTCCCTCAGCTGTTGCAGAGGTTGCACAATGCTCAAGAAGATTATAGCCTCTTTCTCGCTCGCCTTCGCTGACTCCTTGCTCTGTTTGTCTATTTCCAAAATCGCATTTTGTAATTCGTTGATCGGCGTGACCACTGTCTTTACAAAGTCCTCGGTCATCTTTTTCTCCTTTCGAACCTCCGCGATTTTCTTAGCTTCTTGCTTGGCTACAGCCAACAACTGTTTTCCTGATTCCTCTACTGACTTGGCGAAAACTTCCAAGCGCGATTGCTCATCGATTTTCATTTCCTCTGTTTCCTGTACCTCAGTCTTTCCGATTTCTTGAACTGCTGCGATGGTGATCTTCAGTTCCTCCAAAGGCTTCACTGTCGCCATCGCGAGAGCCAGAACCTCAACGTCAGCCGATGCTGCAACTTCACTAGCCTGCTGTTGGACGACAACGATCGATTGTTGGAGTTGTTTAAGCATAGGTTGCAAATCCAATTTTTCTAGTGGAATTTCGTTACGTTTAGCATCTTTCGTGGTTTCTGATGGAATCATTATGCCTTCCTGAATAGCTGTCACCAGAGCTTGCTCCAAGACGCCAAGTGGTTCAATCAGCACATCTAATTTCAATTTAACTCCTTCATCTCTCGGTATTTCTAATTCCGTTACTTCTTGAGATTTTTCTTCCTCTATCTGAGAAAGAGACTCTCGCAAAGTGTGAACAGTGCTGCTGATTTTCTGAAGGACATCCACATTCACCATTTTTGCTTTCTGTGCTTTAGACTTGTCCAGTTGCATCTCCTCCTTTTGCAGTTGTACCGCAGTCGAGCAACGTTCTTGCAATTGTTCAACCGACTTGGCGAAGTTTTGTAGAACAGATACCTTCTCTGTCTTCATCTCTTCAGTAATTTCAATCGGCGCCGTCATCGATTGTTGTACAGCTGCTGCGGTTGATTTCAATTTTGCAATGGCTTGTTTGATACTCTCGGCAAGATCCATTTTTGCACTAGATGCCGGAGTCTTCGTTAGTGTTTCTTCAACCGTAACGATGCTTTCCTTCAGTTCTTCAAGAATAGGTTGAAGCGTGATCGCTTTTGGAGGCTGCAGTTGTTCAATAACTTCAGATGTCTCATCAGTTGCTTGCTCTACTGTGGTGACTAAACATCTCTCCAACTTTTCAAGAGGATGGATCAACGGAGTTAATTTCTGAATATCTACATTCTCTGCTTCCAGAGCTTTCGCTTCTTCGAGAGAATCTTCTTGTAATTTCATAATAGTTTCCCGCAGAGTTTGAACAGGGGCAATGATCGTTCGCAAAATCTTGGAATTGACACCCACATGTTGTCGTGTGACCACAGCTAGGCATGTCTTCTTGAATTCTTGAACCGAATTAGCAAAATGCTGCATTGTCGTCTTGTTTTCTGCGTTCGAAAGCTTTTCTTGTTCTCTAGGCTGAACGGCGACCACGTTTTGGATGATCGCGAGCGAGGAATTCAAATTGTCCAAGGATTTTTTGGTGGCTTTTACGAGAGATGCTTGCAAGGAAGACTCTTCGGACGCAGTTTGCAACTGCACCTGCTTTTGAGCAATGGCGATGCACTTCTGAAGCTCCTCAACCGCGGGAGAAATGTCTAACTGTTGCGAAGCCACAGCTTGACCTGTTATTTCTTCAGCTTTCTCCAGTTTCATCAACACAGTCTGTTGCACATTCGAGGACAAAGACAGCTCCAACTTCTGCAACGGTTCTACGAGGAATTTTAGTACTCTTTCCACTTCGTTTACCTTCGATGTATCCAAACTTTGAGCTTCTTCGAACTTCCCTTCTTCGATTTTGTTAATGGACTCTCTTAATACTTGAAGGGGGCTGATGACCATTTCCAGGATCGCTACTTGCGATTCTGCCGGCTTCTTTGGAGCTGCTCGTGCTTCGATCTGCTGTTGGGAAATTACTGCCAAACATTTTTCACCTATATCTTCCACTGATTTTGCGAGCACTTTCAATGAAGATATGTTGTCGCTATCTGAGGTATCAGTTGTTTGAGCAACTTCCATAGACATTGTCTCTTGCACAGCTGCTATGGAGGACTTCAGTTGCTCTAATGGTTCTTTCAATGTCATGGCTACGGACTTCTCTAGTTCGCTACTCGGCTTCTCCGTTGATTCCAGGATGACATGCTCCTGAATTTCCGCAACTGATTTTTCCAATTCTTGAAGAATAGGTTTAACGTTCAATTTTAAGGAAGTGTCACCCTTTACATCTGAAGTAGATTCTACCTTGAGGATGCTGGTTTGTTCGACAGCCACTGACAAAGATCTTTCTAACTTCTCCAGAGGATGGACCAAAGTGTTTAACATGGCAACCACTTTCTCAGTCTCAGACGTAGATAGACCTTCAGCTTCCATGGTCTTCTGTTCCTCGACTTTAGATACCGTTTCACGCAGCACTTGCAAAGGAGATGCAATAATTCCGAGAGCTTGCTCCAACTCGGCTACTTGCGGTTGCTGAACGAGGCTCACTTCGACCTTTCGCTGAGTAGCTGCAGCTGAACAGACTTTTCCAATTTCCTCAACACATTGTGCTACCGCTTTCAGAGCCTCGGTTTTCTCTTCAATGGTTAGTTCTCTCGCTTCTTCTAATTCCAGTTTTTGCGCAACTTCAACGGAGGACTTTAACTTTTCAAGGGAAGCTTCGATGATTGTGGCTACAGAGCTTTCACTTTTTACTGTGGACACTTCAGTCTTTTTTGCTTCTACTACAACTTGTTCCTCAATGACAGCGATAGATTTCTGTAATTGTTCCAAGACAGGGGATAATTTGACTGTCTTCGCTGGCATACCTTCTTCCTTTTTATCAGTGGACTCGAGAGCACTGACTTGTTGAACAGCCGCAGTCAAAGCCTGCTCCAGTTCTTCTAGAGGGTGCACTAAGGGCTTGAGAGCTTCCACGACGCCTTTGCTTGTCTGATCTAACGACTCAGCTTGTTCAACTGATTGTACTTCGATCTCAGACATGGCCTCTTTCAGTAACTGGATTGGACTCGCAATTGTTTCAAGAACTTTTGTCAACTCTGCTACCTGTGGTTGTTGAACAAGGCTGATTTCGACTTTCTGCTGGCTAGCTGCTGCTGAACACACTTTTCCTATTTCCTCTACACATTTGGCTACTGCCTTCAAAGCTGCCTTTTTTTCGCTGGTTAACTCTTTCGCTTCTTCCAATTCTAGCTTATGCACAGCTTCAATGGAGGACTTCAACTCCTGTAATGGAGCTTCTATAATTTTAGCAACAGAGGTCTCAGCTGTTACTGTTGACACTTCAGCCTTTTTAGCTTCCGCCGATACTTGTTCCTCAATAACAGCAATTGATTTTTGCAGCTGTTCCAAGACGGGAGCCAACGTCACCGTTTCTACAAGCGAACCACTATCCTTCACTTCCTCAGCAGATTCAGGTACCACGGCACTGGCTTGTTGGACAACTGAAGTTAATGCTTGTTCCAGCTCCTCCAAAGGATGTACCAACGGTTTAAGAGCTTCCACTATGTCCTTACCTGCGTGATCTAATGATTTAATATCCTCAGGTGTTTGCATTTCTACTTCGGATATAGACTCCTTCATAATTTGAATAGGACTGGCAATAGTTTCGAGTACTTGTTCCATTTCAGCTACCAGTGGTTGCTGGGCAAGGCTAAGTTCAACCTTTTGTTGACTAGCTACCACTGAACACATGTTTCCTATTTGTTCCACGCATTTTGCGACTGCTGCCAAAGCCTTTGTCTTTTCTTCAGTCGTTAGTTCTTGCGTCCCTTCTAATTTCAATTTTTGTATAGCTTCCACAGATGATTTCAATTCTTCTAATGGAACTTCAATGACTTGAGCAACAGAGCTTTCAGCTTTTACAGTTGACAATTCAGCCTTCTTAGCTTGAGTCGCTACCTGTTCCTCAATGACGGCGACAGTCTTTTGTAACTCTTCCAATACTGGCGTCAATTTCATCTTCTCTGCTGTTAAATCCTTCATTTCATCAGCGGATTCAGGCATCACTGCGCCGACTTGTTGGACAGCTGTGGCTAACGCCTGTTCGAGATCCTCAAGTGGATGAACCAATGGTTTCAGAGCTTCTATTATGTCTTTTCCTGCTTGATCCAAAGGTGTAGCTTCCTCAATTGATTGGGATTCAATTTCAGACATAGTCTCCTTTAATACTTGAATCGGACTGGCAATCGTTTCATGCATTTGCGTTAGTTCAGCCATCTGTGCTTGTTGAACATTGCTGACTTCAATCTTTTGTTGAGTAGCTGCGGCTGAACACACTTTTCCAATTTCTTCAACACACTTGGCAACGGCCTTCAACGCCATTGTCTTTTCTTCAGAAGTTAGTTGTTTCGTTTCTTCTAATTCCAGCTTCTGCATAGACTCTACAGAGGATTTTAGCTCTTCCAAGGAGGCTCCCATAATTTGAGCAACGGAACTTTCACCTTTCACAGCAGATATCTCAGCTTTTTTAGCTTGTGTCGACACCTGTTCTTCGATAATCACTATAGATTTCTGTAACTTTTCTAAAACTGGAGTCAATGTAATTTTTTCTACAGGCAAACCATCTCTCATGTCATCAGCAGATTCAGATGTCACTGTGGTAACTTGTTGTACAGCTGTAGTTAACGCTTGTTCCAGTTCTTCTAGAGGCTCGACTATGGGTTTCAGAGCTTCCACTACCTCTTTACTTGCCTGGTCCAACGACTTAGCTTGTTCAACTGTTTGCGTGTCAATTTCAGACATGGTCTCCTTCAATAACTGAATTGGACTAGCAATTGTTTCCAGAACTTGTGTCAATTCAGCCACCTGTGGTTGTTGAATAATGCTGACTTCAACCTTCTGCTGACTAGCTGCAGTTGAACACACTTTCCCAATATCTTCTACACACTTCGCTACTGCCTTCAATGCTGTTGTCTTTTGCTCCACTGATAGTTCCTTCGTTTCTTCAATTTCTAGTTTCTGCATAGCTTCCACAGAAGACTTTAATTGCTGTAATGGAACTTCTATAAGTTTAGCAACAGAGCTTTCACCTTTGATCATTGATACTTCAACTTTCTTAGCTTGAGTCGAAACCTGTTCCTCAATAACAGCGATAGACTTCTGCAGCTCTTGCAAAACGGGTGCCAATTTTACTGTCTCCATAAGCGAACCACTATCTTTCACTTCTTCAGCAGTTTCGGGTGTTCCTGCGCTAACTTGCTGGACAGCTGATGCCAACGCTTGCTCTAGCTCCTCCAAAGGATGCACCAATGGCTTCAGAGCTTCCACTGCTTCTTTACCTGCCTGATCTAACGATTTACTTTCCTCAGTGGTTTGCGCTTCAATTTCAGATATAGACTCTTTCAAAATTTGGATGGGACTGGCAATTGTTCCAAGGACTTGTTCTATTTCAGCTACCAGTGGCTGCTGAGCAAGGCTAACTTCAATTTTCTGCTGACTAGCTGAACACACTTTTCCTATTTCTTTTACACACTTCGCGACTATGTTCAAAGCTGTTGTCTTTTGCTCGATAGTTAGTTCCTTCGCCCCTTCCAATTCTAGTTTCTGCATGGCTACCACGGAAGACTTTAATTGCTCTAACGGAACTTCTATAACTTGAGCAACAGATCTCTCACCTTTCACCGCTGACACTTCTGCTTTCTTAGCTTGCATTGAAACTTGTTCTTGAATAACAGCTATAGATCTCTGCAGCTCTTCCAAGACTGGAGTCAATTTCACCGTCTCTGTAAGCAAACCTTTCGCTTCTTCAGTAGTTTCTAAAGCTTGCTCTAGCTCCTCCAGAGGATGTACCAACGGCTTCAGCGCTTCTGCTACATCCTTCCCTGTCTGATCCAGAGATTTCGCCTCTCCAGTTTGTGTTTCAATCTCAGTTGTAGTCTCCTTCAATATTTGTATCACTGTCTGTAACTCTTCTTTCTGTACTTTCTCGATCGACGTCATTCTTGTTTTCGGAAGAGTCGCAATTGCGAAGCACTTTGCTCCAAGGTCCTTCACTGACTGAACAAATGTCTCCATCACGCTTGTCCTATCCCCTTCAAACAATTCCTCAGAATGTTCGCTCTCCATCGTTGCCATCTTCTGTACAGCTCCTAAAGAGAATTTCAAATCTTCCAGTGACTTCTCGACTTCCTCTGTAATTACACTGCTTTCCTCCTTAGATAGTTTCTGGGTGACTTCCAGAATTACTTCGTCTTGAATGCTAGCAATAGATCTCCTCAGATCCTCTAAAGCAGAGCTAACTGACAACGATTGCGAAGATGTGCTGGCCTTCCTCATTTCTTGCACAGTTTGCTGAGTTTCTGCTGTTTGCTGCTCCGCAGATATATTCAGAGATTGTTCCAGCTCCTCCAAAGGTTGAATGATACTACTCAGTATAGCAGCAGCTGTCTTTCTAGATGGTAGATCCAACGTCTCAGTCTCTTCCATTTCTTGTTCCTGTATCTTTGCCATCATTTCTCTCAGATTCTGGATGGGACTGACTATCTTCTGGACGATATTGGTGTCCAATTTAATTTCGTCATCACTGAGCAACTTTTGTTGCTCAGACAGATCGGTAGGCTCGATTGAAGGCGATATGGATCCGAATGGAGACGCGTCGTCGCGTTTCATCAGCTCCTGAGAAACCATCATGGCTTCTATGAGCTCTTCCAGTGGTTTCGCAGTGGTGTCCTCAATACCTTGGCTTTCCTCCTCTGATTTTGATGGCGCCATCACTCTAATTTCCTCGAGGATCTTCACGTGCCTCGACTCCTTGGTCCTGCGGATCATTTCTACAAGTTCGACGATTGTTCGAGTTAACTCTTGCAGTTTCACGGAGACCGAAGATACTTCTAGTCTGGACAAGTGCTGCTGCAGAATTTCCAGAGGCTCCAAAAGGAACTGTAACGACACCATCACATTTTCTTTCAACGCAGGCGTTAGCTCCTTCTGAGTCAAACTAAGCACTTTTTCCGTAGCATGTTCCAAACTCACTAAACCGTCCAACACACACAGAAACTGTTCTTCTAACTCTGGAATCAAAGAGGGCAAAAGATTGTGTTCGATCGACATGGTTGTGGCTTTCAAATCATTCAGGGTTTGGATGAGTGCGGTTATTTCTCGTATCTTTCGTTTCTCCTCCTCAGATTTCGAAGACATTGGCTCCTCTAAGGCTACGCACATGAGATTAGTTAATTCTGTGAACGGCTGCTGTATTGTGAAAATCAATGTTACCATTTTTCGTACCTTCGTGTCTCTGTCTTCTTCCAATTTCGCTTTCTGCTTTGGAGATTCTCCTACTTCTTCGTCTTTTCTTAGCACTTCTTCAGTCTTCTTAGCCACTGTCGCTTCGTCTTTCATCTCCAACGTGTCCAGCTTTTTTCGATCCTCCGTACTTTCTTCAGCTTGTATCAATTCTCCCGACTCAATAGTTCTCATTTTCTCTTGAGCTTTCTCACCCGAGGTGCTAGCTTCAATCGAAACCGCTTTTTTTTCAGCTTGTTCCTCAGTTATCCTCTTCGTATCTTCTTCAGACACTACCTCAATCGTCAGTACACTCTCAACTTCCTTCTTTGACACTTCGATAATTTCATCGATGATAGTTTCGATCTGCGTGATAGTAACCGGTAGATCTTTGGGTATGTCCTCAGCCCCCTCTTCAATTTTCTCCGCAGATGTTTGCACACCAACTGTTTGTTCGATTCGCTTAACAGACTCGTTCACGCTTTCCAAAACGTCCGCGACAGCAGACAGCGTTTCCACGAAAGAAGAGCCTTCGGACGCACCTTCCCGGAGAAGACGCAGCCGATGCGCTAACAACGAAGAAGCTAGGTCAGATGTTGACTTAGCCAGACCCCGAAGATGGGCCATCGACTCCTTCGAAATCGAAGCTATCATTTCTTTATCAATTTTCTCTTTGAGCACGTTCAAAGCTGATTGAAGCTTATTCGCGGGATACAGGAATCCCTCCACGATGGCTTCTTCGTCAACAGACTGATCGCTCGTCTCAACGAACTGCGTCTTCGACAAAGATATCTGCTTCTTCAAAGCTCCCAGCGACTTCGAAACAATTTCCTTGACGCCTGAGTCTGCGTTCTCGTCTAAGGACGAAATAGTGTGTCTTAGATGATCCAGCGAAGTCGCAAGGTTATACTGTAGAGTGAATTCCATACTGCTGGGTCTTCGGGAGTAGTCAGTCCTGCCGATTTGTTTCTGAACAGAGACAATGGCGTTCCTTAACAGGTTCAACGGTTCTTCGAACAACGAGGCTCCTTCCAGGCTAGGTATTCTCTCCAGAGTGCTCAACGTCTGTCTCTGAAGACCTTCGACGGCCTTGAGAATGACGTTCCTCCTTTCGTCCAGCAAAGCTGACTCGGGAACCAGACTCTTGCGACTGCTTTGCACCACAGATAGACAACTCGAGAACTCCACCAGATGTTCTTGAAGACTCCTAAGCTCCACTACGATCTCCCTTCGACGATCCAGATACTGGACTTCTTGCGAAGTGGCGGTTATAGTGTTCAATAGCACCTGTATCGGCCTCAGCAGGATCCTCGCCACGTCGGTCTCCAGTGTCTCTTCAGCTTGTGCTTCAAGGACCTCCATACGATCTTGAATGTTCTCCAAGGGCTTCGCGATTTCACGAAGAGTACCCACCAGCTGCTGCCGAGACTCCACGTCTTTTATAACAATCGGGATTCTGTCTTTGATATTATGCAGAACTCGAAGAGTAGTTTCGCATTTATATACAACTTCTGATCTATTACCCAATTTCTCCATGGTAGAGTCAATAACGTTTCTTTCGATTGCCTCTAGAGGTTGTGTTAAGTGGTTCAGGATGAACAGCTCTTGGATACCGTATTGACGTGTCTCCAGAAGGACATTTTCAAGGCTACCTAGCGACTCCAGCAGGTTATCTAGCTGAGAAGTAGTCTGAGCTACCACTTCTTCGGAAGAAGCTTGTTCATAGTTCCCAATTGCCATACGCATCGTGGAAACGGTTTTCCTGAAGTCTTCAAGGGAGTTAGCTAATGTTGATGGTGGCAGCGTTGTAGTACCAGCTGTGGGTTCTTCGAAATCTTCTAAAATACCGGTGACGTCGAATTGAACGTTCTCCAGAGTCTTCGATAATGAAACCATTAGGTCAGTGACCTTCTTCTTCTCTCTCTCGAAGTCTTCTTTTTTTAATTCTTCGATCTGGGTGACAATCTGATCGGACCTTTGCGAACTGAGATCTTCCACAGTCGTTTTCTCTATAATGGACTCGGAAAATTCGGTCGGAGGAAGCACTGAGGTGGTTTCCATCAATGTTCCTTCGGGAATTGTTGCCTGAGACGTTACTTCCTCTCTTCCCTCTCGTAGGAGAGTCTCTTCTTGGACCCTTTCTTGTGTGGTCAATTCCTTTTCTTCTTGGATCAAAGACTGAACTACTTCGCTCAGTTCCTTCTTGTAAAGAGCTTCCTTGATTGAGATCGGTATCTGGTTCTCGATGTCCTCTACGATGTCCACTATAGGCTGCAGAGACTCCTCCTGGGCGTGGTCTCGAAGGACGGTCATGATGGTCTGGAGAAGACATCTCATAGGCCTGCTCAGACCTTCCAAGGTAGTCAAATTCGCTGGTTCATGGTACATCGAGACCGCGTTCTTCAGCCTAGTCAGGGGCTCGCGAAGGTCTATCAAAGCTTCAAGGAGGTTTTCGTCGCTTGGTGGCTCGGAGTATGACGTCTCAATGGCGATTTTGTTCACGTCCCTCCTCAGCTCGTCAATCGTTGAGCTCAACACTGATTCTTCTTCCTCTTTCATGCTATCTTCGGACGTGGTAGACAACCAATGTTTCATGGGGTCCAACGATCGACTGATTCTATCAGCCAAACCATACGCCGAGATCTTCTTCTTCGTCGCTTCTTTCTGCATCTTCGCGCCTCTTTGTTCCTTCTTCTTTGACGCCTCTTTCGTGATCAACGGTGTGTCCTTCTCTATTTCTTCTAGCAGTTCAAGAACTGGAAGAACGACATCTGTCTTCGCATTGCTGTCCACAATGCCTCGAACTAGACTTCTCAGTTTCTCAATAGGATTGATCAGGTCTTTTAAAATTTGTTCTTCTTCAGGCTCGTGTTGCTGAGTTAGTAAAACTCTCTGCAGAATAAGCAGAGGTTCTTTTAATAGACAGACTTGAAGGATAACGTCGTCGTCGACTGGGCTCCTCAAATTAGCGATCTCCACTGCCGAGGATCCTATACATTGCCGTAGTTCTTCAATGCAAGCAGTCAAATCGGACACGTAAGCAGGGTAGCTCTTCTCTTGCCTCTCCAGCGCCGAAGACAGAGCAAAATGAACGTTGCTGAGATTCTGATCCACGTCCAAACTGTCCAAGAAATGTTTCTGCGCTTCCTCGATCTCTGCCAAATTGGATATCGTCTTCGGTAACTGAGTATTGATCTCCTCCATGATTTTCAAGACACCATTTATCGATTTTGTCCTTTCCTCGGATTCGGAGTGTCGCAGTACCTTCACCAACACTTTCCTCAGCTTGTCTAGCGGCAACGAGATTTTGCGGATCACTTGAAGCTCCTGGACCGTTCGTTCTTCGGAGGCCAGAGCTGATTGGAGATCCGACAGAGGTTCTTTCAGATCCTCCAAACTAGTCAGCATCTCGTCCTCCCTCAGGGTCATCGCTGTACGTGTAGCGTCTGATACGTACTGTCTAAGCTCAACCAAGCAAGCTGTGATTTCAGACGAAGCCAACAGTTTCTGTGCACTGGCTGCGCCGTTTGTGACGGATTCAACATCCTCGACGTCCTGAAGAGCCGTGCTCAAGGCTGCCTGAACGTCGATCAAAGGATCGAGGATCCTATCCGTCAAGGTCTGCGGCTCATCTTGGATAGATCTGGAAGAAATCGTCTCCTCGGTCTCGCTGATGGTCACTTGGATCATTCTATCGATGTTGTTCAACGTCTCCATCACAGGCTGCAAAGAACTCTCGTTCAGACGCGAAATTATAGCTTTCAATTGAGATACCGCCGGCTGAAGGAGCTTGAAGACCGTGTCTGCGTTTTCTGCGATTGAGACCGGAGCCAGGGCGCATTGAAGAGAATACAAAGGACCCTCCAGGCTCATCAGGGACTCGATACTTTCTTGATGACTGATCTCTTTCTTCTGCGGTATCCTCAGTCTTCGGTACATCTCGTCGACTCGATCGAATATGGAGGACAATCTAGGATCAAGGGTGCCTGAGATGTTTTCGTAGGACTTCAGCGCCTCCTGGAGCGTTAATCTCGCTTCCTTCAGGATATCTTGTTTCGGCTCCTCGATCGTTACCTTCTGACCCTCGTCAGGCTTTCTTTCCTTAACCCTCTGGATCTCTTGCACAGTGTGGTCCACAGATTCCTGCAACGACTCGATCAGCTTCGTCCGGTGCTCCGACAATATCCCTTTCGTCTCATAAGTCTCTAGCATAGTCTTCAAGGTATCCAACTTCGTCCTCAATTCCCGCATCGATGGCAGAAACTCGTCCATAATCCTAGAGACTTCATCAGCTCTGGACACACGACTTAAAGACTTCGTCATCTCCTCGACTGACTTGGACAGGGTCTCCACTACCACCGTGTCTACGGTCTCTATCGATCCTTTTGCTGGATCCACCGAGACGTCGTTTACGAAGAACTGCAGGGCGTTCAAGATCTCTTCGATACTCGACAGTAGTCTAGATTCCCTGTTGTCCACCGTGGACACCTTCTTAACGGATTCCTCTAACTTGGACACCGCGGACATCATCCTGATCAGCGCAATAGGCCTCTCGCCCATCGCCCGACCAGTCATTTCATACTCGATCTTCGTGATACCCATCAGGATCTCGTCGACAGGATCGGTCAAGCTCTCTAAGATCGCTATTATATCCATCTTTCGGTTCTTCACGTTCTCCTGACGCTCTATCAGCTCCATACCACGGAGGAGCTCCTCGGTTGGACCGCCAATCGCCTCCAACAGAGAAATCCTGATCGTTTGAGCCATTGATCTGTCATCTGCGCTCTTCAAGGCTTTAGACTCTATAGCGGACACCTCTTCACAAAGACTCTGAATCGGTCTGATGATGTTTTCGGTGACAACAGTCTTACATGTCTCCTCGTTCGCTGTGTTCAGCTTCGAATCTAGGGCATCAATGTCGACCAAAGTGTCCCTAACCACCAGGACAGGTTCCTTCAGCTTTTTCATGCTGTCTATGAGCCTCTCCTTGTTGCTCTTCGACATGGACTTGTCCGACTCGCTGGTGGACTGCTTCTTTTCCGACGATTTGTCCGCCACGTCCTCGATGTACGGCTCCTCGGTCTTCAAGATTGATTCTACACGCTGATGCAGCTCTGTTTTCGCACTGCCTGATCTGCTTCTGCGCCTTTTGCCATCAATCTCGCTGCCCAAAGAAGACTCTTCGGAGCTTCCTTTGTCTCTCTTATGCTTCTTCTTCCGGTGCCGCTTCTTCTTCGGCGCACCAGTCACAGAATCGAACGACGAGTCGCCGCCAATGCCATCGTCTATGCTAGACCCAGCTGTTTTATCACCACTTAAACTGCGTTTCCTGTCCTGCGGATAGTCATACATCTTCTGAGCCTGGGTCTCTGAAATGGACAGTCGAGCAGAGGACAAAGCATCGGCGAAGGTGTCGCTGTCATCTTGTCTTAAAGAGGATACTGGAGAGATCGGCGAGACGGGAGGAGAGAACCTTTCCTCTCTTTGAGCACTGTGGAAGCTCTCCGACTCCATTCTCTGACTCTTCTCGCTCTTCTCGCTCTTCGAAGAGGAACTAGACTTCTTTCGAGGAGGCCTCGTCGGTGGTTTGTCGTCGTCTTCTAAACTGTACATTGCTGATCTCTTCAGGGAACTGCGAGAGTCTCGCTCGGGGGAGGATAGGACTCGCGTTATGTCGTCTAAGATCGAGACGTCTTCGAAATCCGCTTCGGTTCGGAGATCATCGCCATCTTCGGCGCTGACGAAGTAGTCCGGTGACACGTCTATGACCACCGCCTCCATCAACAGGTTGCCGGAATTGGAGGACTCTTTGACAAACCTCATAGGTGGCAGCTCGATGACGTTGTGCTCTGAAAATGCGGCGAAGCGAGTCTTTATTTATGTTTTAATGCGTACAATGATTTAAGAGTGCTAGTCTATTTTTCTCAGTTTGTTAAAATTATTAAAGTAAGAATTAACTGTTTATGTGGCTCCAGTTACTTGCAATTGGTGCAAGCAATTTTGCATAAAGATCAGCAGTCTAATTATTACGCTTTAAATGTTTTGATTAAATATTTAATTTAATACTTTTGTGAGAACTTCTGGCGTATTGTTGGATTTTTGCATAGTTGGGATCAAGAATGAGTAATAAATTGATTTTTATAAAATTGATAACGTCGTAGATCGCATGTCTGTGTAATGTATAAGAAATTCTATGATACCCACCTGTAACATGTTCAGACAATTGATCAGCATACATCTCCACAATTTGAAGGGCTTCCTCTTCAGTGAGGTCGGGTGTCTCGTAAAGGCTGACGGAAACTTCTTTCCCGTCGAAGCTGAAGGATACTTCTCCTCGATCATCCAACGTAACAGAATGATCGGTTTGTGGTGTATCGTATAGTTGAGAAGTTCTCTCTTCGTGTATCGTTGACAGCGATAAGTTTCTAGCAAGCTCGTGACCATTTGGTGATTGAATTTCTTTTCGAACTGGCAATTTATCTGCAAAATAATGTTTGAAGTTATTAAATAAATAAAGAAGAGCTTTTCTTTTCGAACTGGCAATTCATCTCCGAAATAATGTTTGAAGTTATTAAATAATTACAGAAGAACCACTATTATTTGGTAAATCTTAATAGAATTTCTATTAAATTCTTCTTCAGCTATTTAAACACTACATCTCCCCGTTTCCCGAAAAATTGTCGACATTTAAATTCTGGTAATTTCGTACAAACAAATAGTACAATCATAAGCCTGGGCACGTTTCAAATATTCAAGACGATCCCTGTGAGTTTTTAAATTTTATGGATATAAAAATGTTTACTAAAAATATATATATAAATATAATATACAGGGTGGGTGAGACTCGTAAAGTGGTGATCTCAAATAACTCGTAAGTTATTTGTTACATATGTATAATAGCCATTATTTTCAAGTTGCCGTTCTTGATCGCTCTCATGGTATGAGAATATGATTTATTTACTGTGCACGAAATTGTTGAAAATACCTTCAAAACCTAAAAGTGATGCGGAACTGCTGACGGATCCCATGCAATTGGAAGCCTCGCAGGTGTACGTTCCTAAACAGCACGTTCCATCTTGTCCAGAAATGATTCTGTGTATATCTCCAGGCTTCAATTCGACGCCATCTTTGTACCATTTCAGAATCGGTTGCGGTACACCGATCACTTTGCACTCTAAGTTCACTGCACCCTCGTCCGACAATATGGCGCGCAAACTTTCAAGAAACTTCGGCCTCTTGAAGTGCTTGGGAATGATTAATTTGAGGAAACAGGATGTGACACTATGGCCGAAATCATTGGAAGCCACGCACTTCCATTCTGCCTGGATGATTGAAGAGAAATCGCAACAATTATTGATTTATATTCACAAGCTCATGCCCAATCATATGTGTCGTAATACGTGAGAATAATTATTGTTTCGCAGTTCAAATTCGATATCGGTTTTATTTCGATGCTAGTTTACTAAAGTCATTAGTAGACAGCGGATATTTATGCAAAATAAAAATTTTCTACTCGAACTGCAACAAACTGTAATGAAATATTTCTTTCTTAATATGTTTATTAGGCTGAAAATTATGTAACAGTATTTATAAATTCTTATAATGTCTTACTGTTTTAAATTAAACGCTGTCTAGTCATTAGTAGGAGAAATAAACTTCTGCGTAACTGGAATCTTTATAAATTAAGCCAAGGATATTGAATTTTGCATAATTACAGCATCGACGCAAATGAGGAGAACAAAGATTTAAAGTATTTAAAGAAAGAAATTTTCATTCGGCTTAAGAGCCAAGTTATCTTGAAATTGATGCAAACAATCTTTATTTTGCATATAAAGATCCAAAATCTAATTACTACTATACAGGTAGTTATCAAAATACAACAAATGCAAGTCAATGACAAAACTAAATAGTAAACAAAGTGTTTTCGACAAAATTTTTAAATTGGAATGAATACATTTTTTTTCATCTGTGGTCGTGGTCTTGAAATTATTTTTCTGTTAGATTATTCGATATAAGGGAGCATATATATAATTCAAATTATATTTTGTAAAAAAAGACCATGCTGACAGTAATAATGTAAACATTTGTTAGCTTGTTTATTTGATTGTTCGACTTACTTGATCGACAAATTCGAGTCTTCGTACATCGAGGTGACACGTGCCAAGATGTTCCTTGGCAACGTTGTATTTTTCGTTCTCTTCCACCAGAACGTCGTCTCTGTACCAAGAGAGGCTTGGCTCGGGCGCAACACTGGCTGTAAATTTAATTCTTTACATACGATCCGTTGTTTGAAATTTTACAATGATGTGGACTGTGTCGTGACCAAGCATTTTGTTGTTCGAAAGAAAATGTAAATTGTGATGCAAGGAAAAGTATCTAATGCAAACTGTTTACATCGCTTTCTTTTTGTAAAAGTGTCATAAATTCAAAGCTTCTCAAAATTGTTACATTTATTTATGAAAAATTGAATTTTTTCTTAAAAATGCTTCAAATAAACGATACTTATAATACTTATTACTCGATTGCGGATGTTTATGCATTTTACAATTTTTGTGTAGACAAATTTTAAGAAAGAAATAAAATTCTATTTTTAATGGAAACAGCCTTTGTATATCCAAAACAAATAAAAGTTGTACAAAATTCTGTCGAA
>CM052316.1:15723665-16040422 GCA_028455605.1 Lasioglossum malachurum | reverse complement strand
GGTGTCGTTGAACTTCGAATTTCCACAAGGAACCTAGTCCTGGTGCCGACCTTGACCGCCAGATCGGTTAGTCTGCGTAGGAAAGTCGGCGGATCACCTTCCTCGGTGATCGAATCCTCGATGTTCAGGTGGATCTTCTTCGAGGATCCTTTGTCCAACCCTTGGCCGACCCTCGTCGCTACCAAAGCATAGTGGCCAGCGTCTTCTTTCTGAGATTCCTTCAAGGTCAATTGGACGACATTGCCTCTCATTTGAATCCGGTATCGATCGGGTGGTATCGGTATATCACTGCGTTTCCTGTAATTAGGGGACAATCAACTTGTGAAATCTCGTTATTGTTTCAATTTTTATCGACTGCTTATGTATCGAATTCAGATAATCACAACTCCATTTATCCGAATAGACACACAGTGTTGCGATCAATGCTAATTAACTGAACAAAACTCATAACGTAATTTCGTAAAAAATAGATGCTGGTCATATGAAGTAATGTCTGGACATTAGGCCGGGCCGAAAAACACCAAAGTAAGTGTGGCCCCAGTGTGGGAAAGTTGCGTCTTGGGGTCAATAAGAAAAAATGACTTATAAGTGAATGATCTCAACCGAATTCGATAGGCTTTGGATATTTTATGCAGCATAAAAAACTATTAGACCCGTATTTTTTATTATCGGCTTATCTCGAAGTTTAAGGGTTGAAACTACCCCTAGTATATGAGGTGTATGAAAAAATGTTTCATACAATAGTTTTATAGTATTTTATACTCTCTGCAACAATCAACAAGTGGTTCATATTTGGGCACTTTACCCTATATATGATGAAGGTTATGTATGCAATATTGAACAAGCACAAAATAGGCAATAAACGCCAATAAATTGTGCGGAAATTAATAATGTTCATTCAACTAGCTTTGTTCAAAAGTACGTATGATGGCTAAATTTATTTAATTCAATGTATTACTATAAGCGTTAAATACTTGGCAATGAATCAAACGATGTGTCATGCATAAATAATCGATACCGCAAAGTATAAACGAACACGTCCCAATGGAAACCTAATTAAGGAAACAGAAGTTTCTTCCGGTGAATATTTTTAGTATCTATAGTGCTTTCAGCACGTTATGCTCACCGCTTCAGACACTCATGGTTGTATTTATCAGAATTAGGCGCTTCACGGATTATATCGGTGACTTGTGATCTTAAAATATTCACAGGCAATCTATAAATACTTTCGAAACGTATCTTGAAATGTAAAATAACAGAATAATGCATTCAAGTGTACACTTAGTAAATGAATCATTATGATTAATTGAAAAAGCTATTATTCTTTCTTTAGGATTTTTAAAGTTGTATGAACTTCTTGATTTTTAGTGATCATGTAGTCTATTATGCTAATCCCAGACAGTTGCTTTGTCAGCAACTTTGTTTCCCTTAAGAATTTAATTAATTTTTTAATTTTGTTTTTTAATTTCATGTTTTCGGTGGTATTATTAATGGCGGTGTAAATCAATCCTTTCATTCGTAACTCCTTGTCGTACCATATTCTTTACAGTTACAGTGATTAAAACGTCTTTATTAAAACGTCAAAAATGTCGTAAAAGGGAAAAGAAAATGTATATTTTTTGTATGGCTACATTTATTTTAATGCTTAAATATTGATTACAAACGAATAAAATTTTATTTCATCTAAAATAAAACGCGTAACATTCATATTTGTTAGACTTTATTAAAAACCTTCATCACGAGTCTGGCTCGTCAAAATACGGCAAGGAGTAACTACATAGTTAGACAATGTGACTATATTCTGATATGTCGGCAACACTGTTCTATTTTATCAATGTATAGCAAGATGTATATTTATGACCGACTGCTGTTCTGTGCTGCCAATTCCACTTGCTACTATGTGCCTTGGTATTAATGATTTATTAATCTGTTTTTGTTTACTGGTATTTTCATAATTAATTAACCTTTCCTCTGTGTAACGGGGTCCAAATGCACCCCAAGCTGATCAAAACGGAAATAAAAAGTTGACGAATGGAAAATTTCGAAAGATTTTTTAGCAATGCTTTTCAAATGTTTAAAGTATTGTATACTTATTACTTATCTTTTTAAAATCAATAAAATTTCACAAATACTTATGCAGACAAATGTTTTCTTTATACTTTGCTTCAAAAATGTATGGGATGCACAAAGAGAAGGTAAATATCTGTTAAAATTCTAAATTTAATCTCACGAGTATCATTTATTTAGTTTTATGTGCAAATAAAAAGACATTTCAGATATACATATAATAATGCTAATATTCATATGTACGTAATATCCTCAGCAACAACTAGCGACAACATCACCGGTTTACTAAGCAACATCACGTAATAACAATTTGATTACTCGTTGTCAAAATAAAGTTAAAGTGTGAAATGAAATGTTCGATTTTCCAAAAAGACATTCGTGACGGTGTATCTATTTTTTTTCTGATAGATATGGATGGCTGAAATTTAAAGCAGTAAATAAATAGAAAGAATTGAAGAAGATGGATGTACTATTTTCAACTGATTAAAATTATTACAGAAGGAAAGACATTTCTATGTAGCTCTTGTTTCCTACAATCGATATAGTACATTTTTATTTTGTCTAAAAATCTGCAATTTAATTGAGTATTACAGATACATAATATAACATTTGTAGCTGTAATATGTGAGTTGATATACTTATTACTCACTGTATAGTTTACATACTTTTCAAAAGTGGCGTATAAGTGAAAAGAAGCATCAGAGCATTCTTGTCTCAGCTTTGGAGAAGAAATAGTTAATTTTTCAGAGAAGATTGGAAACAAATTCTGCGAAAGTATACATACAGAGTGTTTCGTTTATCTGATAACGGAAATTTTTTTGTGACGCACTGAAGTTACGAAAAAAATTTGTTTACAAAAATTGTTCGGTATGAAGGGTACAATCATACAGTCTAACTTTTTGAAGACTAGAATGGTGGGGAAGGGGGATTTCAAAGTCAAATTAAGTTTTTTAAACAGAATGTTCTATTTTTCATACCATAGATCGATAGAGTTTAACATTCTGAGTATAATTGTGTTAACCTCCATATGTCCTAAATCTAATAGTTTACGAGATATTATCGAAACAATTTTCTTTCTTCTTTGGATAATGTCTCGTTAAGTATTAGGTTTAGGACATATGATGGTCAACACTTTTATACTCAGAATTTGATACTCTATCGATCTATGGTATAAAAAAAGGACATTATATTTAAAAAAATTAAGGTGACCTTGAAATGTCCTCTATGCCTCCACCCACGCAGAAGATGTTTGTGTCACAATATGGCCCCCTCTGTACCGTGCAAATTTTCTTGATACCATTTTTCTATATTATTACAAATAACGGATATATTCAAGGTGGACATAGTTATTGCCCCACCCTGTATACAAAACTTACATGGTATAGAGGCGAACATATTGTGACATAAACATTTTCTGCTTGGGTGGAGGCATACAGGAGATTTCAAGGTCACCTTGATAAGCATATAAAATTTGATAGAAATACAGTAGGACCTCGATTAACATACAAACTGCCCAAATAAATTAAGGCTCGATTGATCATCGAGACCCGAGGAAATAATTAAAATGTACATTGTATTTCAAAATAAATTTTTTATTTTCGAAAATTTATTTCCCTTCATAATATAATCATATTTACACGCATAATTGTTTGTAATCGGGATCCGGTTAATCGAGGTCCTACTGTAGCAAGAAATTACTTCTGGTATACTCTAAATATAAGATGTTCAATACTTTAAAATCAGTGTGAGAGATCGCGTGAGTACGCATTGAAAACTTAGGCGTGCTCGGGAAAGTTCAGAAGGAAAAGTGAATAGGAACACTTTCTAATGAAACGAGGGCGGTTTTGCAATCACCAAATGTCACTTTCTGGTTCTTCTCGGGGCGATGGCCGAAGTCCAATCGGATCGATGGTCATCGTCGCATCGTCTATTTGCTATTTCTTCTCTGTGGCAGACAATTAGAATGTTGTCTATTGTTGCTGGCTCATTGAGTTGTCGAAACGACCCTGTACAACGTCTGCTTCTGTTGAAGCATTGCCGTCTCGATACTTTCATGGGCGAAGGTTTCCATTTTTATTTAAAACATTTGACAATGTGATCAAACATTTTTATTGTGGCATATCCGAGTAAACCGAATTTTATTAGGAATTTTAGAATGTAAAAGGCTTGAAGTATTATCAATTATGATAAATTTAATTTTAAAAGAATTGGAAAATCTAATTAAAAGGAATTCTTAGAATAATTTTAGTCTTAGAGGATTTCTGTGTGTAATAATACATCAATTTTAAACTTAAATTGAGCGGATTTCCAAACTTTATAGTTTTGTATGTAGCGTTTGTATAGTTTAGTATTCTGGGTATTTTGAGGGTTGGAATCTCCTTAAAGGACCTAATATTTTTAATTTAAGATTACTGAGATAGTAAAGATGCATCCATGAGGAATTATACAACAATTATATTTCTTTGTGTATGTATTATGAAACAGAAAACTAAAATTCTTCTTATTTTTATAAAGCCTACGGCACGCCCTCGCAAGCAGGCCCTCCGGGCGGGTTTTTAATTTAGGCGGCTGTGTGATTCTCTAATAAAAATTCTTACTTAATGGGAATCAATAATGCTGAGCCAAACATGTCAACCTCCTACTCTCTTCTACCGTTTCAAAAATATGATTTTTGCAGTTTGTCCGAATTTTCCGACTTTCCTTTGTAATTGTCTCGAATTTTTTTCCTGCTCATATCCATCGTTCGAATCGTGAGTTATGGTCTTGAGTTCATACAAATATCCCATAGAAAAAAGCAGTTTCATTTTTTCCCGAATTTTCCATTTTTCCGGACAACTTTTCCAATTTTTCTTTTTCTAAAAACCTTATTCGGACATATACGAACATTTTTTTCCTAAAAATTAGCCAAATCGGTCCAGCCGTTCTCAAGTGATGCGCTTACCAACGAACAGCATTTAATTTTTATTTATATAGATAGATAGTTGTAAAATAGTCACTTCTTTTTAGTGCACCGTAAAAACCTAGTGTTAATATCATAAATTTCAGTAACGTGAAAGGATAACGTGGAATTATGTAAATATAAATAGTGTATAAAAAAAATAAATAGTTATTGTCACTATTAAAGAATATTTTTAAGCTCTTCAGAGGAGCAAATTTTCTAAGATAGAAAGAAGAGATGCTTTTTGTTTGTCGTGACACGACGAATTTTTTGTTTTTATCGTTAGGCGATATTCTGTTGTTCTCCAAAAAATGTTGATTTTGGAGTTGATTTACTAAAGGAAGTCACACATACATGATAGCGGCCGTCAATGTGTTAATGAGTTTAATTCTTCGTAGGCACACATGTCTTTCCCTTGATATAGTGCTACACCTTGGTACAGAAAATGGATCGAGCTGGTCGGTGACGTAATGTCTATTTTGTCTGGTCGAGAAATAAATTTCGTGTTCCATTGTCTTGATCAATCTTCTTCCCGTTTATCTTGCAAGGTTTGCGGAGGTCTTCAACGGAAACAAACATGAATCGACCGATTTCACGGTTTGAGAGAGCATGATCGTAGTTTCAACGTTGCTATTAAGTGACCACTTGCCCACCGGTGGGCACTTAAGAGGGCAGACTCGTTTCCTGGATTGGAAATGCGCTTTATCATTTCTCGATAATGCAAACATGGGGGTTTTCAGTACTGAAAAGCGCTAAATAAAAGATCAATCTAGGTCGCGGTCGCCCTCAAAAGTCCTATTTTTGCGTTTACGTGGAGAAATTTGCATTATTCGGCAGCATGTAGCTGTCGCAGCTTTATGAAAATAGCTACATGGCAGCTTTATGCTGCCGAATAATGCTAATTTCTCCACGTAAACGTAAAAATAGGACTTTTCAGGGCGATTGCGGCCTAAATTGATCTTTTATCTAGCGCTTTTGACTATTGAAAATGCCCCATCTTTGCATTATGAAGGAATGAGAACGCGCATACCGTACCCTTGCAATAGTAGAAACGAGTCTGTGTCGGGGAAACCTCCATTAGACAATATTATTTATTTATCCCTTAGCTTCAATCAATTAAATTACAATTTAATTCGTAATTGCAATTACAGTAGAATTATAGAATACTTTGTAATTAAATTACATTAATTACGAATTACGATGTAATTAAATTAAAATTAAAAATTAAAGAATGATAAAGCAATAGGTAAGAAGAGGTTGAAAAATCCATGTGTAGGTTTCAAACAGAAGGAATTTATTATTTATAAATTTATAATATATCTGAACAGAAATTACTTCTGCGTTACACATTTTTTAAATTTCAACCATAAAGCAAACAAGTATATGAAAGAAAAACATAAAAATATATCGTACTTCTTCAAAGTTCTGGGCTATATAATTTGGAGAGCTTTATTTTAATTATATTGTATTTTAATTATATTGTATATCAATTATATTGTATTTCAATTATACATTGTATTTGAATTATATTGTGTTTTAATTATATTGTATTTAAATTACACACATCTGATTAAAATACTTAGTAATTGAATTAGCACAACTCTGTCCCAAGTCCCGACACTTCGAGACAAGCCTTCATTTGTTTATGGAATCTCAACCCAAACGTGTGGCATGGCCGTGAAAAGAAATATATTGTTTCTATTCACGGTCATTCTTAATATGTATTCCTAATCGAAATAGGAAAACCGAAGATAATACCGGTAAATATACCGGTATGACGTCATACTGCCGTTCCGATATTTCTTTTTCTACAACGGCCAGGAAGAGATTACCGAAAAATACCGATATTATTCCGGTATTTTGCATACCGGTGTAAATCCCCCTGTGATTTGTATTACATTTTTTAAAAGTATGTTTACCTAAAGTGCGGCCCGCTATAACGTTACGCGTCATCAAAGTGGCCCGTGAAACCATTTGGGTTGGCCAGGCCTGGGTTAGTGGATAACATAACAGGGGAAAAATGTTAATATACCAAACCATACCAAATAACCTACAACATTCCTATCCTAGTTCAATACAAAAAATATCGATTATTTTTTATGTAATAGTGTAATAGTGAGAATTGTGATTTTAGTAGGAAAAAAATATAAAGGTTTTTTAGTAGGAATCGGTAAATGCCTGTAGTACCAAATTCTTAATAGGCAAGAAAATATTCGCTTAGAAACAGAACGCGGCTTCAAGAGGCGTGAATTTCACTACTGTTTATTTAACAAATGAAATCAGATATAAGTCTGTATCGTTTCCAGTCCAATTCAATCAGGTATTAGCTTACGAAAAGATCTAGTTTTATCATTATATCTTGACTTGTCTTGTTCTTGACTGTGCGTCGCGTCGGTGTGTGCACAATGAACTTGTACGAAGCGCGCACGATTCCACCGCTGATCTTTCGCTACGGCATTTCTAGATCGTTGCTAGATATCTCAATGATCCGAACGATCGACGGCCTTCGAAAAATCCGATCATACGCGCGTTCACGCAATCCGGCCGGCACCAGACGGCAGATTCTTTCCCTCGGGTCGTCCGTCGCGGTAAAAAGGGTGACGAAAATAGGGCAGTAGAGCAATGCCAAGAGTTTGTGGCGCTCTAGATCATTCGTTTGTCTGAATCAAGTTGGACCCGCGTAGATCATTATTATTTACACGGCCGCTAAACCTTCCAATAAGAATTAACAATTATTTAGAAACCGGAGCGAAAGAATTATTTCGGTAACACGTGGAACGGAGCAGGCTTCGTGTCGTTAAAGAAAACACATCTATAAATACCTAAAACCGTCGTCAGAAATGGCGTAATTATCCGAATCGAAATAGAAAGCACATTGTCGATTAGACAGATACGAAATAATTCGATTTTTGTGATAAAAGATTAAAATGTTTCATGATTCAGTTCTCAATATGTTCGATGAGTGATTCATTCATGTGTTCGTCCATTCATTATAATATATTATACTTTCTAAAAAGTATTTTCAACCTACTTTGTTATAAAGAGCAATTTCCAGCATACTTTGTTGAATTTCTCTATATATTTTTACGTTTAGTATATTGTATTTTTATGTATTATGTATACAATATGCAGTATATTTTGATGTATTACGTAGTCTGTATATTTTCATGTATTTAGTATATTGTATTTTTATGTATTATGTATGCAGTATATTTTTATGTATTATGTATTCTGTATATTTTTATGAATTTAGTATATTGTGTATTTTTATGGTTTATGTATGCAGTATATTTTTATGCGGTCTGTAGTATATTTTAATGTTTCAAGTATTCTGTATATTTTAATGTTTCTATAGTATTCTGTATATTTTTATGTTCCTGCTATTCAGTATATTTTAATGCAGGTATTCTTAATATCGTTATAATTATTTCGTTATAATAAACGCTATGAAGAAGTGATTCTAAATCAAAAACAAAGTACGAAATGTTTATATCCGAAGTTTCACATCCAATGTAAAAGACAGCTTGCAAAGATGCATTTATTACAGCCTGGATCATTAACGATTTAGAACACTACAACAGTAATAATATACTCGAATGATGTTTGTATTCTCATCAAGCTCTAAAGGAGATCTTATCCGAAAACCGACATGTTTATTGTGTACAAACTTTCGCAAAAATCACTAAAAAATCCAGAATCTAACAATTACATTATATTGCTTCATTACTCTAACGAAACTCTCAACAGAAATCGCACATTTTTCGTGCATTCCAATTCTGGCAAGCTATAAAACTTTATATACATTATACATCTCATATCCGTAGGAAGTAACACTGGAAATTGATAATAAGACTGCGCATCCGTATGCAAAATAAAAATTTCTTACTTGAATTGCAACAAACAGGAGTGAATTAGAAATTCTTCCCTATTATGTTTAGTAGGTTGAGAATATTTCGATATAGTGTGTTGAAATTTCTCTAACATTTTTGCTATTTTAAATTACACCCAGAATCATGCCCAGTCACACCGCACCCGTTACCGATAGTACAAGGTCGTACCGGTGTCTCGATCCATCCGATAACGAGCCAGTGATAGCAGGTTTGTTGCCATTGGCGCACTTGCAGCAGTCGCTCCCCATGACACCGTTGCGACCGAAAAGGGCCGAGACCACCCTCTTCGAATCAAGAGCTAGCACACGTGTTTAACCAGTCAGCACCTATCACTCGCGAGTCCATCGAGCGGGGGATCGTTCCGGGATCATTCGCGGCCGAACAGTTCGTAAACGGAGCACCGTACACCAAGGATCGAAGCGGTGAACGGGGTCCTGTTCGATGCATCGATACCGAAATTCGCCGATCACGTTGTCGGCGCCGATATGTTCGTTACGAGGATCGGTCTTTGTGTCGGACGCCAAACATTGGCATCCCGGCTGCGTTCTTCACCGTGGTGGCGATATTGGGAGACGATACGTTGACAGGCCCGCAAAAATAAACCCGACAAGCGTCCTCTCGACCCTGGCGAATCTGTTCGATGAGTTCACTTTCAATAGCAAAATCATAGAGGCGACAGTCAGTTTCATTCTACTGTCACCCGATGACGGCACACTATTTGATAACACGAGTGTATCACTGATAGAACCAACAATTTAGAAGCTCTCCACGGTGCCTGGGTTAGATCTGGGTTAGGTCAGTCGCATTCTACTCGGCTGTCATTCGATGGCGACACACTACTACTTGATGGCACAGGTGTATCACTGATAGAACCAAAAATTTAGAAGCTTTCCACGGTGCCTCGGTTAGATCTGGGTTAGGTCAGTCGCATTCTGCTCGGCTGTCATTCGATGACGACACACTGCTACTTGATGGCACAGGTGTATCACTGATAGAACCAACAATTCAGTCGCTGTTAGCAGTAGAGAAGTTCGTTTCAGAAGAGCGGTGCTCGAGGGGTGTCGAGGGGGTTCGTAGCTCGTTTGGAGGGGGTGGCGTCCGATCGTCGAGCGATCCCACGGTCCATGGATCCGGATCGTTTCAGTCAGACCTATCTCCTTCGTCGATCAGGGTCGACGTGGATCGACGAGAAGCGGTCCCGAAAGAAGCTGAGATCCGAGCTAATTTTTGGCCGCTCGTCGATCGTCGCGACGCTCCCTCGGAAGACTGATAGTGAAATGCCAGCGCCAGGTCGTCCGCGCCCGATTTTCCACCTCCACACACGCCACCTTCCGCTATAGTTCGAAGAAAACTATAAGCAACCAGCGTGAAGCATCCTAGAGCCGGATGCTCAAGGAGCAGCGCCTCTTTCGTCTTTTCGCGAAAATTTCGAGCTCGGTCGAATTTAGCTCTTTGCACACCGGAGAACACCGAGAAACAGAGAAGGGCGCGGGGTTGACGAGGTCGCGGCGAAACGTCAATGCGCCTCGGAATTTTCATAATTCGCGAGGGAAACGCTTCCGTCGTCGATCTGTGACGTACCGTCTGAATGGCCACGGGTCTCGTCCGAGCCAGAGAATCCTCGAGAGAATGACGGTGATGGTCGTTCACTGAAATTCACCAGCTTGGCTCTCGAAATGATCTTGCACGAATCGAGGCTGCTGTTCCGAATCATTGAAACTTGCTAATCTCGAAAATCACTCGAGTGGAAATGGTTAGGTTAGCGTTTGAACGAACTTTCGGCTGCTGTCTACAGGGTGCTTCAAAACTTTGACCCTCACGATTTTTTTTTCGACACTTTCGATGATCGAAAATATGTTCGGAATAAAGTTGACCAGTTTTCAATAGCCTACAAATTGTATTGTTTAGGAGCTTGAAAAATAGTTTTGTTTCGGTGAAAAGGCAAGGTAACCTTCACTTTATTAAACGATACCATGTATTTTTGATTGATAGCACTCTAAGCAACTTAAAGGGGAATTCAATGACCTAGCATATTATGACATTGAGGAATGTGATTAGCTTCGTTTTTTAAAGAACTTCGAGTTGCCTTGTAGCTTCTTGATCTTAACACGTTTCGAAGGACATACACAGGGTGGTTTAAAATTTAGATCCTCGCGAGATTTGAGGCACTTCTAATGATCTAACAAAAGTATTGCGCATGAAAGTCGATCAGCTTTCAGTAATACTATTGGGAACTTGAAAAATAGAAAATCAAGGTCACCTTCACTTTTTTAGGTGGTTCTATGTGTTTTTGACTGTGTAGCATTGTAGACGACCTGAAGAGGAATTCAATGTCCTAGCATATTATGTATGACCCTGAGGTTATACACTGCGATTTTAAATTCGCTAAACTGGAAATGGTTAGTCCAGCGTTTAAAGAAGCATTGGGTTGCTGTTCTACCCTTGAAACGTTTCTGGGGTAACATACAGGGTGGTTTAAAATGCAGATATTGTCAATAGTCTGAAAAACACATGTTTCCAACAAAAGTTTATTAGTTTGCGATGGTATTTGAGAAATAGTTTCACTTCAATGAGTGGTCATTCTGATCATTTTCACTTTTTCAGATGGCGCTACGTATATTTGACTGTATAGCATTATACGTGACCTTGAGACGAATTCAATGATCTAGCATGTTATGAAATTGAGGTACTTTTGAACAGAGAAGTCAGTACGATTCTGTCGCCACAACGTTCGACTTAGTTCATCGATATTCAGCAGTGAACGAACTTTTATGAAAAAGAATAACAATAATTACAATAACGGTTTACCTCTCCTTTTACATTACTCTGAAGTGAACCTCGTTTCTCATAGTGACATAGTGACATAGTTTTTATTGTATCGCGAAAAGTAGGTGTCTAAATAATTATAAAATTTTCCCCTATGCAATGTAAAGCAATATGAAGAAAGTACAATCACGTGAACAACAGTTGTTTTATTTTTATCTTTTATGAAGAATGTTGATTTTCAAATCCTCAGATTATTAGAGTATGAGAATGATTGACAATTTTGTTTGCCTCGCCAACGAGAATACATTCCCATTGAATCGTACAAATTTATTCAGGGCAAAATATTTGTTTCTACGTATTTTAATGTCATCGGGAAAAAATACCGCAGTAAAACGTATATACCCGCAGTAATAGGTACATTTACCCTATAACTCCCTCTAATTTTACTAAGTGTCTTACGCAGATTAAGTACGTTTATAAATCTGAAGAGGTTCGCCGATTCTCTACGAGATAACGCGTTTACATAGACATATTAGATAGAAGGATGGGCTCGACGGATTCAGACTGACTGACTCAGAAGACGAATTGTCTGGAAAAGACAACAATTGCCATCGATCCGACATGAGACTTTGTCTTATTTAAGCAGCGAGGCTAGATGAGGTCATGTCTTGCGTTCCCGAAATAAGCGTTCAAATGCCTATGCACCGAATCTTTCACCTTCCTAGACCGCATGTGAAACCATCCTGATAGTTACACAAAAATGAAATAAAACCGGAAGCAATATATGACCTTTCATTTCCCTATTTTTTACCTGACCAAGGAAGACCAACAACGTAAATAAATTACACAACAAATCATTTAGAAAAAGAATAAACATAATATCTCCAGTTATTAAATTTTAATATTCCAATTCATTGATGTAATACCTTGATTAACTTAATTGGAAAACTGTTTACGTAGAAAGAGATGATTAGTTTTTCGTGTATCTATTTTTAGCTTCCCGCGTGACTCAAGAAAACTTCGGTGGCGTGTGAAATCGTGATACCGCGTTTTAACAATTTTTGTTATCTATTACGTTATCTGTAGCCTGCAGTACACGCGAAAACCAGTAACAGGATTATGCGAGACGAGGGTATAATTTGGTCCTCCACGAAAATTAAGTGCGCGACAGCTCGAAATAAACTGCGTTTGATCCTTGGCACGTTTCAAGGTTTCCACCGAAATTAGGGCCAATAGTCGAGAATGAACGATAATGTGTAAACGGCAGCAAATAAATAGTATACTAGAGACAGAATGACACGGGGGTCGTGAACTTTCAATTTGTTCATTTACGATCATCCCGATTATTTATCGCGATTATCTCATTGCTTCCTTGATGTTTGCATTGGCCTTCCCTATGTTATAATTATCCTTGTTACATAATTAGGGCTTGGAGTTTGATAGAGACACTATTTCTGTTGTACTTGAAACAATTTATGTGTAAGTTATTTTAATGGTATTAATAACAACGTGTAACATAATATGTTTCACAAACCTATGAATTATTAGAATGTATTTTAACGTTTAAACATGTGGAGACTATTATTGCGCGTTTTCAATACGACAATTGTGTTTTAATTCAATACTGATGTGATAAAATTTATTTCAATATTGTTTAATATAATTTTGATATATATATTCTTTTTAAGAATAGAACACATTGTTCTATAACATAACGATTCATTTAATTTTGCAAATAATGTTCGTTAATAATGTGGACAGCCATAGTTCAATGTGGAAGAAGATTCAATCTGGTTATTTTTATAAAGCAACACTTACTAGTCACTTTTTGCTAGCTACGTTTAATGTTAAGACTATTTGTTCTTATTTTTTATTTCGTATTGAACCATGACTCTCAACATTATTAAAAATATTTAGACAATGATGCTTTTCATAACCATTACATCAACAATTTATATATTTTTTTATATCGAACGTAAATAATTTGTAATCACTAGACTGCGGATGTTTATGCATTTATGGCTTATGAAAATCTTCAAAAAAGGATAGAACATCAAGTTCGACAGAATTTTGTACAATTTTTATCTGCTTTGGATCTACAAAGGCTCTGTTTACATTAAAAATAGAATTTTATTTCGTTCCAGTTTCTTAAAATTTGTCTAGTAATCACCCAAGAGCATACAAATATATACAAGAATCTTTAAAAATATTAAAAAATTGAATGTCACACAGAGTATCCGGTTATTGACATAAAGGTTAAACACTGCAAAAAGTTACACTCCGTGCCAGTATCTACCAGACGAGAGTTTTAATTTAGACTTAATATTGAACGTGTAATATTTCTCATTGCTATCAGAGTTGTGCAGAATTACAATTGAATTACTCCAGGAATTATAAGTACAAAGTATATTCTCGAGATCTTCATTCAATTAAATTACAATGTAATTCGTAATTGCAATGAAGTACAATTATAAAATACATTGTAATTCAGTTATATTGTAATTTATAATTCAGATCTTTATTCAATTAAATTACAATGTAATTCGTAATTGCAATGAAGTACAATTATAAAATACATTATAATTCAGTTATATTGTAATTTATAATTCAGATCCTCATTCAATTAAATTACAATGTAATTCGTAATTGCAATTACAGTACAATTATAAAATACTTAGTAATTAAATTACATTAATTACTAATTACGATGTAATTAAATTAAAATTAAAAATTAAAGAATGATAAAGTAATAGGTAAGAAGAGGTTTAAAAATCCATGTGTAGGTTTCAAATACCCCAGAAGGAATTTATTATTTATAAATTTATAATATCTGAACAAAAATAACTTTTGCGTTACACATTTTTTAAATTTCCAACCATAAACATGGTTTCAACACACACAAACAAAAGTATATGAAAGAAAAATATATCGCACTTCTTCAAAGTTCTGGGCTATAATTTGGAGAGTTTTATTTTAATTATATTGTATTTCAATTGTATTGTTTTTCAATTATATTGTATTTATTTTATATAGTATTTCAATTATATTGTGTATATCAATTTTATTGCATTTCAATTATGTTGTATTCCTGTTATATAGTATTTGAATTATATTGTGTATATCAATTTTATTGCATTTCAATTATATTGTATTACACAATTACACATCTCATTAAAATACTTAGTAATTGAATTAATTGAAAGGTTTGAATTATGTAATAAAATTATACGACGTAGTTGAATGACTATATAATTGAAATACAATGTAATTCAATTGCGTAATTGAATTACAGTTACTTTTTCTCGAAACAACTTTTTCGTAGATGGTTGACATGAATTTAAAAAAGGTATTGGATCGAACAACTTGAAATTTTAACTGTATGTCAAGAAAAAATCCTTTTATCGTTTAACCTACAGACAACACGATAGGTTGTATATATTTTTTTCAATTATCAAAGTAATTTTTTTCGAAAAATGGTACATCAGAATTTAAACAGTTACCATTTCTCGAAAAATAATTTTTTTACTCATTGTAAGTCGAACGATAATCATATGTGTATAAAATAAAATCTCATTAATCTCGTTAATGAAGCAATTGTGCTGAGCGTCCTAATTCACGACAAATTCAAACTGTATTCTTAAGTGAACTGACTGAAAAAATTTATGTAACATGATGAAAGTATACCAAACACACATATATATACACACATACACACACATATATATGCAGGGTGTATCCGTTAAGTTATGTCACCACTTTTTAAGCAATTTTGAACGGAGTTCTGTATCAGAGAAGGTGGATCGCAGTTCGAACATCTAATGTAACTTGATTTGTATTGTAAGAAATAATTCTTCATGAAAATTACGTTTGCACAAAATTTTCAAGTTTGAGGTCATTTCAAGGTCATAGTATAGTACACTGTTAAATTCGTCTCGACGTCAGAAACAATCCTATGATGTCCAAAACATATAGTACCATTTAAAAAAGTCAAGGTGGCCTTTACTTTCTTACGTAAAAAACATTTTTTCAGATTTAACATGTAGCTCATCGAGCACTGAGAAACTTTTGTCTAAAGCATTTTTTAATTACGCTACCGGAAATGCCTAAAACGTGGTGACATAACTTAACGGATACACCCTGTATATATACAAAGTTTCAAATGAATTAATGTTACATGTTGTTTATAAAAACTCCTAAAGTACCGATATTTTTGACCAAGAAAAAAGAAATTCCTCCCTTCAGGCTCGATAGGTTTAGTGTTAGTGTGGAAGAAAAGAGAATGTTGCTCACAGCTCGAATCGTAGCTCGTCGAAGACGTCGGACCACCGTAGTTTCGGCTCGATGACCACGTCCTGACCTGTGCGTCCTTGGGCCGCAAGGACCTGGTCCGGCTCCAGCCATTGCGGTGGTCCCCTGGCTTTCGTCGAATGATCTGCGAACGAGCGGCGACATTGCATAATGAAATGGGTCATTACTAGCGTGTCACGCGAAAATGCGCAACCAGCAATGTGAACGGCCCCGTACCAGGCCGCGTTATTATAATTAATGCTAGGCGGAGGGACACATCCCGCGAGAATCAACGCGTCAACCGCGTTAGAACCCGTAGGCGAAAATTTATGATTCGCGATCTACCTGGTATTTCGGCGGTCTCACGTGGCCGCGCCAATCGAAATCGCCGCCTCAGGAACGACGAGTAGGTACTACGTGCATGCAAACGTCGCGGAATAAATATAGATACCTGTGCGCGAGGAAAACACGCCGCACCGGAGGGAAATCGCTTAAGAAAATAAAACCAGAGACACGTTCCGAACCGTTCGGTTCGATCGGCCGTTCAAAGAAACCCCGTGCGAATTTCGTGGCAATCGCACTGTGGCCCGCAACATTTCAGCAGCTCGGGAGTTTCGTTTCTACAGATAGACGAGCTCAATGAAACAAATTAAAAGCCGATTAGCTCTTAATGTATTTATTTATAAAATATATCAACTCAGTCTTCATCGTCGAAACACACAGACGAGCTGCACGGAACTTTAAAGTATTTATTTATATGAAATATATCAAATCAGTCTCCAACATGAGCAAAGGAAACGCGATCAGCAAAAATATTAGACGAATTTAATCATTCAACTGAGTGACTCTTCAATTATGAACATTTAGGCAGACGTAATGCAAGACAAATAACATTGACATAAAAAAAGTTGCTTGCAATCAACGTAAGTATACTATATACAGTTTATACCAATGTGAATATTGTGACACAATAAAGTGAGCGAATTATTTGTTGAATTAAAAAAAAACATTTTTAAGGTTTAAACATTGTCTTAACCTTAAGAAGAGAATTTTCGATAGACTTGCGTATCTTTATGCATTTATATGGCTTATGGGAATTTTCGAAAAAGCTTACAATATAAATTTCAATAGAACTTTGTACATTTGTTATTTGTTTTGGATCCACAAAAAGACTGTTTCCATTAAAAGTTTATTTAATGTATCACTTTCTTAAAATTAGTTTACAAAAATTAGAAAATGCACAAATACCTGCAGTCTAGTGGTAGCAAATACAAATGCAGAGTTAATTCGTCATCCCCAGTTAAAAGAGCACTGTTATACTGTTTGCAACTCATTAGAATTATGTAACTGTGAAGTCATTTCTTTAAAATTGAACATCTATTTTTTGCTATCGATGCCAAGTATTTTTATTTTGCATAACACTTTGCAGTTTATTAATCACTCATTGGTGAACTGCAAATTTTATGCATTTCCGACAAAATTGTGTAGGGTCAAAACAGTAAAAACATTCGAAGAATTTGAGTTTGAACATTCGAAGTATCTCAAAATATTAAATTAATTTTTATTGCGTTTTCTAGTAATTTATACAGTCATTTTCATATTGCATAACAATTTACAATGTAATCATCACTTATTGGTAAATTGTGGATTTGAAAAATGAGTAGTTGAAATATAAAACAGAAGTAAGTATCATCTTCCTTTTTGAAAAATATCCGCAATCTGTTCATTGGTAATGTTTTTAAACATGTTTATCTAAACCATTATTATAACTTTGTCTTAGTCTGCGGATGTTTATGCAAAATAAACATTCGTTGCATCTGTTGCAAGCTGCAAACGGAAACAACACTCAGGAATTTCTTTCTTCCTTTAATTATTTGATTAGAACGATACTCTTCCATTTTTTAAATGTTTCTATTGTTCCAAGTAGTTTCAAGTAATTCATTGTTTTTCATAAATGCATAAAATCCGAAATCATGTAATAATAGTTCGTTATAATTAAAACCGGCGTTACTGGTTGAATAAGTTAGACGCAATACTAAACTAATAGAGTTGAGTACTTCAAGTATATATTCTTCAGATTTATATCCTACTTCACGTTGAACTATGACTGCCAACATTATTAACAGACATTGCAACATACAGTGGGACTAAAAAGCATTTGAACACTAAATATCCGATTCTGGAAAGATTGTCGGTATTTAACCTGTGATAATTTCGTAAGAAACAATAATACAGAAATAAATTGAAACTCGTTTTAACCCCTTGTCGTATTTTAACAAAACAAAGTCTATAAAATATGAATGTTACGCCTTTATTTTTAAATGAACCAAAATTTGGTTCGTTTGCAATCAATATTTAAACATTAAAATGAATGTAGCCGTACAAAAAACATAAATCTTTTCTTTTCTACGACATTGTTGGGGATAAAGAAGTTTTAACTTTCTAACTATAAAGAAAATGATACGGTAAGGGATTAAATTCTGAAGCTACTCCTTTCGGAAAATATTGTTAATTGATTTGTGCTAAAAATGCTATAAATTAAAACCTCTGTAAAAAGACTGAAAAAGTTTGTTTTCGGCTGATTCCACCAGAGATTTGAAGATTAAAGCCTCCCCTTAGCAACGACGTTTTAAAAATTGTTGTACTTATTGCTGTAATTCTTGTTAAAGTTTATTAAAATAGCCCCAAAAGATTGTACATGAAGTTCCTTTACGTCGGTGCAGGGGTTGGGGCTCTAATTTTCGCACCTATCATTAATTCATTTACGAAACATTTTTTCAAATGCCTTTAAAATCGTTTTAATTATTAACATTTTCGAAGGAAAACTATTTTAAATAAATAAATAATAACACACTGTCTTATATAAATAAATCAACGCGATAGTCTATGAAAGTAGAAGTCTCGAGTTTTAAAATGAGACCAGGTTCGTTGTTGTACTAATTGTTTTAAAGTAATTATCACGGTGTAAATATCGAAGGTCTTCCGCAAATGGGATATTTAGTGTTGAAACACTTTTTGGATTGACCGTACCTAATGACGCTTAAACTTCGAAAGAAGTTACTTATATTGATACTGAGCTGCTAAATACTGATTTGAGACCACCGTGAATCGGCGCGATCGGAATTCCGCACGCGCACGCGCACGCGTATGTCGCTCGCCGGCATTCCGATAAATAAATACATTAAAAAGTGAACATGGTGGATAGACCGATTAACGAATCGGTTTTCATCGGTACTCCGGTTTCGAAACTGTGTTTAGAATCATCTCGCAATCGTTCTTACTTAAAAAGATACATTTTTTAATTTTAATATTAATGAAACTATTGCAAAGATTTTACTCGTTTCGCGACGAAAGTATTTGGAAATTCTCGCGAAATAAAGACGTTCACATTTTTCTCATTTTTGAATGAATTATCGAGACTTCTCGTGGTCCTGAAAGCTTCAGTGCAATAAGTAGACTGCGGACTTTATGCATTTATGGTGAAACTGAATCGGTAAAATTCAGAACTGCGAAGGTATTAGACGAATTTAATTAATACTTTACAAAAAATGGAGATTTTGGGAAGATTTTTCAAAACAAGATTTCTAAGCTTTCTTTTGCATTAATAATTACATCACGAATTGATTGTTGGTTAACGATTGATTTAATATTTCTTTATTATAATGTATAATAATATTGATTTAATAGATTTAATTAAATTAAGAGTGCTATTACACTATTCTCGCCTAATTAGAATTATTAATACGTTAAGTGCCACGCCAAACCCATAAAAATCAAAATAACTTCTTTAATACTGCAAGAATATAAAACAAAATATAAACAGAATTGATCATACCAACGATTTTTGTAACATTCATACACATCGTGGATCCTAATTCGATTTACTTAAAAGGCTGTAGTAAACATTAATGTTCAAGTTTGCTTTTTAAGCTCTTTCAGATAGTACAAACCCTATGGTTTAACCCTAAAGCACTATAAACTTTGAAACTATTGCCATTATTGTTGAAGGTTTTCTGAATTGTTAGCGTCTGAGCTGTTTAATTTGAAAGTTGTGTAAGTCAATTGATCCCATTAATTTTTGAAATTGGAATCAACTTCTTTATTCTCAATGTTCACTAGTCACCTCTTTTTACTTACAGCGTTTTTGCATTGATCGTGCTTTGCGTTTATTGTGTTGTTACATACTTACACGTGACAAATAAATATTCAATTCAATTGTTTTTGCTTTATATATTAATAACAAAGAGCTGTACACGAGATTGAAGAATAACGAACACAAAGGTAAACGAGAATTATGAAGCAAAATTTAGAAAAGCAAGATTTAGAAAATGTTCAAAAAACTCGAACAGGTAATCGATTCGGCCTGTGAACGGCTCATATTCAAGTAAACTGATTTCCGACCAATAGCAATTTTGTAAAGGAATTATTCACAAATTATTTAACAATCTACAAACTCACGCCTTAACATTAAGTTTGGTTTCATTTTCAGAAACTTGTTTGTTGTTAGAGGATGTCCGAATACTTTTCTCGCCTATCGCATCTGGTCGCGAACATGGTAATTGGTGTTTCTCGCGACCGTCTTAAAAACTGTTTATTTCGCATAAGAATCTGCAGTCTAGTAGAAAGAGCGGCCAGCTTTTGCAAGATCGTCGGACGTCACGTATCCGTAACGGCGGCCCCGACCATGAGAATTCGTGTCTCTCGCGATCAATTTCAAAAATGTTTATTTCGCGTGAAAATCCGCAATTTAGCAATAAAAGAGGTTATAGCTTTAGTTGAATCCATCGCGTCTGATATCTGTACGTTCGCGTGTCGATCGTCCGCGCTTCAGGTGCGTGTGCGCGGTTCGCGATCATGATGATCGGTGCGCCGTTTGCATGATCTCGGTACAAAGTGGCCGGTGACCGGCGTTCGATCGCGTTCCAAGGCAGAGAGAGAGCGAGAGAGAGAGAGAGAGCGCTTACCTGTTAAGGTCATCTCGTCAGATGATACGAAGACCGACTTCTCCACGCATGGACATTACTCTCCCCGGGACCGTGCAGATTCGTGCAGATCGGTGCGGATTCGTTTGTTCTTCAGGGGAGGGAGCCTAATCCAGAGCTGCGTGTGTCACGTTGGTTATTGCGGCACACCGCGTTTTCCCCGGTGCCTCTTTCTCTTGACCGGCGATCTTCCTCTTCCGGCGACCTCTTCTACTCCTGACCCGTGGCACAGCACACCCTGCGCCACGAAATCTGACGGCAGGAGGCCCTGCTCCGGTCTAAAATCGTCTCGACACGGCACTCTCGGCTTCGTCGTTTTAACGAAACGCGCACATGCGCCGTGTCCACGAACACGACGTGCGCTCTCCTACGCTTCTTCTCTTCCTCTTTCTCCCTCTTTCTATCTTTCTCCACGGCGAACGCGGCTCTTCCCTGTCACCCTCTTCCCTCTTTCTTTGGCCCGGCTCTATCCCATACCCTGATGTAACTTCGCGCGCCAATGCTTTTTATCTTCGGGCATTGGACGCTTCTCAATCCCGACGCACAGTGGTTCCAAATCAGGATTTAGCTGTTCAGAAGCGGTACGAGAAGCTTTATTGGAAGCTTTACCTTCGGCTTACACACGTTCCGACTACATTCTAATTTTCTAGTTGCCAGTTCGAATTACAACCATTTGTATTGGGTCAAATAAGAAGATCTATGTTCATCTCAAAGACGCGGCACTCTCGGCTTCGTCGTTTTAACGAAACGGACACATGCCTCTTCTTCCACATTCGTCTTCTTTCTATCTTTCTCCCCGATTAACGTGTCTCTTCCCTGTCACTCTCTTCCCTCTTTCTTCGGCCCGGCTCTATCCCACACCCTGATGTAACTTCGCGCGCCAATGCTTTTTATCTTCCAGCATCGGATCGCAGTGTGCAAAAATGTCCAAAAGCTGGCCAAGCATTAAAAGCAATAGAAGAGACTCGCTGATCACGAATGTAACGTTAGATTAATATTTTAATTAAATAATTAAGTCTATTAAATTTTTATTGAAAAAGTGATTTTATATATGTTTATAGAAGTTTATAAATCTAGGAACATTTGTTTGAATCGAATTAAAAATTGAAATTACTTAAACCTTGATTGTATGGTGCGTATAGAATCTTATAATATAAGTTTGAGTCTTAATGTCCCTAAATTGCCAATAACTTTTTTGTATTTTCGTAAATAAGTTAAGCAGTCAATTAATCCATTTTTAGTAAAAGTTTGTTGATGAAAATGTATATGCTCCACTTAAATACATATGAAAAGTTCAGACTTTTTACTTTCGTTTAATCGCAGTCTGAACCTGCAAAATGTTGCGGATCGTGTCGAAATTAATGTTTACAAAATCGCATCTGAGAGCATTTTATCACCAAAATTTGTTTCTGAGAAACTATGCTTTAGAAATAGTTTAAGGGGCAATGTTGTGTAATTTCTTATAAGTAATAGATCTGCGCAAACAAATTTCGAATGTCACCATTTGTTATTGACATCTATATAAATAAAAATGTAAATGTCCGTTTGTTTGTAATCGGTCATCTCCGTAACGGCTGAACGTAGAAAGCTGGGGTTTGAGCCATTAGACGCAGCGTTTCTTCGGGAAGGTTTATGAGAAATCAGCGTGCGAAAAAGTCCAAGAGTTTTGACGACTTTTTCCACCGGCTGCAACGCTAACTGCTTACTTTAAGTTATGTGAATGTGGCGCGTTTGCGAAAACACTGATGTATATTAATCGATATGGTTTCGTGTCGATTCGCATAAATGTGAAATATATAGAAAGATTGACCTATTCGGAGTGATTTGTTCTGTGAGTTTCTCATTACATTGGAATTCAGCTGAGTAGATTGATCTGCGTTTGGATTGAAATATTTGGTTAGTATTTTTAAATTATTAAGTTTTTTCTCGCCTTGCATTCCGATACAACCCAGCTGATGATTATAGTTTGAGCAGGCATGTTCACATCGGCACTATGAGTGAAGTGTGGTATTAATGTCACATCTGTGACAGGTAAAAACATGCTTTTGAAAAATACTGAGCCAACGCGTGGCGGGGGAAAAGCTAGTTTTTAATAAAATAACAATTTTTAACAATTAAAACCCCATATTAGAGTTAAAAATAATAATTTCGTCCATCTGCTGCCAAGAGCAATCGAATTACTGTACGTAGATTCACGCTCGATCGGAATGTTGGGGATGGTTTCAGCATGATCGTATGATCGTTGACCACAGCTAGAATGGCTGTCGTGGTCAGGATTTCGCGGAACGAACAGATGCCTCTTACCTTGTTGAGTCTTCATGTTGGGAA
Source organism: Lasioglossum malachurum (assembly GCA_028455605.1). Lineage (NCBI taxonomy): Eukaryota > Metazoa > Arthropoda > Insecta > Hymenoptera > Halictidae > Lasioglossum > Lasioglossum malachurum. The sequence goes on along the minus strand of CM052316.1, from coordinate 16,017,164 downwards.
CGTTTATTGTTTAACACAGTTCCGTAAATGACGGTTGTAAATATAGCCGCCAAATTTTCGTTGACATGTTGTTTTTTGTCCTGATAAATAAACGATGGTTATAACTGTCATAACTTTCTTTTAATCTAATAGAAGTAACATATGAACTAATTTTTATAAAAGAATGATTTTTAAAAAAGTGTCTTTGTGAGATCAATCTAGAAAAAACGTGTGCGAGAACGTGTTAATTATTACACAATGTTCTTTACAAATTGCCTGTACAGACATTAAGTACATCTTAGAGCCTATTGATGTGATCCAAGTTATTTATACTTGTGCCTTAATGCACTGGTGCTTAGTTTTTGTTATGTGTTCTCCGAAGTCTCCATAAATTTCTTGGTCCCTGGCAGTTAATAATAGTTGATGAAAATTACGAGTACGATTGTTGAATGATAATTTCAACGTGTATTGAAAATATAAAAACATTAGATAAACCACATTCATGTTTGTCATAAGAATATGTACAAATCTGCATCCCACTTATTACATCTTTGGTTTAAATACAGTTATTTGCATAAAGAAATGTATAATGTAAAAAGTTTCTGTCGTTTTACTTTTTCATAGACACAGAGATGAACAAAAACATTAAATCAAAATAAAGATACATAATTTTTAGTATTGCTCAAATAAAATACTGCTTTTAATACTGTTTTAAAAAATGTCACTATATTCAAACATTTGTATACACGATTTAAAATAAAATAGAATGTTTGCTACTCAATATTTGAAATATTAAATTTTACTAATACTTGTTGACATTGAACAGTTGAAAATTAAATAAGAGGATAGTCAGTAATTAACATGCAGTTTTCTGGGGTCCAATTAACACTAAACCTAGCGAGCCTTAAACGTAACTGGTACATTTTCCCTTGTAAAAATGACAAGATTGATTTTATTCTGACTTTGTACGCCTCCTATTGTAATACATGTTCCAATAGAGATATCCACACCCTCCTTTCTCATGAAACCATTTTTATCATATCAATAATTGTAAAATAAAAAATCTGGAACCGGTCATTTTAACCGTTGGCGGTAGGTTTAGTGTTAAGATTGGTCCACAGGGTGTTATATTCTTTTATCTAGCTTTTAAAGTCATTATTATACCAGTTTCTTCTAATTCGAGGTTTATAGTCAATAAAAACTGCAAAATCAAATGATCGGAACATAATCACACTATGCATACTTTGATAATTTTGATAATTGATACTTTGATAAAGCTAGTTGCAAGTTAGAAGTATGAAGCAAAGTTACTATAAAGGCTGGTCCCAAGAAATAAAACACATGCATAATTTAAATTCAACAGAATTTTGCAAATATTTATTACGAGTAAAGACAGTAAGAATATTCATAATAAATAAGAATAAATAACAATAATTTATAATAGTATGCAACTGTCGATATAGTTACTCTCTTGACACGTACACATATATTATGCTATTTTCTTTGGTACTCGTTTGGTACGGTTCCTGAATGAAGTATAAGAATTGGCTGCGAACAATTAGCTCACGAAGCTATTGCTACTATTGTTATCTCGCATCAATTGTCGTAGTAGTTTAGTCATAAAACTGAAACTTTCGCTACCTTTCAATAAACTTTTCGAACGCGCTAAAACCGTTACGAAGTTTCCAAAATATTTTATACAAGTGCCAAAACCACTTCGAAGTTTCCAAAATATTTTATACAATTGCCAAAACCGCTTCGGAGTTTCCAAAATATTTTATACAATTGCCAAAACCACTTCGAAGTTTCCAAAATATTTTATACAATTGATCCGATAGTCAAAATAAAACTCTCATTAAAAAAATATTCAAAATAAGCGTCCAAAATCATCCTAAATAATTCAAACTTCTCGCGTTTCGCTAAATCGTTCGAAAATTAATAGAGTTTCGAATGTTTTGTTGGACACTAAGTGCTCTATAACCACAATGGACTTAATTAGCATAATAGTTCGTAATTATAATAGGTTCGCAAACATCGCAAATCTCTGTAGGAAACTGAACATACATTTATTTGTGCGGTAATTTCAAAATATCAGATCTACATCGTAACGAGATTCTGCACCTTCGGTTTGGTGGAAATCGAAGTAAGGAAGGTGCCGCAAAATTAATTTTGACCTTGAAGTTCAAGGTCAAAAGGTCAACAGTATTTTTATCGCATCGTATTCTATTCCTTGCAAGGATACAAAGTTTAAAAGGAATCATCGGTCAAAACTCAATCGTTTTCTTAAGTGGCCCCTATACGGTGAATAATATTGGCAATATTCGTTTCAATATTGACAGTTTTCACGATTTTTCATTTGGTTGGAACGAAAGTTCGTTGAGTTTGTAAATTAAAATTGAAAGCTAAAATTCAGATATTTATTCAATAACATATTTTCCATTCTGTTCTATTACTTTTTGCCATTTTCGAGGTAACGTCTCGTGTTATTGAATAAACATATGAATAAATACCTTAATTTTATATCTTCGGTTCTTAATTTGAAAGCGCCACGAATTTTCTTTTCAACCCAACCCTTGCGATAATCCGACAAAAAATATTTCAGACAGAAATTGATCGGTTTTCGATTGGCTATATATTGCAATAAAAAAAGTACGAAAAATTTGTTTCTATTATTGTCAATGCCACTTTCATTATTTTAAATGGCACTTTGTATTTTTGACTTAACAGTATTATAGCCCGTGTTAAGACGAATTCAACGACCTAGTATACCATGACCTTCGGATGACCTTGAAGTGGCATTTAAAAAAATTAAGGTGGTCTTGACAATAACCAAAACAATTTTCGAACTTTTTTATTTCAATGTATAACCAACTGAAAACTGATCATTTTTTTTCAAAATATTTTTTGTCAGATTATCGAAAGTACTTGAAAAATCGTGAAAAATGTTGCGTGGGACACCCTGCATAATTTCTTTACACCCTATACAAGGATTGAAAATACATAGTTAACCTCGTACGAGAATATGTTATTGTTTGACTGAGTTTGTTGCATAGAACCATTCTTTCCGGATTGTACTGCTTGTTACAAAGTATATTGTATAAGCATTATTAACTCTTCAGGGACGAGACGCCTACACGTATAGTTGATTATGTTTAGGAGTATTTACTGTATCATTTATAAATTCTTTTAAAAATATTTTTACAGATACTTCAAATATTATATTGTCGGTCTTTCTTTTGTTTCTAATATAACAGTTGTTCATTTAATTTATGCAGAAACAGAGTACTTCAAAGACGATTTTTATACACTGGGTCGAAAAAGACCCAGCCACCGTTGCCGGAGGGGTCAATGCAATACAAATTCATCTGTTATTACGTACTACCTTGAAGTTCAAGATAGTTGTGTATGAATTGTAGCAACAAAAGGGGGTGGTGTAAGTAACGCGGTTCGCCCTGTACAAAATATCAAATAGTTTAAATCACGCACGGATTACGACATCACAAAAAACGTACAATCGTCTCTGAAGGGTTAACCATTATTTTCGGAACCGTGTGTGAAGAATCCTAAGGTTCATCGATCTATCGCCGCAGATGTCCTCGATCCCGAGCAGATAGAGAAGAACCTCTTAATCTCGGAATAACCGCGAGAAATATCATTGTTTTTGTTTGGACCACCACCAGCCGCGCGAGACTCGCCCCCGTATCTCGTGCTGAATCCTTCTGTACAAGAGGAGCGCAATGAACGGGATCGCCAGGGTTTCTTTCTTGAACAGGTAAACATAGACAGCGGCCATCAGCAGGATCAGATCAGTGACAAAGCCGACCGTGAACCTAACATTCTTCTGGGCCTCTAACGCCAGCTGTTCATCATTCATTCTACTCTGAGGGTACTCTTTCTCAACGCCCGAGTCACGCCTGGTAGCTCTGTACTTCTTGCTCCCTAGCGCCTTCTGCAGCCTCTCCATCTTCATCTTCACAGGTGTCTCTGGTCTAATCCTATCTCTAGAACTAGACCTCGAGTGCGACGGCTTCCTGGACCTACGAGGTTCATCGTCGACGGATTTTTCTCTAGATAATCGTCGGTCTTCGGATCCAGTCCTAGACACAGGTTTTCTATCTTGAGAGGGAGCACGACGAGCCCTAGTCTTCGAGGAAGACCTTGAAGATGCACCGCCTCTTTCGACAGACACGTTCCTCGATCTTGGTGCTGGGGACTCGTTTCTAGACGCAGGTCGAGTGGGTCTAACAGGTTTGGTGTCCCTCGCAGGAGTTGTTCCTCGGGAGCGAGCTGTTCTTCTGGGCATCTGGTCGTCTTGCTTCGCTGATTTATCGATCTTCTCTTTCTTCGCCACTGTTCTCTGCTTTTCATGTTCTCTCGTCTCTTGTTTCCTAATCGACTCTGCTCGGTCCTTGTTCAAGTGGCTCTTATCCTGTTCCTCGGAGAAGGATGACCTTCGAGAACTAGCTAGACTGTCGCCGAACTTCCTCTCCTCAGAGCTCCTGTAATTGTAACGAGTGGAGTGCTCCCTGACGATCTCCGTGTAGTGATTGACAACCGCCATTCGTGCTTCGATGTCCTCTTCGTCGATCTCTTCTTCGGAAGTGGTCGATCGCATCTTCGCTTGAATCCGCCGAGTTTTCGCCGCTTCTCCAGCCGACATCATACTGTCAGTATCGGATTCAGACAGAATCGGAGTTTTCAGCGTTTCGGCAACTTGTTGTTCATCGCCGATGTCCTCTTCCTGCGTCATCACTGGGTGGACAGGTTGAACGGGTGGGACTTTCCGAATGGGTTTCTCAGGAGGGATGGGTCTGCCGAAGCTGTTGACAGGGATCGGTTGATCCTCTTTGGGCTTCTTGAGGATTGATTTGGGAACCATGTTGGTCGGCGATGCAGGGCCTGACAGGGTCGGTGTGGGTGGTGTCACGTCTAAAATTGGTATCTTGTGGGCAGGGATCGATAAAGGCTCGGGTTCCATATGAGGAACAGGTCTCCCTCGCGGATGGTACGTGTCTTCCTCCTCTAGCACCTGTCTGGCAAGGATCCTGGCCTTCAGCAGCTTCAAGTCTTCGCTATCCGCGCTGCTAACTTCCTCGGACGACTCCTCAGAGGTCTCCACGCTCTCTAACTCCTCATTTTCCTGCTCCTCTTGCTCTGATTTCGTCTCCGCGATTGGTCGAGCCTGTGGAACCACCCCTTGGTTGCGCGAAGCTTCCTCGTTGGTCTCAACCTGCCAGGGCATCGATTTCTCTTCTTCTTTTTCAACAACCAATGGGACGTTGGCCTCGTGCCACCGGCGCAGCTGCGTGGCAGCGTCCTCCTCCTTGTCCAACCCCCAACCACTTGTCGGAGCCTCGGAGTCGCTAGGCAGATTTGGATCAGACCTAGCTTCCACCGCGGGTAGCATACTCGGGGTTATCAGTTTTAACGGTGACTTGAGTGTCTCCGGTTGACCTTCACTTGATCTCCGACGATTCTTCTTCGCTTGCCAGCTGATCAGGTTCTGCGCAGCTACTCCAGGGTTTGACAGTCTGCGCAAGATAGACGATCGCCGCGCGTCTTGATTGTCGATGTCTGCTCCTATCTTTTCGTCTATCGTTGATGCCAATTCGCCCGTTTTCCTTTCGACCTGAGTTTTCCTTTTTGCTACCTCGGAAGCCTCTTCAGCTGCCACTGCACGGTAGAATCGCTCCATTGCCCGTTCGTGAAGCAATTCCGTGGAGCTGACTGCTTCTCGAAGAGTCTCTACCACTTGATGCTCCACGCTGAACAGCTCTGGTAATGATAGCGACATCGGTGGTGGAATTAGGTCTTCTATATCCTCTACGTCTTCGGATGTGCCTTGCCTTGCTTCTGTGGACATTTTAGAAGCGATGTTATGTACTGATCAATCGTTGTGAAAGTATTTATTGCTGCTGGCAATCACGATTTGTTTCAAAGTGGTTATCACAAAATCTTTAGGCAAAATAGAAACAGTTCACGTAAATGGTAAGAAGCAGAAGTTAAACGCATTTCTTCATCGTTTAAATTTTCTAACGTTTCTCACGTATAAATGCATGAAAATAGCAGTCTAGTTATTGCAATGTTTATCAGTTTAAGTGCCCTGCCAGCCATATTATGTGTATGCTAAAGTTTTTGTCTCTCCTTCTATTTTCTTTTATTTATGCAGCACATACGAAGTTTGTTACCGATCCATAATGAAAATTGATAGCATATAAATAATATTAAGTGACAAAATCAGTCGATATTAGATTGTAAAAATTATTTTGAATTAACATTACTTTACGCAAAGTTATCTTTTAAAATCACATGTATTTATGGTCGCGTTTACCTCAAAATGTTGAGATCAAATGCTGGATATAAATAATATTGAGTGACAAAATAAGTCGATTTAGACTATAAAAATTATTTTGAATTAACATTACCATACCGAAAGTTTTTCTTAAAATCAATTATTTATGGTCGCATCCAAATTTTGATTTTGAAATAATTTTGAGTTTTAAGATCAGTCGGTTTATATTATAAAAATGATTTTGAATTAACATTACCATACCGGAAAAAAGTTTTTCTTAAAATCAATTATTTATGGTCGCATCAAAATTTTGATTGTGAAATAATTTTGAGTTTCACAAGATCAGTCAGTTTACATTATAAAAATGATTTTGAATTAATTTTTAATTTCAAGATCAGTCGGTTTACATTATATAAATGATTTTGAATTAGTATTATTTTACCTAAAGTCTTCGGTGTACCATTGATATCCAGAAGTTTCCTGTCTTGATCATCAGGGTACAAAACCAACATGAACTCAGAGCTTCCATGCAGTACAGATTCGTCATCCTCTCTCGGAGTCATCGGTGAACTTGGTTTTTCGTCAAAGGATTGGCTCTTCATGAACGGCGGTTCTGGCTCATCGACTATCGCTTGCTGCTTTTGCAGGGTGAAACTCAGTGAAGGACGAATAGGAGGCGTAGAACGCATAGAACTTTCTTCTTCGTGAATTTTCGGCATCGATAGCGGAGACATACTACGCTCTCTAGATACGGAAACTGACCGCGATCGAGACTCTCTGAAAGTTGATCGTTTGAGGGACTCGTCCATGATGGGTGGCGACACTGTCATGGATGGCGTGGTTGCTACACTATCTATTCCTCGAGGTAGGATCTGTTGAAAATATTGTTATTATTAGCAACATAATAATTTAAGTTTTAAGTTGAAGGTCAAATGAAGGTTAACATATCGCACATCGTTGAATTTGTTTTTTATGAGCTATAAGACTTTTCCGATGACCTTGAGAAACTTTGTTTGCCTGTCACCGCATTTGTCCCTTCGAACCGAATACTCTTTTCCTTTGACGTTTTTTCCTATCATGAAAAGATACTTAAGATAGCCAAGTTAGGTGGAATATCCTCTATAGCGGGTGTTTCATAATTCATGGTACAAATTAGGTCAGGCCGATTCTATGGCACGAAATAAGACGAAATCAAGAATAAAGAAAACGCGTGGGAGGCTTTGTTTTGAAGCAAATTAAATTGAAGTATCAGCCGAGCACACGCGTCCTTAATAAATAACCTATAAAAAATAAAAAATATATATATTTCTGATAGTAAACAAGCCCTGACATTGCACCATGTAGGTACAAATACGGTTGCAATAACATCTTGTAGTGAAATCGGTTATTTTGTTATTTATTAAGGACGCGTGCACTCGACTGACACTTCAATCGAATTTTCTTGGAAACGAAGCCTCCCACGCAATTTCGTTATCCTATTTTCGTTTTATTTCCAGCCATAGAATCGACCTGACCTGATTTGTACCATGAATTATGAAATACCCTTCATACAGGGTGAGTCACCGAACGTTATCACCTCAAATATCTTTATTGTTTTCAAAGATACATTAAATGTCTTGAGGACAACGTTGAATGGCAAAATAGGGCTCACACGACACCAAAAAGATTTTTGCTTCTATGTAATTTTTTTTTTGTTAGATAACGAGGTCACCTTCATTTTTTAAAATGGAACTACCCGTTTTTAAACACACATTTAAACTGATAGCCCTTTCATTACGAATTCAGTGACTATAATTACTCAAGATCATTCAAGGTCATCGACAGAAAAAACATGAAAAACTAAAATATGGAAGCAGAATACGTTTATCACCAGTGAGACTTGTAGTAAACATGCGTAAATTTTCTATAGATGCAAAAATTTTTTCACGATAGATGCGAAAAAAATATCATCCCCCCAACTTAATACACTGATCTGGCTCGATATATCGGTGTGAACCACTACTAACGCGACGCAAAGCGACAAAAAGCCGTGTGCTGCAGCGTCAAATATCGCGCAGGGAAATTATTGTTTTATGACTGCGTCGACCGCGCCGAGACTTCAATCGACGAGCCGAACTTAGAGAAGGACAGAATGAAATAGGATCGCGTGGCCGAAGCGTGTCGCCGTCGCTGGCACAGTTTAAAGGCCCGTGCGTCATCACAATGTAACACCAATATTTAATCTTTCTTATTTTTCATTATTTTTTTATGGAATTTTCACCAACATATTCCTGGCATTTTTCTAATGCAAAATAATATCAAACAAGATATAATTTCAACTGTATTTAGTGGTTTAATCGACGATGAAAGTTTCGAACGCAACGAAGAAGAACGTATTGGAAAGAAAGAGATGCGGACAGTCGGCGTCACCGGTACAATTCAAAGGCCTGCGTTGTCGCTGTTCTTCGTTGCCTTCAGAACTTCCACCGTCGATTAAACCACTAAATACAGTTGAAATTATATCGTGTTTGGTGTCATTTTAATCAGAGAAATGCCAGAAATAAGTTAGTGAAAGTCCCATAAAAAAATAATGAAAATTAAGAAGTTTGAAAATTCGATTCAATCGAGTCAATGTGTGGTGTTCACACCGATATACCCGAGCCGAGATCAATCATCGCCGCCCTACGGCTCGGCGCAGCGTTGGCCGGCAGGGAGGTGGAGTGAGTAGGCACTCGACTTCTATCGCGTAGACTGTAGACGATGCCCGACAAAAATCGCGCGATTACTGTAGTACCAAAATCGAAAGATGCGAAGAAATCTCCCCGAGGCCTTCGCATCTATAGAAAATTTACTGTATAGCTGAAATCGTCTCGAGTTGCTGGTTCGCCCGTGCGAAAAAGGCCTCGAGTGCAAAGGGTTACGTTAATATATTAACTAAGGGTGAATACTTCGAAAAGGAATGTATAGTGGTAACTTGCCTCGGTATTCGGAACGTCCTTACTAATATTCGAACGATCTACGTAAATCTCGGACCGACTATCGTGCTTTGAATTGGAATGATCCCTCGATCTGGCCGGAGGCACTGGCGTCTCCGGCTTGTCCATCGTGTCCAGAGCAAATGTGACTCTGCTGTCTGCTCTGGATGATCTGCTGAGTCTTTGAGCTGATGCGGATCGACTGCTTGGACCAAAACGTCCTTCGTCATCTTCATCTCTCCCACGACCTTCCTCTCTCGTCAAGCTTCTGGTTCTCTGAGTTGGCACAGCAAAGCTCACCTCTCGTTTCTCGCGTGATCTGATTTCTCGCTGACTTTGCGACTTCCCGCCCATGGAAGGCGACACTATACTATTTTCGAAGAGAAAAGCACATCATCATTAAAATCTTATAGTAATAAGTAGACTGCGGATTTTTATGGAAAATAAACATTATTCGCATTCATTACAAGATACTGGAGCTGCGTAAGGGACTGTCGTAAAGGTTGGGACACCTTTATAAGTTGGGGCAGTGCTTTTGTCATGGTTGTCAACTTTATTTGTGTTTATAATCAAATTTTTCATGAGCATTAAAATCAAAGCAACAAGTCGTGTTCAGTGTAGCTGCGTTTTATTATGTTCCTTATTGATTCGTTTTCAACCGAAAATTTTTCAATTCTCATTGCTTAACCCCTTGCCGTACCATTTTCTTTACAGTTACAGTGATTAAAACGTTTTTATCCCAAAAAAAAATCGTAGAACGGAAAGGAAAGTTATATTTTTTGTATGGCTACATTTATTTTAATGCTTAAATATTAATTACAATCGAATCAAATTTTATTTCATCTAAAAGGAAACGAATAAAATTCATATGGGTTAGACTTTGTTAAAATCTTCATGACGAGTCTGACTCGTTAAAATATGGCAAGGGGTTAAATATATCTAATTTGTTGGAAATTTAATGTAGTTTAAATGTGCAAAAAGAATTGTGTTTTTAGTGTTTCGAAATGGCATTTTTTATACGATGATAACCATTGTCGAGGACAAAAATTGTGAAATATTTAGCTTTTCGTCGTATTCGACTTTGAAACAGTGTAAACATTATTTGATAGCGAAAAAGCTATGAAACGCTAAATATTTCACATTTCCACTATTGTAAATCGAGTAATATTTTACTAGTCAAAATATCACGTAATATGTGTTTTGAATTCGTCTCGTCTAAACATACTAAAAGTCCCCACTGCTTGGCGGGGATCGGGGTGCGGGGGTAGGGGCACGTGGAAGGTCCCCTTTTTCGGGTTTCCGCTTATATCTCGGAAACTATGCGTTCTAGCGGTAAGACCATTCTATACAAAATTAAAGCTGACAAAATGTGCCATAAGATTAATTCCAATCAGCTTTTCGCTATCTCGCATAGTTTCCGAGATATAAGCGGAAAACCGAAAAAGGGGACCTTCTACGTGCCCCCCTGCACCCCGCTCATCTCCTAGGAGTGGGGACTTTTAGTATGTTTACCTCCTAACTAGTCCAAACAAAGTCCCAAAGTTAAAAATTGTGTTCCTTCCATTTCCCTCTACACCCCCTTATGAGCATTCATTGATTGGACTACCAGAACACATACAAATTAATATTTTAGAAAAACTAAATTAGTCGAATAATTTCTGTGAAATTCAATGTGTGTGATTACTGGCTTCCCTGTGATGAAGTATGAGCTTTTAATATCTGGTTTCTAAAATCAATTTACCCTCTTTTTAAATCTGGAATGAAGATCACATCACTTTCTTCGCTGGGCTCGCTCATGCCGTAAGGATTCTCAGCCTTCACTCGAAATTTATACTCCGATCCCTCGATCAGTTCCGATAACGTCGCTTTGGTCTGCCTACTGGTGGTTGCTTTCAACCAAACATCCCAGCCAACCTAAGGAGCAATTATTTATAGTCAATCATCTATTAGAAGAATGCCATTTCACAAAGATCGATGCAGTAACACTTGTGTAACCTACCCTATAATACTCGACGATATATGTTCCAATTTTGCAACCACCGTCGTCTTCTGGTTCGTTCCACGATAATGTCACTGACCTGCCCAACGTCATGGTGATCATAGCTTTTCCAGGTGCAGCAGGTCGATCTGGAAATATATTTCGACATTAGATAATCACGTTAACGTACTACACACCGGTTGTTATTTTACCCTTTTATAATGTAGTACTAACTACAATATAACCAGTAATTTTATGCGATGACTCTAAATCTGTCTTCAGAATTGATTTGTTGCGTTATTTTCCCAAAAATGAAAAAAATCAGACGTTATGGGAAAATAGGCTCAAAATAGAAAAAATATGAAGGAGAAGAAAGTTTTGTAAGTAACTTCAGAATAGAAGTAAAGATAAGAGAACATAAAATGTCACTCTAATTGTGAATTGAACATTACATTCATGTTATATGTATTTAAGAATTAATTACTTTAAGAAAAAATTTATCCACAAACGTTTCCATCTCCAGAGGTTGAGGGGTGCTTTCTACCCCTAAAAAGCATATTTAGCCGAAACAAAAAAACACGTATTTAATTAATATTTGTCGGTGTTTAATAAGTACGTTAAATATCATTCAAATCAGTGAGTATCAGTTGGGTAGTGTTACTTGTTAGTGGGGTATAAGACGGATCGGAAATGATATTCTTCGATAAATTATTTTGATAGTGCGTTAGAAGTAGCTGCGCCTTTCGTTTCAGGGAAGAATATACATTCAACAAATCGCCATATTGATCGTGCTACTATATTAACCTGTGACTGTAACTAGAAATGAAGATATGTCCTCTCCAAGTTTATTTATGGCTTTGACCGTGTACTCTCCCCTGTCGATGCGCTTGGCATCCGGTATCTTTAGAATCGCTTCGTTGTCCATCGTTTCGAAGATGTGCCTGTTGTCATCAGAAATCAATTCCCCATCGTGATACCACATCACAGAGGGCGGAGGTCTTCCAGCCATCGACACCTTCAATCTGATAGTCTCATCCTGTTCGAAAAGGAGACCGTCCTCGTATTGACGTGGAAGTCGTATTTTTGGAGGTGCTGGGTAATTAAAAAATCAATAAAAATCGACAATTGATTCCCCAAAATTTCCCCGGCCGTGGTGCGGTTAGTGAAAAAGAAAAAGTTACTTCAAATAACCTAAGGCACCACCGCTTTCAAGGTTCTCCGACATTTTTAGGACACCGTGTATATTAGGTTGTCCCAAAAGTTTCTTTCTCAATGTGTACGTTTAATATTGTTAAATAACACGAGTATATAGAGACAACGTGATTATCTGTTCGTTAACGTTCCTAAAGCTGCTTATCACACAGGCACGGATTTTTGGTTTTAAAAAAGTAGAATTTGCATTGTATGCATTAGTGGAATCCCATAATTGTTGGGACGATGCAATAGTAAATAGAAATTCGATTAATCATACTTAGATGGTGCCACTTTGGAGACATTTATAATCTAATGTTGAATAGTACTAATGATAGTGTTGTTTTTATTTATCTGAAAATAAAGAAAATTAGTAAACGAAGTGAGTGTAAATAAACAAAAATTCACACAAATGCTTTGTTCTCTCTTTTCAGAATAAAATTCTTACGTTCCAAAAGCACCTTCACGTTAACATTAACAATAAAATTTGTTTAAGTTTAAAAAATAAAATTATTACCAAAACGAAAATAATTCTTTAAAACTGACCTTAGGACACAAGCGACAATAAATGATTTTTTAACAATGTTCTAGAAACATTTTCAATATTTCTCAGCTGTCTACCCTCCTTTAGATTTGTAGTGCTAATGTAAATACTTATTAGTCTGTGTTATTGTGTTGCTATACATTTTTTTTATAAAATTACTGTCGTTATCGACAATCAATTTTGTTAAAAACATTATAAATATAGTTAAATACGAATTTCTATATAGCTTCTTTATTGCATTAATATAAACTGGAATATTGAAACTCGTGATTATAAACAAACTTCATTAACACTTTGCACTCCAGCCTAGTGGCTCATTTAGTACACCAACAACTTCAGCACTATATTAGTTACAAGTATATATATATATATATATATATATATATATATATATAATAAAAAAATTAGCTACATTATATAAAACAAGTTAAAGTTCATAAATCTTAGTCAAAATGAAAATTTTATGTTTAAAGTTCATATTTCAAATGTCGCATTATCGGCGATAACGGAGTGCAAAGGGTTAATAATATTTTTGGTACCTGAAATTGATTCTTTAATATTAATCTTGAAGACACGAGCAGCAAATAGTTTTAACAGAGAGAAATAATATGCTTCGAATACTTCACAAGTTTGAAATGTAAGTTCCTCGAAGTTTCTCCAGGGTTAAATATTAAACAGAGAATTATTATATAGAAATTAACAATTAAAACAAACAGATAAAATTAAGTGGAATGTCCTGCACACCTTCCAGAATTAGTCTAGCTTTGGTACTAGTGTGGCCGGCTCTGTTGGTAGCTGTGCATTTGATTTCACCCTCGTCATTCAACGCGGCTTGATGAATTAGGAGAACCGTTCTGCCGCTGTCGGTGATGATTCTAGTTCGCCTACTGCTGAAGATTTCGAAGCCATCTTTGAACCACGAAATTTTCGGCAAAGGCGAACCAGTAAATCGTACTACGAATTCAGCCTGCAAATAAAAGCAAATCAACAATTTTCCCTTATTCTTTGTTTTTGTTAGTTACTTGTAAATTATCTTATTTGTCTATAATTAGTTTTAAATAGAATACCACAGTGTCCATAAAGGTTTAGAAAAATACAAAATAAACTAACGAAGAAAACCAAACCGCTATAGGTCAAATAAATTGATGTAAGCAAATTGGACCTCCAATAAAGCTTTGATCTAAGAAAACAGAAACCGTTTACTAAAACTACTACGTGGACCACGAAGCTCGAGCTGCCTCAGTCAAAGAAATAGTAGAACCACGCGATCTAAGAAACAACAAACCCGAAGGTTTTTCTTAGATCAAAGCTTTACCGTACATTGATTGGTTTTTGAGTTCTTTAATTTTGTATACTTAATTTCAACTTAAAATTTGCTCGAGATTACCTTCATATCTTCATGAAGAATAGAAATACCAAAAACTAATTATTATATCACTCACTCTGCGCGATTCCATAGAACATTTTTTTGAAAGCCTTTTTTATAGAATGAACAGTTTTTACATAAGCTTTAGTGATACAGTTAAATGTATAACAAACCTGTAGACTAATAGTATTTCTTGATCAAAACCGTCCATAACAATTGCATTATAAATATTTTATTTATAATAATTGCATTATAAATATTTTATTCATAATAATTGCATTATAAAAGCATTAGAAAACATTATAAAGTTGGAGGAATTTGTATGTTCTACCATCCACAAGAAGTAGAATTAGTTGGTGATAGTCAGACGCGTCACCCGCTTCCCATTCACCAACAATAGTATCAAAAATGAAAAAATTGTTTTAGATGAAAGTTATATGATATTATGGAGCACGTATCATGATGGTAATTATTTCACCTTGACATAATGTTGAATGCGTACAGATGTCAATAATTAGATTGCGGATTTTAAGCATTTATTATGGTAAAACTGACAAAGTGAACTTTTAAATTGTAAAGACATTAAAATGGTTTGAAAACATTGTAACATTCTTCACAACTTATTAACCCTTAGCACTCGGAGCTATTTTAACTCGAAAACTAAACGTTTTATCCGACCTAGAATATTTCCATTCCTTATAAATACATGCAATACCTAAATGTTTAGTACATAATTGATTAGTAGACTGCGGATTTTTATGCATTTATAGCAAAATCGAGTAGATGAAATTAAAAATTGTTGGAACATTTTTAAAATTGAAGATGTCAATATATAATTTCTCCTCTATTAAAATGATTAAGGGAAAAAATAACATGCAACTTGGTTTCTAATTTTTAAAATCGATGCAGACAATTTTTATTTTGCATAAAGATCCGCAGTCTATTGATTAGATACTGATATATTTAATGTGTGATGTAAACAATATTTTGAATAATGGTACAGCAATTTTTAGTGGCACCGCTCTCAGAGTTACCATTCGAATGCTAAGGGTTAAAATTATTAGAAGAATAAATACATTTTTAATTAATTTCTGTATCTTGCAATCGATGCAGAAAAATGTTTTATTTCGTACAGAGATCCGCAGTCTATTAACCACAATCTGTAGGTCATTTCTACTTTTTGATGTTTTCTATAGTTATCTCACAGTTCTAAAACATTGGTAAAGACGGATGAAAATTCATACTTCATTCATACATATCACTTTTGTAACATGTTTTGCACTCCAAATTCATCCTTTTGCAAGTCATATATACCCTTTTGCAAATCAATTTCAACCTTTTATAAATAAAGTGTCTTTTTCTTATTGTTAAGAAATTCAAAATTTGATTTATTGCAAAGATGTAACCATTTTCTGATTGATAAATTTTTAAAATGAAATTAGATATGTATTTATTGAATCGTATAAATAAATCTATAATTAAATCTGAATAAAGAAAACAAACAAAAGGGTGAAATTGATTTGCAAAAGGGTGTACTTGATTTACAAAAGGGTGAAATTGATTTGCAAAAGGGTGAAATTGATTGACAAAAAGGTGAATTTGGAGTGCAAAATCTAATAATCATAACCTAATAATCAGAAGGAATAAGCACCTGCTCATTTTCGAGGACGATTGTGTCCTTGAGCTCAAGGTCGAAGGACGGCGGAGATGCGGCGGACCTTTGCAAGGTCACAGTCAGCGGATCCGAGATCTCGCTGGGCCGCGAGAGACCCACGGCATTCTGCGCCCTGACCCTGAATTGGTAGCGCCATCCAGGCTCGAGGCCGCTCAAGGTCAGTTCCGGGAAGGTGCATAGCCCTGGCGTGCTGCGTACCCAATGCTGCGATCCGAGTCGTCTGTGTTCGACAAGATATCCAACGATGGCCGAGCCTCCGTTACTCGATGACCTCTCCCAACGAATGGCCACAACCTCTGGCTGGGATTCGTCCGCTCCTGGTATTAAAATCGGCTTTCCTGGCGGTGCTGGAAGCCCTGAAACGGTACCCCAGTCATGTCTTCTTACCTCACATGCTGCCTCCAGAAAGCATTTTTTCACAAAACTTGAAAAGTGTTTCATTCACTCGATAAATTAATAAAAACAGTTTGCTCAATCAACAAATAAAAACAATTTGCTCAATCAACGAATAAAAAAGGTTTGCTGAGTCCACGAATAAAGACATCGTCCACAACGAATTGTGGTTTTCATGCAAAAAAATTGGTCATCTACATTGATTCGTGGATTTAATTTTTTTAAATAGGTTTTTTATTTCACAATTCTTGAAATAATAAGCTTTCGTGGTAAATGATTAAATAAACACATTTAATAGCGAAGATATTATAACATGAACCGCACAAAGTTCAAATAAATTTAATCTCGTTATCTTTATAAGGCATCATGTATCAGCTACTTTTAAAGCTCGGTAGGTTTAGTGTTGAAATAAAAGCACAGCGATCATTTCGTACAAACAAACAGTACAGTCATAGAGACTCGTTTAAAATAGAAGCACAGTGGATTCAAAAAGTATTTCATTTCCGATTTCCGAAAAATTTGTCGATATTTCACTTGTGATCATTTCGTACAAACAAATAGTACAGTCACAGAGACTCGTTTAAAATAGAAGCACAGTGGATTCACAAAGAATTTAATTTCCGATTTTCGAAAGATCATGATAATTTCCGAAAAACAAATAGTACAACCATAAACCTGGACTCATTTTAAAGGTTGAAGCCTCCACTGTTGCAGAGTGGTATTCATTTTCCTGCAAGATATTTCCTCCTCTTTATAACGACCCCTTAAAAATTGACATACGCCTTCTTTTCAGTGTTTCATGAAACAAGAATGTGGAACACGTTCGGTTGTGTGAAGTTCTCATGGTGTAAGTTGTACATGCATACTACTGTAAAGATGGCGACACATCTTTCATTCAAAGCTCGATAAAACGACCAAAAAAATCGTTTATCAATTTTCAAGGTGTCGTTCTAAATAAAAAACTTGAATGTGATTAAATTTGTGGTGGTTTTATTTACGAGCCCAGAAAACAGTTAAGGGTGAAGTATTCATTCACTCATTCACAGCTGTAAATGTTAGACAATTTACGAGATAAATAATGTCTAGGTTTTCAACGTTTAAACGGTATTATTTCACCGAGGTAAGAAACCGACAGGAACTGCAACATTTCGTCCACTTAGAGTAATTTATTTATTTAATTTACTATTTTAAACAGCTGGCCGCATGCCGTCAACCACCTATATCTCGCGAAACTGTATTTCAGCTGCGTTTTGTACATTTAAACACAATTTTTCTACCACGATCTTCGCTAATCGTATCTTCCAGTCCTACATCGGCCATTCTTTCGTCCACGTGGAAAAGGGAACAATGGACAGTTCGCTATGTTCTGATACATCGGTGGCGTGATGTTTGTTGAGTATGGCATAAATGAGTTCGGTAGTTAATATGTTCACGGAAAGCTCGCACGTGCCAGAACGATGCTCACACACGCGTAGAACACACATTCTCGACACAGGTCCGCAGGTGGCGCTCCCAAAATAAAATTTGAAGCGTTTGGCAATCTGAGGGCCACTGCTGTGCAGTCCTCAGGGTAGGAAAACTATGCGAGACTCCTAGCCGACATCGGACACCGGCTCCGCGCGTCTCCGATACAATTGTACAACATACCTATCGTTATTGCAGACAGTTCGCCCTCTTTTATACTGACCTGCAATCCGCTACGAAGTCCAGAGTTGGGCAAAAATTTAATCAACGATTGACGACTAAATTTCTACTTCAATCGTTATATATATATAGAAGTCATATATATCGCAATTAACAATTAATCTCCTAGTTTAGTGGTTGATTGCGGTTAACGATTAAATACTTATTAATCGTTAATTATGGTTATTAAATACTAATTAATCGTTAATTGTCGTTAACGATTAAATTTCTCCTTTAGTCGTTAATTGCGATAAACGATTATTAATCGTCAATCGGATAATTGATTACTGATTAACTGCTGAAATTTCGAAATGAAATACGGAATAAAAACTGAAAAAATGTAAACTGAATTTACGTATATTGTCATTTGGTCTACATATACATACATGTACAGGGTATTTCACCTAACTTGACCACCTTGAATATCTTTGTTGTTTTTAATGATACGTCCAATGTCCAAAGGACAAAGTTGAATGGTAAAATGAAGCTCATACGATAACAAAAAATTTTCGTTTTTATGTAATTTTTTTTAGAGATATGAAGTTCACCTTCATTTTTTAAAAATGGAATAAAATGGAATAAAAATGCAATTTAAATAATTCTAAAACACTATTTATGCAAAATAAAAATGTTTTGCATTGATTCTGACAAGCAGGAATATAATATAAAAATTTATTTCATCCCTTAACAACTTTGTTACATTAACCCCTTGCCCTGCAATATCGAGTCAGACACGTGATGAAGATTCTGAACAGAGTCTAATAAATATGTATTAGTTCGTCCCAAAAGATTCTTTCGGAATGTGTTCCTTTAATGTTGCCAAATAAATACAAACAATGCGATTATCTTTATTAACATAAATTACATAAATGTTTTAGTACTATAAAGTATAGTACGATTAGTTATATAATATTAATTACATAGTACTATTAAACTATAAAATGTTTTACTACTTCCTAACATAAATTTGCATTATATATTAAAAAACATTATATATATATTAAAAGCAGTCAACTGTCTGGCTTTAGAAAACTCCTTTTTTCCTTGCCATATTCCTTTCCTATTGTTCTCCGTTCTGCGCGGGTCTGGACAGGTTTGGGACACATCTGGCGACCAGACCCACGCAGGCCTAATTCTTTCGTTGACAGGCAGTGGAGTGGGTAGGCACTGGACAACGATCGTGCTCACGATTCAGGACAACGAAGGAGCGATTACTGACTGTACATATTTATTTAGCAATATTAAAGGAACACATTCCGAAAGAAACTTTCGGGACAACCTAATATGTTTTATTAATTTTCTTTAAATCGAAATAAAGTTCTATTTTGGTTTTGTATACATTAGATGTATATACATTTTCTTCTTTTTTTCGTTCATTAAAACAAATTAAAAGTTCATTACAACAAAACATTACAACATTCTTGCATTTGTAAAATCTTTTACTATTTCAATTTTTCGCCCAACTGATTTCTTCATAAATGCGTAAAGATCCGCAGTCTAGTGATGTTATAAATGAATTATAAGTTGTTGTTTTCAAGTGTATAATATAAATAGGTAAAATTATCTTGTGCTCTTTTATGCAATTATTTTTGCGGAGAGATATTTTTCACTCTGGACAAAAACAAACTAATCTTTCAGTTCCAATTATGTGGAACAGAAACGATTAGTAAATTGGCCAATGTAAAGGAAAGGATTGATTAATCGAGTGTCTCTGTCACTGCATGAATCTATTTAATCGAACAAGGATTCCGTTGCGTTTATAATAAATACGATTTGAAAGACTACTTGTTCCACCGAACATACTAAATCAACTTAAACATTCCATTCGAAGAAGATATGAAAATCAGCTAAAGGGATCATAAGTTTATAAACTCCTGAAGAATATTAACCCTCTGTAATCAATATTCCATAACTATGATCGCCACAGTTCTTTCATTGTTGATACTCTACAAAAAGGTACAGAAAGTTCAAATTCAATTTGAATCCACATTGTTTTAACAGTAATCTTTCACTTGCGAAATAATAGAATTTCCGAATTACCACTTCTTTCGCCAAACATACTAAATTAGCTTGAATGTTTTATTGATTTATTTTTAATGTTATTGAATTATATGTAATAGGGGTGCATTAAAAACCACCTGATCACTTTTGAAGCTTACGGAGACGATCACCATTCTTTCTTGTAAAAAAAACGCATTTTTCATTTTTAACCGACTTCGAAAAAGGAGGAGGTTGCTCAATTTGATTTGTATGTGCCTTTTTTTTCGCTTTTTTCTATGTGTGTTCAAAAACCTTTTGCATCTTGTAGAGTATGTCCCCGGGATGGTCCCGTGAAAACAGATTTTGCATTTTTTGATTCTTTGCGGTTTTTATTGCAAATAACCAATAAGACCGAACAACCATCGTACTACGTGTTCTATATTTCTGTTCGTTCCACTAAAAAGTGTGAAATAAAAAAATTTTATAAAAAAAAATTAAGGATATTAATTTTATAAAAAAGTATGAAATAATTTCCATTTAATTTATGTGAAAACACACGAACTTAAACACAATACAATCTTTTCGGAGACTGCGCAAAATTGAAAATTTTCGACACTGGAAATTACGAAAATCCTTAAATTCTTCTACATGCTTTCACATATTAATGTATCTTCTCTTCACACCTACTGATTTCCAAGTCCACCATATACAGTTTTTTCGAAGTCGGTTTAATTTTTTCTATTTACGTTTCAGATTTAACAATTTTTCAGGTAACTGGAATCGTTAATGCCTCGGTTTGAGCAAAACGATTTAGACAACTGACAGGTGATAACACACCTTATTTTCGAACAAAATTTGTCATTCCTTTTTTCCGATAGCAAGACTCACGTTTTCACTTGATTTTCCCGTGTATCCCAGCTACCTTTCAACAGGCCCGCCATCGACTATTAAAATAAACGCCACCGAGGCGTATGAGTTAATTTTGGATTACCGGTCGATTTGACGGTAAATAAATACAGGACTTCCAGATAAACTACCACAGAAGTTCAAGCACCGCAACGATTACTCATCATCAACATTACGGAAACGATATTTTCGATCCTAGACTTTTTCGATGCTTATCAGAGCTACCAATTCATATCAATTCATATTAATCAAGAGAAAACTAATAACCCGGTCGCGGCGAGACTGCGAACGAAACGAAAGCAACTTGCTAATTACTCCCGCATGGTTCGTTGCCGATCACTCAAACGTTGCGCGATCTTGACAGATCAGTCAGCGGAGGCAGCCTAATTTTAGCGATCATCCCACTATCGAAGCAAGCCAATCAAAACCAGCCCAAACACAGCGCACCGTCGCGCGTCGCGTCGCGTCACACGCACGGCGGCGAGTCGCCGTTACCGGAAACTTAGTCACGCAGGACGCTTCCCTCGCAGAATGATCCTCATCAGCTAAATATCGCGGTTCGCACCGACGCAACATGCGACACGTTCCCGAAACGAAAGATAGCTGTCACGAGGTGCTCCCGTGGTGGATCGACTCCCGATCAAAATGGCGACCGGTGGCGTACGTAGATGACATGTCCTCGACCCTCGAGATCGAACCCCGAGGAGGTGCGGTCTTTGACATATTTGGCGGGGTCGGGCAAACGAAAACGGGTTCTGAAGCAGTGTCTAACCTGATCCCTCCCAGCGTGGTCTTCTGGAGGCGCTGCCGACAGCCTGACTCTTCGAGTAGTGGTTCTTCGTGGTGGTGTTGCCCATGGTCGATCGTTCCTCCTCTTCCTCTTCCACGTCGAGCCTTGCTCGACGATCACTCCGTTCCTGGCCAGTTTCCCGTCGGTTCCGGGACGTCGGCGAACCGGAAGTCCGTCATCGATCGACACCGGGGATCAAGATCGATCGTGGAAGGAGGGAAAAATAGCGGTCCGTCGTCGACGACGTCCGAACCGAGACCAAACGGGAGTGAGAGAGAAAGAATCCGGCTCGATATAGCGCGAGGCTCGGTGCAGCACTGCCGGACCTCTTCGTGGCCGACGACCGTAGCGACGCCAGGCCTCTTCAGGCTTCCTCTTCAGGCTATCTTTGTCCCTCCCCCGATTTTCTTTGTTTCCCTGCCTCGACGGAGCTTCCGCGAGTTCCTCGGGATTCTCGAAATTGTCTCGCTCGCGCCACGCCGATCGCCGCACGCTGATTGAACACGGCCGCATTCATTATTGTTTTGTTATGTAACCGGCCAGCTGGCGGAGTCCGCTCCTAGTGGACTTGGCTGACACCTCCTGGCTCATTCCGAATTACTTCGCCGCGACAGTCCTATAAGACATTGCAGAAAACTATAAGGGAGACCTATAACCCCGATAAGCTCCGAGTTTGAAGAAACATATGAAATGAATACAATAGAACTTCTTTAGAATTGGTCCAATTGACTTGAATTATTTTCTTAAGATGTTAGACCAAGATGCTAGAGAACGAGTAAACAAAAATTTGTTTAGATTGAGATTGGTAGGAATCATACGAAATTTTAAAAATGATGTTTTTCAACTTTTTTATCTGAGCATTTAACGGTAATTTAAAACATGCGTTTTTTGTCGATTTTGGTAGCTTATATGCATACTGAAAATTTAATCGAAATTGATTAATCTTGCAATGAGCTACAAACGTTTAAAGATGATCATGTAAGGGCGAAATTCACCCTTAAGCATCTTTAAACGTACACCAACGAGCATAACTGATCCAACACACTTTAAAGCAGAATAACTTTTTTATGAATGGACCAAACGACTTCAATTTCTCTGCAAGGCTAGAAGAATTAGTTTAGTAAATGACGTCTAAAAAATATTTTTTTTCAGAATTTGCGAAAAAAAACATAGTAAAAATTGATTTTAACTACTTTTTTAGCTGGGCCAATAACGAAAATTTAAAAGATGTGTTTGGTCAACTCGTATAAATTACATATGCTCTGAAAATTTCATTGAAATTGGTTAATTGGTTTACGAGCTATAAACGATCAATTACACGTTAAATTTTTGATAGTTTATATCTCCTAAACGCATAGGTTTTTGAAGAAATTTATTTTTAAATATTGCATTGTCATGCAGTTCTGAGCTATGTTTAAAATTTCAAGTCTCTAGCTCATTGGGAAGTTAGTTTAAAATCAATTGCAAAATTTGTATCGAACAGACAGACAGTTAAATAGACAGACAGACAAGAAAGCGAGCTAATAAAAACGTGGTAATAAGATCGATCTTTTATCTAGCGTTTTTGACTACTGAAAAACCCCATCTTTGTATTATGCAGAAATGAGAACGCGCATTCTGCCCCTGTGCAATTCTGGAAGAACGCGAGTCTACCCCTTAACTTAAATTATTTTCCACAAGTGTGGAAGATAAACAAGCCAAAACAGCAGTAAATGTTTTACAAAGTTTCGTAGAAAGATGCGATGATACAGAAGAAAAAAAAACTGTAGTAAACTAATTGCTCTAGCTTCCCAAAAAAGTTCAAATCGCATAGTCCAATATTTAAAAGGTTATGATGTTTTTAAGAGTGTCCGAATATTAGTGGGAGTCACTGTACTCCCGCGTGCCTCGTGGCGTACAGACAAGATCGAGATCGATACCCGAAGCGAAAGGAATCACCAAAAGACAAAAGTAAGTCCGATAAATCATGCATTATTGTGCGGAGACACAGAAGCCGAGTATTATTTCTCAACAAAATTTTACCCCAACAACCACCACGTGGTCGCTACAGCTTCCACAAACTTGAGTTTTCGGTGGCGTGAAGAGGAGAACGCAATCGTGACGTCACTATTCGGGACTCCTATCTTTGCTAAACAGCTATTCGTTGATCGATCTTTATATCCCCGTCCCATCGAGAGGAACGCGTAATGTATGTACGTATGTATGTACGAACTTGTATTTACCGCGGCACACCTTGCTTTTCACAGTGTTTGGTCACCGCCGGTCACTGACCTTGACTCATGCGCGTGCCGCCAAGTACCTAAGTGCTTTTACGTGCGCCATGGATCACCGACTCTGTTAAACCCCCGTGTATTCAACGGCTAACAAAAATGGGAACGAGCCGCATTAACTCGCAATCACGCGCGACGAAGTACGTATTGTCACTTTGGAACAGATTTGCGACCTCCAACACAGCTATACTTAGAGATTACGTACCTTTGAACAGGGTTGAGAAATAAGAGAAAATTAACAATTTTTTTGTGTACCAAATTGTGTATCTTTCAAAAAGTTAATGTGTACATCGTATTATATAACATTTAAATAGTACTTGCTGGACATATTAGACAAATATCTTAAATCAGAAGAACGTAAAATATCAGAAAACATGATCTTGAGGAAAAAATCGTCTTTATCATCACTATTGTTTTACTGTAGCTTTGTCTTACTTCCATATTTTCTGATGAGATTAAAAGCAACGGAAATATTTCAGAGAAGAATGTTAAATGACTTATAGCATAGCATTTATTTATTTAATGTTGCTTCAACATCAAAGGTCATTAGCAACACCCTGTATAAAAGTATCACAATTATCCTATCATAATGGGTGACTTTAACATTGTTCCATTGAAATATACGATTACATGTTCTTGAATTATCAGAAAATATGATCTTGAGGAAAAAATCATCTGTATCATCACAATTGTTCTACTGAAGATCTATCTTCTACATTTTCTCGTGTGATTAAAAGCAACGAAAATATTTCAGGGGAGAATGTTAAATAACTCACCCTGTATAAAAGTATCACAACAATCACGGGTTACTTTAAACTACGTAAGGGAAGATACATACAGTCATTCGAGAGCATGCTCCCACGGGATCAGATTAAACAAATGATTCTGCACCTCTTAAGAGTCTCGCAGTGCACATTTCTTTTTTGGTTACGGTTTAATACCGCTCTGCGTTTCTTTCATCGCGTGCCCCAACTGCTCGCGCGCAAGAACCGTAATGGCAGACATCAAGTAAGGAATTCGGGAGCGGGCTACATTTGCTCGAAGAATGTTGAAATCCCGGATGTCTTTCCGCATACGTGACCGTTAAAGTACGCGTATGATAAAAGAATTTGCGGTTTTGTGTTTGACGTGGGAACTTGCTTTCGTCCTTCACGCGAGACTCGCGTGCCTCAGGGTGGGACCATGGTGTCCCATACCGGTGCAGAAAAGCGGTACTGGTTTCTCGTACTGGACACTAAAAAGTTCTTCAGCTCGTCGTACTGGCATTACTCTTATTAACAATTTGCTGGTGAAACTTACGCGTTAGGTATATTTAGCTAACCTGACGTTTCAGTCGATTAAGAAGCAATTCCTAAGCGACTGTTATAAAGGTTGAGACACGTTTTGTTTTTTAGCTGCAAAATTTCATAGGATGAGAATTACGATGTGAAAACTATATTTTTACTTACTATTGTCACACCAAATTTTGTATATTTAGTATAGAAAAATCAATACCTTGATAAGACTTCAGATCACCGAAATAATCGTAATAAATTTTGTTTTCAACATACCATTAAATATGTAATCAACTTGTTTATTTTTATAAGTGAATAAATATTAATGTTATCGTGATTTCATTATTGAAAATATGAGTGATTACTTACTTCTGTTATTCACTGTACATTTCCGCTGGAGAAAGTATGATAGCGTTAATGGATAAAAAATTATAGCCAATTTTCTGATGACCATGTTTCCGGCAAAAGAAAATTTTGCTGTATAAGTTAGGACACCTCTGAAAAGTAAGTATTGAGATTAAGTCAAAACGCCTTATATTAAATGTTTATTGAGTACTCATTTCTTAGGTCCTGAATTGACGCAGAAGAAAATTGTTCACTTAATAATAATTGGTTCAATCGTCTGATTCACTTTTGCAATGTTTACTTTTGAATTCATGTATACATATATAGTAATTTATGGAATACCAATTGTAAAATATTGAAAATGTATCTGGATTATATCACTAGTCAAATGTAATTAATAGAAAAAGTAAAGAAGGAAATAACAAAGTGGGATAGCAAAAGAATAACTATTTCGTTGGATATTGTTATAATGCAGTTCAGGAAACTAACGATTGTGAAAGTATTTCTTTTAACTTTAAAACTGTTTGTTTGCAGTTGAATATAATAATAAATACCTGTTTCGCAAAAATAAACAATATAATATGTTTCGTGACACTGAAATAAAAATACAATTGTAAACAAACTTATTTAATCTGGCGATTCCTTAATTATTTGAAGAATTTTGTATTTCCCTTTGCATTTCCCTTAATATCCCTTTTCTATTAATTTTGCAAATTCAAAGTTTCCAAGCAGCGCCGTGTTCAAATTCTCGACAGGTTCTTTCTTCTTTATTTGCTATGGAGTACAGTAACCATGACAACTTTTTTTTGTTAGTTTAGAATTTTCTATTTCCTATTTAATTTAATTTCCTATTTCCTTATTTTCTATTTCAAAACATTGTAATAGCCTTTTTATATTAATTTTGCAAATTCAAAGTTACCAAGCAGCGTCGTGTCCAAGTTCTCGACAGGTTCCCTCTTTTTTATTTGCCACGGAGAACAATAACCTTGAGAAATTTTTACGATCTCGAGTCACAGCCAAAACATGTTCCTTGTGTGCATGTTGTAACTCGTCGAGAGGTCAGTCGCACCTATAAATCATTCAGCAGAAAAACATTCCACGCCGAGACTGTACAAAATATTTCGTCACGCGGACGCCGATGATTCTATCGCTTTCGATTTACTCGTTTTTGCGGTAGTTTTGAAGTCTCTCTCCTCATTGTCACTTCCAATACTTTCAAAGTACCGATGGATAGAGCCAACTATTGCGGAACTTTTAGCGGTTTTAGTCTAGTCTAACAATTGGTACCTATTTTTGTTGTCTGTTTAATCGTCTGTGGCCTGTGGCAATAGTGAAAGCGGTATCACGATTCTCCACAAGGAAGTAAATGGAACAATTTATTAAATTGTTCAACTTTACATAAATCTACGTAATTGTATATCACTGCATTGAGACAGTTATTACTTTTATTCATTAAAATTATTATTAACCTTTGGACAGGAAATTAAAATATTTAAACAGTAAATTTCGATTTTAAGTAAGTAAGTTTTAAGGAGTGAGGAGACAAAATCATTTATCATTTTATTAATATCTCTTCGAAGCATCATTATTGTCTTGACATTTATTGTTTGTTTTCCAGCACTGAAATGAATAATACAGTAAAGTCTCGATCTAAGAAAATGGAAGCTTAAGGATCTAAGAAAATTATCTATTTCCTCCAATGTGGGGTATATCCCGCGAGGAGCCGAGAAGCTCGAGCTGCCTCGGTCGCCGAGCAGAGTTGTGCAGAATTACAAGTGAATTACTCCAGGAATTATAATTACAAAGTAATTGAATTATATTGTAATTTATAATTCACAACGTAACAAATTTACAATGTAATTCGTAATTGCAATAGAGTACAATTATAAAATACATTGTAATTCAGTTATATTGTATTTTATAATTCAAATCTTCATTTAATTAAATTACAATGTAATTCGTAACTGCAATTACAGTACAATTTAAAAATACTTCGTAATTAAATTACAGTAATTACGAAGTAATTAAATTAAAATTAAAAATTAAAGAATGATAATGTAATAGGTAAGAAGAGATGGAAAGATCCATGTGTATGTTTCAAACAGAAGGAATTTATTATTTATAAATTTATAATATCTGAACAGAAATAACTTCTGCGTTACACATTTTTTATATTTCAACCATAAAGCAAACAAGTATATGAAAGAAAAACAAAAATATATCGTACTTCTTCAAAGTTCTGGGCTATAATTTGGAGAGCTGTATTTTAATTATATTGTATTTCAATTATATTCTATTTCAATTATATTCTATTTCAATTATATTCTATTTCAATTATATATTGTATTTCTCAATTATACATTGTATTTTAATTATACGTTGTATTTCAATTACATTTTATTTCAATTATAATGTATTTCAATTATATAGTAATTCATTTACGACGTAATTGTATTAGTATTCATTGAAATACAATGTAATTCAATTACGTAATTGAATTACAATGTAATTGAATTAGCACAACTTTGTCGCCGAGCAGTGTAAAGTGTAAACATGCCGCATAGGACTGATACGGGGTCGAGTATGTGTACATCGGTGTAAACTAATTCAATTACAAATCTTCTACAATGAATTCTTCTTAAGGATGTTCTGGAGGTGCAATGGGAGACAACAGTACAAGAAATTCGAAATCCATCAATTTATTGGCAATGAAAGCCATTCATGAGTATATTTTGCATTAAACTTTTGCGAGTACTGTACCCTCTGTAGCTATATTCAGTGGCCTACACTTGTCGCGCTTCCGTGCTAGTGAGAGACAACACGATTTTGACGTTTTGTAACAGTTTATAATTTTTTTGCTCTGTAACTATTTAGTGAATCCTAATAAATTTTGAACATAATTAATTATATAACTTTTACTACATATAAAAAAAAACATGAGTTTCTAGTTGCGTTTTTTCAAGGTTTAAATAGGGTTTGAAGTGGAATTTTATGAATTCTCCATAAGAGGACATGTTAAAATGCGCAAACTTTAAGTTGCAATAATTCTTAAACGGTGCAGTGTATGGAACCCAAACTTTGGTAATTGCATTAATATAGTAAGAATTATATCTTGTCAAATTTTCAAAAATGTTGTTGCGTTTTTATATTACCTCCAGAACATCCTTAAGCGACGGGACCTATAGTTTAAGGTGAGTTCCGAACCATCTTGGGCACCACAATTTTATATGGCACATGAAATAATTTCTAGAGGTGTTCTAGAGGTTTTTCGACCTTTTATAGACAGTATATTAATACAAAACTTTTACTCATGTGTGTAACGTTATATTTTATTAAAGAGAATTAAATAAAGAATTCAACTGTGTCCGTCTACACTTCCAATTCTTTTTAATAAAATTTTTATAAGTATAAAACAAAAAGTGGTGCATCTCTCCCGAAATTATCCTATACGATTTTTACAAAAACTAGCAAGTGATTCCACACATTCGGCCAGTATTGTATCATTTGAACACAGAGGGGTACGCAGTGGTCTAATGCTAATAGCATCGGCCACATCCCGTGAACGGAAAACTTTCTATTCAATTTTGCTGACTGATTTAACCGAATTAACCCCCGCGCGCCGGTGTAGAGGATACAAAAGAGGACGACGTGTCGCCGCTTCGGTCGAAAGAGGTCGTGGACGCAGGAAAGGAGAAGGAAGAGCCACGAGGAAATGAACGGGAGAAGGGGAAGACGGTTAATCGGTGCCAGAGTACCGTTGTACCTGAATGGAGCAGCGAGATGGCTTTCGGTTTCCCTGCAGTCTCCATCGCAGCTGCAGTTCTCCGTTCTCCGTTCTCCGTTCGCGTTTTACACCGACTTCCACGTAGATATAAGCACGTGACCGTGCGCTCTCGCGCGCTGGTTCGTGCACGTGAAAGCGCGCGACAGTTTTTCTTTTCAACGATACCTATATTGAGATCTTGCACCGTAAACCGCCGCGCGCCGGTGCATTTCCGCGTGGACCACCGTTCGACCACGTGCACCTCTGCACCTGCGACAACTCCTGCAACAGCTGTTGCAACGTTTTCCGGCCCGCGTGACCCCGCTCAAGCCGAAACCGAATTCCTCCTCCGCCGAGAGATGCCGAGGAACGCTGTGGTCCCAGTTTTATTCGGCTAGTTTCGCCGAATCGGACCTCTTCCCAGTCTCCGCGAGTGTTTTAGCGGGACCCGTTGACTCTTTCAGTCCCACCCGGACACCAGTCGCGATGGACGCTTTGAATTTGTTGGTCAAGGTTCGCGAGGAGCCTGCGATACGCTGCTCGACTTTCACTGTGTACTATGGGTCCCTTTGAAATGCAAATCGCATTTCCTCGTACGTTTTCTAGACGAACTGTGCGTGAATGTGTGTGTTGAGAGTCTTTACGGTTTATGGTTCGGTTATGTTCAGAAAGGAGACACGCGTTTCGAGTGTACGGCGGTTGAAATATCGTTGAAAACGAAATAGTGGAGACAGAGGTGAATACATCACTGGAAGAATAGTTGACTTTGTTATCGAAGCTCTGAATTTTCTATGGAAATTGTACCAGTTCCGTACAATCGGTTATCACCGTGGTATGCGTGTTAAACAACGTTCATACATGCGGCAGTACTCGCAGTTTGTGAAAAGAATCACATCGGTTGATCTTATCCTTTCATAATAAATACACAGCGGATTTTACGACACTGATTTTGCTTAGAAACTTTTATTTTTATACACGGATAAAACATAGAAATGTTTGGAATGGGAACGTGACTAGATCGATGACATAATGAAAAGTGTTATTCAAAGTGTATACTTGGAGATATTACATTATATTAATATAATGATATAGATATATATATATAAATTAATAATATACATATTATTGTGTTCTATACTCACTATTTTAGTATTATAATTATAATATTCTCTGTTATAATAATCCTGCAGGTCCCGTCGCGAAATAACCACAGCAGTTAAAAAAGCGACGTGAAATAAATAAAAAAGAAAAAAAATAGTAATCCTGTAAACCAATAATTAAGTTTTTTATACTTTTATCACAGCCACAATAATATAGAAATCATTATATCGTTAATATAGATATTATTATATTCTATATTCTATGTTATAATGTAGAAAAATCCCCTATAACTCAATAATTCAATTTTCTTATAAGTACTTTTATCAAATACAATTATATACAAATCATTATATTGTTAATACAGACATTATTGTGTTCTACATATATTCTCTATTATAATTGTATGCTTTTATCAAACACAATAATATAGATATCGTTATATTGTTAATACAGATATTATTGTGTTCTACATATATTCTCTATTATAATTATATGCTTTTATCAAACACAATGATATAGATATCGTTATATTATTAATATAGAGACACTATTTTGTTTGGTGAAAGTATAGGAAAATTGCTCCAAGTATATACTTATCTCTAGCCCGCCTATAATTTAATAGATCTCCCTATAAAAAGTAGAAAGTGACCAAGTGCAAGGAACAGGCGTTACATAAAAATGTATCTTCTGGATTAATAATTTTAATAAGTCAAGAATGATATTAAATTCCTCGAACATCTCTCTTTGAAAGAACGCGATCAGAATAAAAGGGGATAAGACAGCCGCAGCATTGTTAAAAAAGCGAGAACGTGATTGCCTCGGGAAGGATCCGAAGAACGTACTAAGGTTACAGGATTTTTCGTTAGATGTGATACACGGCACGCATGTGCGGTTCTTTTGGTGAACGTGTATCGTGGTATGCAAACCACGAGGTTGTTTTTACAGTCAACGAACCTGATCGCGCGTAACACAATTCCCTGGATCTCGGTGGGTACGATCGTCTCGGGACATCGATCGTTTACCTGCTCGATCTGCCGTATTGTTTTACACACCGGCCGTACGTGCTACGCGATGATGATCCACGGTGATCCGCAAATTCGTCGGGACCGTCGGTGTTTAATGTAGTGCGCGTGTGATCATATTCAGAAATAGTTGAACGGAGAAATTGTTCCGAAAGTGAGGATGATATAATAGGTCGGAGCGGATGCAGCCATGCCCGCGAAGAATTTCGAGGCAGTGGACATTCTGGAAGCCCTTGAATCGAATCTCGCATACATTCCAGGCGGACGTGATCGCGAGGGAAGACCTTTGATCGTCGTCAATGTTCCATCGGAACTACAACCCAACACGAAACCCAGATTGGAGTCTCTTATTGTGTACTTTTTGTCGATATTTAGGTAATTATGACAGCCACTGGCTGATCACGAATTCTCCCGTGAATTTATATCATTTCTCACATAATGCTACACTTCGGGACAAAATGATACAGCACATTAAGATTTACATGACTTTGATCCATCTTCACGCTGCAACTGAAAGTGTCTATACATACACTATCTCAGGATACTTTTAATAATATAAATAGGGTAAAAAATTTTATTAAAAAAAATTAAACCGACTTCGAAAAAACGCACTAAAAAGTATGAAATAATTTCAATTTATTTTATGTGAATAAAAAAAAACACGAACTTAAATACAATACAATCTTCTCGGAGGCGGCGCAAAATTGAAAATTTTCCAAATGGCAGATGTTGCTGATTATGATTTGATTGGAATATGGTGGACTTGGAAATCAGTAGGTGGGAGGAGAAGATACATTGATATGTGAAAGCATGTAGAAGAATTTAAGAATTTTCGTAATTTCCAGTGTCGAAAATATATTTTCGTATTTCACAAGATTGATTGCATTCAGTTTTTCGCTATCTCGCATAGTTTCCGAGATATCAGCGCTCAAAGTTTACTAATTGTGAAAAAGAAATTTTTGTCTTATTTGACAAGCTAACTCTTCAGCACAATTAGTGAACATTGAGCGCTGATATCTCGGAAACTATGCGAGATAGCGAAAAGCTGAATCCAGTCAATCTTATGGCACATGTTGTCAGCTTTAATTTTGTGTAGAATGGTCTTATCGCTAGGACGCATAGTTTCCGAGATATAAGCGGAAAACTGAAAAAGGGGACCTTCTACGTGCCCCTCCCCCCTGCACCACGCTCACCTCCTAGGAGTGGGGACTTTTAGTATGTTTACCTCCTAACTAGTCCAAACAAAGTCCCAAAGTTAAAAATTGTGTTCCTTCCATTTCCCTCTACACCCCCCTTATGAGCATTCATTGACTGGACTAATACGTCTTCATCGCGTTCGTGATTATCGTTAGTATCGTAATCACGTCAAAATGTATCATTCTGTAATTTTTGCAGCCTCTTAAAATTTGTGTAATTTTCAATACTTTTCTTTCTTTTTGGTACCAAACACATATAGCTAACTATAATTTCTCGTATACGATTATAAAGTTAAAGGACATTTTTAAAATGCTGTGTTGTCGATACGCACAAAAGAAAATTAATATTTTGGGCCAGTACGCTGGAATAGCCCCTTACCGGTTAACAAGTGAATACTGCCTTACGAACCGATTGTTTCGCCATGATGAAAGTGGGTTATAAGGAATGCGTTACATTGTTAGCGAGGAGACGAAGAGGAATGGGTTAGTCCTGGTCGTGGACGCACGAAAGGGTGCATGGCGCGTTGCAAGGTCTTGCATAAGACTGTCAATGGTTCTTCTGGGATCGTATACTGCCTCTGTGATTGTTGTGCGACCTGAAGGTTTCTGGGACAAAAGAGTGGACAGCTGCACCAGGTCTCATAAGGAAGGAGAGGTTTGTCCCTAATTTATTAATGGTAGAAGTCATTTCTGTTCATCGTAATAAATTCTTCGAATTCGTCGAAATGATTAAACGAATATCGATCGATAACAAAAAAAGATATGATAAGCATATTAACACTACACCTACCACGAGGGGTCAAATGACCCATTTTAGATTTTTTATTTGACAATTATTGAAATTGTAAACGTATTTTCTCATGGAAATTTATTGAATATATGACTCCAGTATATATTATAGTAAACATCGCACAAAATATAAATAAATTTAATATACGAGCCAAATCGATTAACTCCATTTATCGAAGTATTTTTTTAAGTGTCAAAGCACTTGGTTCAGTCATAACTTTTTTTACTTATAATAAATTTCCCAGATAATACTGATTAACACCATTAAACGACAAAATTTAATAACGATGAAATTTTAGGCATGTGTGTAAAATAGATCTCTACAAAACATATATTTTAAATTTTCTTGAAGGGACCAAATAAAAAAGTTTAAACAAAATGCCTGTTTTATTTTTGCATGTAACATTGTAAATTATATTTTTTGGAAAATCTTTTTTGCATATCATTCCGCAAACCAATGCTTGATTATAAAAAATCATGTCGCTTGGTTCAATTATAAAAAAATTATTCTATTTTGAAGGGCGTACGAATACTTTTTACACTCACTGTAACTATATTTTGAAATATATCGTGAAATAATATAGAATTATAGGGTTTCGATCTCCGCGAGGTTATTTGGAGGTTTATGCCATCACGTTACGGAAATTAATTTGTTTATTGTAATCGTGATTGTTTTAGCCGACATACCTTATCCTGACGAGGCTTCCTCTTCACATAGATTATGCGCATTTACCGTATGAATTGGGCGGTAACAAATTCTACG
Organism: Lasioglossum malachurum; assembly: GCA_028455605.1. Classification (NCBI taxonomy): domain Eukaryota; kingdom Metazoa; phylum Arthropoda; class Insecta; order Hymenoptera; family Halictidae; genus Lasioglossum; species Lasioglossum malachurum. The sequence goes on along the minus strand of CM052316.1, from coordinate 15,982,910 downwards.
ATCACACGGAGTGGATTCAAAATCGAGTGGTAAATTTCAAAATGTATTTCAGACTATGCACATTATCTCTACTCGCTATTTAGCTTTCGTAATTACAGTATAAAAAGCTCATCGATTAGTGGCACTGGCATTAGAAAATTTTGCAACACTTATTCTGTGATTATATTAAGAAAATTAGTTTTTAAATGTACAAAAGATAATAATAATGATTTTTTATTTAATTGACAATTGCTTCGTGTGGATCTACTATACAGGGTGAACCAAAATTATGTGTGAAGACTATCACAGCTGTGTTCTGTACCTATGGATTGGTGATCTGTTTAAAAAAATTACATCCAAAATTGTTCTTGACCGGTCTTTTCAAAGCCAATTGTTCCATCATAATCTACTCATCACTAGGATAAAAAGTCTCAAAATAACCATGGGTTTCAAGTCGAACGTTCCCTTAAAAGACGTCTTTAAAGTTTCATCAACTATTTTATTCCGAATGTTCACAGGGTGTTTGAAAATGGTATAAACATGGGAGGAACAATTCTCTACTAATATATAATATATAATTCTACACTAAAAATCTATCGAAAATATAGATTCAATATTTTTCAATTGCCACCTCGTTTTCGAGAAAATTGATCTTAAAAATCGAGAAGAATTGTTGTAGGAGGTTTTAAATATACTTTAATACAAATTTAAATAATAATAAAGTAATTTATCAAACAGATCTCCATCGATCGAATGGTACAGAATCCAGCTGTGATAGTCTTTTGTCTTTACACATCATTTTCGTGCACCTTGTACATAAAAATGGAACTTGATGTTGTCTAAGGCTTGAAATTTAGATGCAGGGTTAGTAGCGTTAGACTTTCCGTACTTTGACGAGCCAGACTCGTGATCAAGATATTTAACAAAGTCTAACAAATATGAATGTCACGGGTTTCATTTTACATGAAATAATGGAATATAAATCATTTAAAAATTAGATGAAATAATTTGATCCGTTTGTAATCAATATTTAAGCATTAAAATAAATGTTGCCATACAACAAATATACATTTTCTTTTCCCTTCTACGACATTTTTGTGCATGAAGACTGTAACTGTAAAAGAAAAGATACGGCAAGGGGTTAAGGCGGTAGACTCGTTTCCAGAATTGCAAGGATACGGGATGCGCGTTCTCATTTCTCGATAATGCAAAGAAGGAGGTTTTCAGTAGTCAAAAGTGCCAGATAAAAGATCAATCTAGGCCGCGATCGCCGCCGAAAGACCTATTTTCACGTTTATGTGGCGTAATTTGCGTTATTCCCACTCACATTTTTATGAAAATAGCTACATACGAAGTTGTACGCCAAATCCCAATACATAAACCTCAGTTTTGAATTATCGAGAAATGGGAACGCGAATCCCGCAGCTGGAATTGCAATCCTGGAAAAACAAGTCTACTCCCTTATATATAAGCTAGTTTATTTTAATCTTTAGTAATTGATAATAAAAAATTTTTTTCCCGACATGATAGAAAGTGGAAGACTACATCAAGGACGCCACGGATCTCGTGTCAAAGATGGCAGACCTGCACCAAAGAATAACCAGCTTGGATGCGTTTCGCATGCTAGAATCGGACGAGGATATCGAATCCTACTGGGATACGAGCACGGAATTAACATCTGTAGCGGGATACATTCTGCAATCAGGTGAATAAGATTTCTTCGCCGGGGAATTCGATGTCCCTCTCGGTTCGCTCTCTGCTGTTATCACTGTCGATTGCGCCGCAGCCGTGCCTATGTCCCGGTCATGACATTCTTATGCAAATTTACAACATTAGATAAACTCGAGCTGAGATTTAACTTTTTTAGTCGGCATTTTCTGTAGACTGGAAATAACCCGGACTCACAGTTAACTTCCTGACTTACGACTTTACAGTATATTTGCTTGCAATTTGCTGAAAGAAGATAGAATTTTTACCATTTCAAAATGAAATATTTCCATTCACTACGATTTTCAAAATTTTATGGATATAAATTTGGTATAATACCTCATACAATACTTGAAGGTTTAGTAATTGGTTAGATAGCGGCACATTTAATTTTGAATAATGGTACAGCAATTTTCGAGTGCTTGACATCCACAATATATTCTATCATGCTATTCTTCTCGAGAGACAGAAGATTTAAATAATTTATACATAGCTGATCCGAGAGTAGTCTTGAGAACAAAATCTTTTTATTCAGTTTGAATATTAGTTTACAAAATAACCCTTTGCACTCGGAGCTATATTAACTCGAAAATTAAACATTTCTTCCGATCTAGAATAATTCCATTCTATATGATTTGTATCTTTTTTATGAATATGAAATTTATATAGTACCTCATACAATACTTAAATGTTTAGTAATTGATTATATATTTAACCCTTTGAACTCAGACCTATTTTAACTCGAAAATGAAATATTTCTTCTGACCTAGAATATTTCCATTCCGTATTATTTTTTAAATTTTGACAATATTAATACCTTAAGGTATTTTAAGGTGTAATACCTCACATACAATACCTTAAGATTTAGTAATTGATTAGATATTGACGTATTTAATAATGTAAATAATATTTTGAACAATGGTACACAGCAATTTTTAGTGGCACCTTACAGTCGTCAGTTTAATTCTACGAATAAGCACTTTCTTTTAAACACGGTCCATTAGCTTTGAATTTTTCTTAACCCTCTCCGTGTTTTCGTTAAATATATTCGACATTACATGAATGTATTTTTTGAAGACCATAGTTTATGGTAAATTTGAATTTTGATTATGACTGCTCACACTTGTATCGTTCAGAAGTTGATCATTGTTCAGATCTACTAGTTGAAGGGAAGTGAGTATTAATACAAACCTAACTGTATGTTTTATAAAAGATTTTTTTACATGAAAAATATTAGTTTTCCTAGCTTAAGCATTATCATATTCGGCAACATACAAATTTTCAGATTTTTAGCTCGACCTAAAATATTTTTAATCCTGACAGGGTTAATATATATTAACACTTAAATTTATACTTCTTTATTTTGTTTAATTTCCTTTCATTTTTAGTGAAACCTAGATATCATTTTGGAAACTGAAACCATTTCTATCCGCTTTTATCACTAAACTTTTACCAAGCATTAAAATTAAGGTTTCTAAAGGGTTTTGTAAACATTTGCTACCTACAAGTGAATCAATTGACTAATTACTATAATATATTTCAAACGATTTTTTATAGTTACAATAATCTGTTCCTGAGTTCTTGAGTGCAATAAAACGATAGAATATAGATACAACGCCTTTACTTTTTAACCCTTGTGTAGTGCACATTTACTGTATTTGTTATAACAATTTGTTAATGTTGTTCCTCTAATAAATATTACAAAATTTCTCTGATTCTCGTAGTCTTAAAATGAGAATTTGTGCAAACATGTTTCAACATCTATTTATATACAGAAAGGTTTTAAAAATAATCTATACTTTTGAAAAGAATTTTTATATGAATATAAAATTAAATCTGTATGTTTACTTTTTATATCTATAATATTTTATATATTTTATTTTGATTTATTTTTTTATTTGTGATATTCATTTGCCGGGGTCTAAGAGACCCCACCTTACTATTTATGTGTTATTAGACCTTATCCTTGCGAGTGTTAAATAAATAACTATATAAGTAGACCTAAACGTAGCGATCCGTATAATCTTCAAGTAATGTGAGTTCGTGTGCATGATGCAGTCAGTATCGATTTCCCTCGTCTCTAAATCGTTAAATTATTATCCATAAAATAATATACTATAGTGTCTTCGATTTAATTTTTGTTTGCATCCTTCGGTAGTCGCAAGTGACTAAATATTTTCGAGCGATAGTGAAAATACTCGGCGAAACTTGCTCCTACGCATCATGCTCAATAGTTATTTCCTAGTCTAGCGTTATAATCACGCCAGTCGTGCCGGGAGATAGACACTTGCAGCTAGATTGTCCGCAAAAATTGAAAAACCGGCTTAACCGGATGTCGAGCATAAGCGTTCCTTAAGAAACAAGCGCGATCATGTGCTCGCGAGGGTGTAAAAACGGTGAACAATAAGAGTCGCGTGGTATTTCTGTTTCATCGTATGTGTCCTCCTTTATAGCTCCCCGTTTTCAATAGAAAGGAAACAAAATACCCGTTAAGACGTGTCATCTCAGATTGTTGAAAGAGAAAATTAACTTTCGCTTACGATGAAGATTCAGTATTTTATTGACTTGTAAAGTTGGCTTATCTAAATTATATTTAATACTTTTCAGCATTTTGACAGATTATCTACTGGTGGTTTTCCAATCGTTTTTAAACATTCGTAATACAGTAAAGTCCTCGATTTACGCGGTTAATTCGTTCCAGCGCTTTCCGCGTAAGTCGAAGAGTGCCTGAGCGCCATCGCGCTGGAAGGTTATTACCATTAACACGATCTGCTTTGTACATACTGTATGTATGTACTCATTTGAAAGGATAATTCAAATAAACCAACTATGGTCATGGAAAATTGGACTAACCTATCTGGGTGGACCTAACCTATACTTGGAGAAAAATTTTTATCGAGATACAATGTACGCAACTATTTAGTATTGTTCCTTTAGGTGAGAAAAAAAATTTGAAAAGGATGACGTGGCGCACTTAAATTGAAAATTTTGAAATCCACCTTAACTATGGAACATGGCACATCGTTGGATTTGTCTTTTTTGCTGAATAGGAATATAGAATAATTATATGACCTCCTTTAAGTAAAAATAACGATGACCTTGAAATTTCGAAATATGGTTTCCAAAAAATTTTTTTAATTTTGCCATTATATTCACCTAATTGAATAGTGCAAATTCTCCTCTGACATTTTTTCGTATAGTCACAAGTAACAGAGATGTTTAAATACCTACGTTAAAATGTAGCATGTTTTGATTGATGGTAGGACATACGTATTTGTTCATTTCCGAGAATATGTTATAAAATAAATGAGATACATAAGAATTTTCCTAGATTTAAATTTCACGAGAAATGAGAAATAACCAATTATAAAATTTCTCGAGAAATTCTCGGGAAAGCATCCTCGAGAAGGAACACTACCGACAAAGCTCCCGTTCTGGCAATCAAAACACGAATTTCACAGTACGGAATTGATTTTCTGATTTGTTTCTAAGAATCCGCGCATTCTTAAGCCAAGAAAGACTCGCCGACGCTTTTGGTAGACAAAGTGTGAATAAAAGTTGTAGTTTGGAACATTTTCAAGACATATAGTTACTCTTGTAATTGGTCAAACACGCACGCAAGCACACATTTCAGATCAGAGTAACTTTTTTATGAATGGACCAAACGATCTCAATTTCTCTGTAAGACTAGAAGAATTAGTTTAGTAAATGACATCCAATAAACATGTTAAAAAGATGCATTTGATTGGAGTTGTGAAAAAAATAGTAAAAATTGATTTTTACAGTTTTTTTATCTGGGCTAATAACGAAAATTTATGACTGACCGTTTATAACTCCTAAGTCAATTAACCAATTTCGATCAAATTTACAGCATGCATATCTTATATGAGTCTACAAAACACACATTTTAAATTTTCGTTATTGGCTCGGATAAAGATGTTGTAAAAATCAATTTTTCAACAAATACAATTCCGAACAAATACATTTTTCCAAGACGTATATTAGGCGCGATTTGCTAAACTGATCCTTCCAGAGAAATTGGAATCGTTTGATCCATCTATAAAATAGTTATTCTGATCTAGAGTGTGTGTGTGTGATGATGAATTATTTGAGTAACTGTATAATAGAAAAGAATCAAGAATGGTTGTGTAAGAACGCGTGTGTTATTTTTCAGGCAGAAGCTTGGTGAATTTAATGAGTAGAGTGTCGGCGAAGGATGTTTTGGACGCCACGAAACGAATCCACGAGCTTATCGATTCGATCGAATTGAAAAAGGTACTCGCGGCATTCTAAATCGAACAAAAACACTTTGATGTTTATGTAAATGAAACGTCGCGTTGTACTCTTTAGGTGGACATCGAAAATTCCTGGTCTGAAATGGAAAGGAACCTGGACACCGCCAGAGTGATCGGCGATCTCGAGAAGGGTGTGTCCCGTGTCACCGATTGGATCCTTGGACCCGCTGACGCAATGCTGAATTCCTGTTGCCAGGTTGGATTCGACGTTTCATCCTCGGAAGAGCTGCGAAGGCGGCACGAGGAATTGGAACTCGAATGCAGGGTACGATTTAACGATTCACTTTAGAAACTGATTACTAGACTGCGAATCTTTATGCAAAATAAAAAATGTTTGCATTGATTGCAGGACACAGGAGCCAAATAAAAATTGTATTCTTCTTTTAATTATCCAATTAAGCTGAAACACTAATACGTTGATGTCCTTAAATATTTTTAATATGTCCAATGTTTTAATAAATGCATAAAATCCGCAGTCTACTGATTACTAGACTGCGGATCTGTATGCAAAATAAAAATTGTCTGCATTGATTGCAAGAAATAGAAACCCCAAATTGAATATTATTTCTTCCCTTAATGATTTTAATAGAGGAGAAATCATATTGACATCTTCAATTTATAAAATAGTTCCACAATTTTGAATATCATCAACTTAATTTTACGATAAATGCATAAAAACTCGCAGTCTAGTTATGACGAACGAAATTTTGATGGAATTACATTTCCACATTTCCAACAAATGTTCTTGTTGTGAACGAAGAAATTAATCATATGTATACTAAGGAAATTCAAACTTTAGTGGACTTCAAGGACAAAACTAATACAAAAAGTTATCAAGAATAAAATTACAGCTTTCCTTATGCACACAGAAATGTTAACCGCTACTCTTAACATTGCAGCATTCCCTTTCAAGCGAAATTAAATTTTGTTGTGTTGTTGCTAATATGCAGGGTAGAGCGCATAACTTGATCACCTTGAATAACTTCTAAATTATTCGTTGTACAAAAAAATTATTTCTACAGATGTTACATGATATCAGGGGTACATGATAACTGCTTTACAAGTGGGGGCGTTTTTAAATGGAACTGTCTACTTTTTTATGCACCAATCGATGCACCGACCAATTTTTATGCACCGATACAGTTTTTTATACTCTATAAAAAGGTACTAATTTTAAAAATTATTAGCACTTAGGAGATATTTTAATTTAAATATTGATAAGAAAATCACTACAGCAATAAAAACGTTTCCTTCTCACCTATATTTCGTAGAACAAAATGAGGAACCAGTTTGATCGTGTAATGGCTGCATGGTGTACCCTACATTATTGTAAAGATGGCACCTTTCATTCAAAGCTCAATAAATCGACTAGAAAAATCGTAGATACAATTTTACGCATTCGTTGTAAAGGAGAAGCTTTCATCTTCAAATCTATGGTGCTTTCAGTCACGAGAAAAATTTGTCCATGTTTTTACAGGCGATTGAATTTTCTAACATTTTGGACCAGTAAAATGCCTTCAGTCTTCCAGTCGCTGTGTCGTACAAAAATATCTTAGAATTAAAAATGAGTCCAGGTATATTGTTGTACTATTTGTTTAAGGAAAGTTGTCACTGTGTAAACATCGACGATTTTTCGCAAATAGGAGATTTAGTGTTCAATTCAAATACTGTTTGGATCCACTGTATCTATTCTATTATTTCTTCCCTTAAAAGGATATACACACGTGTATGCTTCTATTTTGTTCATAGATTAATTGAAATGAATCTTCGTTTCAGGAAACTTACGGTCGTTACGCAGAATTGCTTCACAAAATCGATAATTTACCAAGCACTCGTCTTTCTGAAGATTTGAAATGTCAGAGGGATTTCATGGACTTCGTATGTCGAAGCTTCGCAACCAGGCTCGAAAGGCGACGAAACGTGTTAATTACTTCGCAGAGATTCTTCAGACTGGTTTCTGAGGTATGTGCTTAAGAGAACAATACGATAAAATCATAGTTTTATTCCAGAGACTCAGTTTCGTTGATATTGTTACAGTATTTTGACAAAACCAGCGAAGTGTTCGATAAATTGGTGATGGGCAACAGAACTCACGACTTCTCTCAGGCTAGCGCGAATCTGTTAAAGTTGGAGCAGAGCCAAGCAAATCTTGGTAATTAATAAGAATAAACTATTATTCTATTAGTAATAATTAGAATGCGGATCTTTATGCAAAATAGAAATATCCCGCATTGATTGCGGGATGCAGGAATAAAATAAAAATTGATTTCATCCCTTACTGACTTCGTTACATTCAAAAGAACATTGCAATATTCTGAAATTTTTCTAATGCTTTACTGTTTTATATTTCACCCAACCAATTTTTTCATAAATGCATAAAGATCCGCAGAATAGAGAAATAATTAATTAATACAATACTGAATACGTACTATGTAATCTTCTAACCACCAGCTAGCCTTAGCTTCCCAAATTATAAAGCTCTCCTTCTACATTCAATGAATTTGGAATCAAAAGAAAATTAGGTTAAACAATTGTTGCTGTGTGAATTGTTGCAACTTTTACGTGGTTAGTTTTGTGACATGATCTACAATATTTTAGTTAATGGTATACAAGTTGATTCGTCTGTAAACAAGACATTAGAAACGTGAACGATATTGATGCAATCCCCATTGACAGAAATTAACTCAATTTTGAAAAACGCTTCCGTGTAATTCCTGATGTAGCAATATGTGAAACGGATTAAATTTATGTCGGGCCAGAACTCGTATTACGCTACTTTGACACATGCTTGCTTCTTGGGCAATTCCAAAAAGCCATCCTACAAGGAGTGTTTCGCTCAGGGTACCTTTCTTCATAAAGTAAACCGTCATCATGTCACACCTTTCAATCATTGAGTGAGACAAAGCGGAATCGCGTTTGGAAACATACTGTTAGTAAATAAATCGCAGCATAAACGGCTAGAGCATGTTTACTACAAGTCTCACTGCTGATAAACGTATTCTGCTAACATATTTTAGTTTCACACGTTTTTTCTGTCCGTGACCTTGAATGACCTTGAGTAATTATACTGAATAACAGTAATCACTGAATTCGTAATGAAAGGGACTATCATTGTAGATGTTTGAAAAAGGGTGGTTCCATTTTAAAAAATGAAGGTGATCTTGATATCTCTAAAAAGAATTACATAAAAAGAAAAATTTTTTTGGTATCGTATGAGCCTCATTGTGCTATTCAATCTTTGTCCTGAAGACAATTAAAATTAAATGAATACATGACTTAAATGAAGACATTTAACGTATCTTTGAAAACAACGAAGATATTTGAGGTGATAACATTAAGTGACTCACCCTGTATACAGGGTGTTCGGTAGCTGGTGGTAAAACCGAAATGGGGGTGATTCTACATAAAAAAATAAGTCGAAAATGTAGAATAAAATTTGTTCACATGCGTATTTTCAAAGTACATTTTCTCGAAAACAGAACCACATATAAAAAAATTTTATTTCACATTTTCGACTTATTTATTTGTGTAAAATCATTTCATATTTGTCTGTAATGAATTTCTAGAATCTTTGGAATGCGAACTGGTAAAGGAAGGAGAAAAATTGTCGGACATACTCTCGATGCCTGTGAAGGATGCCCTGGGCCGAGACGTGCGGGTCGACTACGGCGAAGACATAGTAAACGTCAGAGATATTTTGGATGCAACGAACGCAAGGAAAAATATCTTCAACGACAGCGTGGAACTGCAGAAACTTTCCCTGAAACAAATCGCCTTGATATATACTTACGAAATGGACACGGAACAGGTGACCACGGATTTCTTGAAATTATTCTTCGAATAAGATCTGTTACACACCGATGCATCTTTTACAGGCTGTTAAATGGTTGAACGATTTGTACAATGTTCTATTGAAGAATCACATGGAGATCGGCTGCAATGCGAACGAAATACAAATGCAGAAGGAAGAGCATCAGTCGTTCCAAGAAACTGCCAAGGTATCGCGTTACAATCTTCTCTCCTTAACTGTCGCAAATGTGTCTACCGTAACTGTTAATTGACCAAACACATCCTTTAAATTTTCCTTATTGGCCCAGCTAAAAAAGTTGTAAAAATCAATCTTTACTATTGTTTTTCACAATTCCGACCAAATGCATTTTTTCAACATATTTTTTAGACGTGATTTACTCAACTAATTCTTCTAGCCTTACAGAGAAATTCAAGTCGTTTGGTCCATTCATAAAAAAGTTATACTGTGATTTAAAGTGTGTGTGATCAGTTTTGCTCCTAACCGTATTGTTCATGTATTGTATAATCAATATTTCAACTGTCTCATTGGTTGGTCCAGTGGAGGCTGTGTCTTATCGAGGTACTTTTTCCTGTAAAAACGGCTTTTGTGTAATGTGTCAAAATATTGATACATTAATCGCGCGATTTTTGTCGGGCATCATCTACGCGATTGAAGTCGAGTGCCTACTCACTCCACTGCCAGCCAACGCTGCGCCGAGTCGTAGGGAGGCGATGATTTATCTCGGCTCGGGTATATCGGTGTGAACACCACACGTTGACTCGAGTGAATCGAATTTTCAAACTTCTTAATTTTCATTATTTTTTTATGGGACTTTCACTAACTTATTTCTGGCTTTTCTCTGATTGCTCTGGCGGTGGAAGTTTCGAAGGCAACGAAGAACAGCGACGACGCGGTTCTTAGAACTATACCGGCGACGCCGACTGTCCGCGTCTCTTTCTTTCCAATACGCTCTTCCTCGTTGCGTTCGAAACTTTCATCGTCGATTAAACCACTAAATACAGTTGAAATTATGTCGTGTTTGGTATCATTTTGCATTAGAAAAATGCCACGAATATGTTGGTGGAAGTTCCATAAAAAAATAAAAGAGATAAAAGTCTCGGCGCGGTCGTCGCAGTCATGTCATAAAACAATAATTTCCCTGCGCGATATTTGACGGTGCAGCACACGGCTTTTTGACAAAAATCGCGCGGTTACTGTATATCTATCTAATGTCACTAAAAAAAATCGTAGTTCAAATTCGAGTACCATAAATCTTACGTTGGTGTTTGAATTTCCAGGGGACATACGACTACGGCTGTCAATTAGTGAACGGGGCCCGAGTGTTAAGGTTATCCTGCAGACTGCCATTGGATAGCAACACAACCCTCTTCTCAAAGTTACGACAGGCTTGGAAGCAGCTTCGCTCTGTTGGTCAAGAACAATTGACCAGGCTGAGGGTTTGCGCTGTTTTTCACCGGAGTGTTGAAGATGTATGCACATTGATAATTATTTTAAGAAGTTATTTTCCGTAAAAAAATTCTCCCAGAATTATTATGACCACTTCCTATGAACAATTGCTATTTTCATGCATTCAGAAAGTAGATATAAGAAACTTAAAATTCATTGATAGAATATATTAATTAAAATGGTGTCTCTCTCATGACTTTTATAAATAAATCTATTCAGATAAAAGTTGCGTTTGTTTAACGTTAATATTAGAACTTCCATACAAAAAATACATGTATGATCTGTTAATATGACGCGTAACATTGCTTATAATTTGACTGCGGATTTTATGCATTTATGACACAAATGGACACGTACAATTTAGAGCAGTGGACATGTTAGAAATATTTAAGGACATCAACGTATTAGTTTCAACTTAATAGGATAATTAAAACAAGAGTACAATTTTTATTTGGCTGCTGTGTTCTGCAATCAATGCAAACATTTTTTATTTTGCATAAAGATCCGCCGTCTACTTATAATGTTGCTAAACGTATATCTGCGGTTTTAATATTCCATAGTACCATTTAAAATGGCAAGAGAGATAAGTACAAAAATGAAGAAATTCAGTGCAGCTAAACTTTCACATAAAAATGTATCATTTTCAAAATCAGAATCAAAATTACCTGTTTCAAATAGAAAAGCATTTAATTCTTTCAGCCGTGAGGTGAATTCCAAAACGGATAATTTATTTTGCGTACCTACATTTGTTTAAGCACTGTTCAAAACTGCGCGATCTGATCGAGGCAGTGTGCAGCCTGCGTCGATCCTTGAAGACGGAGGATTCTGCAGCGGAATCACGAGACAGAGCAGAGATTAGGGACATCTTGGGCGATCGAGAAAAGCTTCTGCTGGAAGTCGGCCGAATGGTGCGGCTGGGTCGACTCTTGAGAACGAGACTGAAGGAACCTCTATGCCATCAACGGCAAGTACGATAGCGATCACAAGCGTTTCGGAAGAGATTGTTGATGCTATTTCAAAAATGTTGTTAGTAGAAAACAACAGTTTCATTACGATTGCGAATTCTGTTGGTAGCACAGCTTTTGAACATTTTCTCGTAGAAATCTACGCGACTATAACAAAAATAGTTAAAAAATTTGGTCCCCTAAAGTGAAGTTTGACCTAAAATGAAGATATTTATTCATACATTTATTCAATAACATATTTTCCATTCTGTTCTGTTACTTTTTGCGTGTTCTTTAAATATGTTTTCTTTTCTCTTTCTTTCTAATCTTGCTATTTATTGGTGCGGTTGTTAATAGTGCAACTAGTTACACATTTTGTGCAGGAAATTAACACTCCGTAGGATGGTATATGCTTCGTAAAAACATTTGAAAGAAATATTTTCGGCAGTATAAACGCGCGCGCGTTTTATGAATGCGAATGAATTACATAGGCACTTTGCTGTTGTGATATTATTCGGAAAGCAAACCTGGTTCACGTTGGACGAAATAGATCTGTCAGATATCAATATTGTTGCGTACTAAGAATACTGAAATCAGGTAAAGCCAAGAAAAATTAAGATATGATTAAGAAATGAGGTATGTATATCCAAAATATTGGGTTGGAGAAAAAGTTTCTCCGTATCCTCCCGATAGATGGCCATTGTTTATTTAGTCAAAAGTTATTACGTCTTGAAAATGAGTGAAAAAGTCGATAAAATCATGCAAACCGTTGAGCAATCGTGATGGAACAATCGGTAAGGAACAAAAATATAAGTATCGACAACAAAGCAGTTCTAAACCATTTAAAAAAGGCTGGATACAAAAACAGCTCGATGTTTGGGTGCGTCATGAGTTAACATTGAAAGATTTAATGGATCGACATCTTTGGCGAGCTGTCAAAAATTGAGAGAGCTTGGCTGGAAAGTTTTGATGCATCCACCGTATAGTCCTGATATTGTACCATAAGACTACCATTTGTTTGGATCTCTACAGAACTCTCTTAATGGTGTGAAGTTGACTTAAAAAGAAGCCCCTACGAAAATCACATGTCACAGTTTTCCAAAAATCACAGAAATTCTTAAGTTAGAAGTAACTTTAAGTTAGAAGAAATCACAGAGGGTTTACCTCAAAAATGGCAAAAGGTGGTCGATCAAAGCGGCACATACTCGATTTAATAAACTTCATTTAAAATATGGAAACAATTTGATTCATTTCTGCATTAAAATACGATAAACTTTGTCCCCAATTTTCTAGATATCATAAATTAAATGTCCATTTTCTTTATAAATAATGAGTATTGTCAAAATTGCTTGGGCATGGCACTGCTTATTTTTGCTCTAGATTCACCAGAAAAAGATTAATGAAAATTGATTCGGAACGGAAGTTCGTAGCGTTTCTAAACTAAAATTCAAAGATAAAATTAGGATATTTATTAATAGGCATATTCAATAACATGATAAGTCGCCTCAAAAATCGCAGAAACTAATAGAACAAATGTAAAATATATTATTGAATAAATCTATGAATAAATATCTTCATTTTAGGTCAAACTTCACTTTATGGGACCAGAAATTTTTTTAAAGTTCGTAGCGTTTCTAAATTAAAATTCAAAGATAAAATTAGGATATTTATTCTTGGGCATATTAATAGAACACAATATCTTCATTTTAGGTCAAACTTCACTTTGGGAGACCAAACATTTTTTAATTAAAATCGACGATCCCACCACCGTACATCTCCTTGTGAGAAATTAAAGATAGCACACGTGTGCTATGGGGTGTGTATCGCTAACTGACTACTTCCGTAGGTTCCAATCTGCAAACGACTTTGAACATCAAATGTCGCGGGTTTTCACAAAAAAAAAAAAACCAAACATTTGGCACCGTTCCTCCTCGTCGCCGAACTTTCTCGATCGACACGTGTATCCTTGGATTTTTCTCGTCCGATATATCCGGTGCAATCGGGTTAAAGCAATAAAACGCGGGGATAATTCGGTCATCGTCCACGTATCCGCGGAATCGAAGAGAGTCGGATCAGCTCCGGCGAGTTACTATAATCTCGGCGAAAGAAAGAGCGCGGCGGCCGGAGCTGGTAATAAGAGGTGCGGGGGAACGAGGCACGCCGACGGCCACCTCCGTTTTTAACGGAGGCGGTGTGTCAGTCCATGGCTGCACGTCGAAGAGTCACCTACACCTTGAAATCGGTGCATGTAAGTCCATCGTTTCGAGATACCATTAACAATGATCCCTCTCGTCACTCTATCTTTTCAAGTATCCTGACACCTTTGGATAAGCGTCCTTCAATCGTCCGAATCTCTGATCGATCGCTTCCAGTAACGTAGCTCTGTGACAAGTGAATCGAATCACCTGTCAAAGTCCTCGAACTAGGCTTCCGATCCAGTCGTCGATAGTTGTCAAACACGCCGAATCGTCGAGTTATTCGAATCGTTCATCGCGAGCGTAGCACTCTGAAACGATGATGGATGCGCACCGCGTTCAGTTTTGTCGCACGCCCACGCGTTGACGAGGTAAATATGGGTCAACCGTGTCTCCTCCTCGTTGACGTTTGTATTCATAGAGGACCAACGTCCCATTTTCACCGAGCATGAGGACGGTCAGGGGCATCGGAACTGTTACGTGCACGTTCTCCATGTCGAGTTCGAGTCCGCGAGCTGAGAAATCCGCGCGAGTCCGGGAGATTTTAAATCCGGAAAATGTAGTTCGTTGGCTGCCAGCCAAGATAAACGACGTACGGCTGAAACTGCATCGGTGCATTCGTCGTCTTTTTATTTTTTTCACAACGGCTGTTACATTTATTTAAAGCCCTTATCAGAGACGGACCGTTGTCCCGAGATCAACTTTGTTTTAATACACCTGTAGATGCTTCCTGGTTCGAAAGCAATTCGTGAGAAAACTGGTTGGCTTCTATCCATTCTACGAATTACGCAGATAAATGGCCCCCAAATGGAATCAGGGAAACAGTGCTTACCATCGTTTATGCACCCGTATTTTGGAATTGTCGAATTTTGGGAGATACACGCGGTTATGTCAGAATAATTATGTGAACGATTCAATATTGGTAATCGTTTTCTGTGATACGATGCCATACCGGTATTTAAGTTATTAAAGTCGGAGAAAACAGTAATATTTATTAATTCGATAGTACCTGTTTAAATTGAACATTTGTTAGAGTAATTGTCCATCTCTAAATATATTTCACTAAATATGTATTAACAATAACTTTAAATGACCGAAATCAGAAACAATATTAACATTTATTATTTTAGATAATAGTTGTGAAAATTTATTATCAGTTAACAATGGTTCATCTTCAATTATCTTACATGAACCATTAAGCATTCGTGATAATTTGTGCATTGGTAGCATTAGTGACAGAACGTAAAAAAAGTGATAAATCAAAACATTAGACTAATCATTTCTATTTTGTTCATAAGTGAAATGTCTAAAGACGTCAATATGATGTCTATTTATAATTCTATGTTTTCTAATGGAAAGGATTCTATAATTAATCCACAACTAATCCCTGCGTAAAGTAAATGTTTACGCATCGTATGCATCTTCCCAGAAACCACTTTCTGATCAACAAATCCAATTCAAGTTTCGTAGAATTAGAGTTACAAAGTCGATGTTCTTGTTTATTATTTTAGAATTTACATAATATTTTTCTCTTGCTTTTTCTCTATGGTGGTTTCATTTCTCTTGAAATTCCAGTAGACGACTTTTTAAAAGTTTGTACTTTATTATATGAAAGCCGGTTACACCAGTTTCGTAAAAAATGTAATTAAAACAGCATACAATAACATATTCATATTTTATGGAAGTATTCGTTGCATCTAAAAGAAGTCTATAACTTTGAAAACTGTTACCGAAATAGATCATAGTAACGAACATACTAAAATCATCAAAAGTGTTACTCTGTCACTGAAAATTAATTGCACGTAATTGCAATTAAAAACAGAGTTCATGATTGAAATGTTTTTCGTATTAGAAGTATAATACAATATAATTCGAAATCAAAAGAATAGAAAAAAATAGAAAAAGTGCGTTACTTTTTTAGTAAGAGTATGTGCACGCAAAAGAAATTGAAATATAATGTAAACAAACGTAGAATGATTATTTTAAATTTTTTATACAGCAAACTGTACTCAGATTTTTATATGCATAAACTAGACAGTAGGGCGTATTTGTGGTTATTATTAGACTACAGATTTTACGCATTTGTGAAAAGAATTGGTAGCCATAATATAAAACAGCAGAACACGTATACTCCAATATTACTTTCAATTCATTAAAATTATTAAGGGATATAATCAATTTTAATTGAACACCTCGTTGCTGTAATCGATCCAAACAATTTTAATGTTGTATAAGCATCCTTACTCTAGTTATTAGCTATCAAAATAGCAATCGAAAAGCTATTTTCGATGATAGAAAGTGACGCGCCGTATCGAAGACCGCGCAGAATTATATTGTGTGCAGTAAAGATTGAAAATGCCGCTCAAACGTAATGCTCCGCAGATTCGGCGGCACTTGGTCCACCGAAATTAGAACTACGCCCCACATTGGAAGCACCATCTGGTCCACAACGCTTCGTTGCGGCGCTGTCACTGTCCATTATATAACAATTTTGAAATTTGACGTTTTCTGAATCCGCCTCGCTACGTTTAATTATCTCTGCGACAACTGATCGATGGACCTTTAATGATCCTTCATTATCAAATTTAGCACGTCCACCACGCAGCAATTAAGCCAGTGTCCAGTACGATGGTTCCTAACACTTACAGTTTTACTAGATTTTTGCGGAACGGACTCGTAAAATAAAACAGTATACATATAAAGGGTGAATCACGTAAATATCATGATCAGTAGAGACTACTCTGTTATTAGCTGTCCGATCGAAAATGTTCTTATCACATATGCATGGTTTTAAAAGAACTTTCACGTGATTCTAGAAAATTTTTTAAAAAATTGAAAAAGCAATTTTTTGCAATTTTTTAAATGTTATGGTACGTTTTCGAATTCGCCTTGAAATCTTCTAACGAATAGGCATACAAAAATTATAGATGTGTTTGCAAAAAAATTGAAGGTGATCTTGAAGAATCGTAAAAAAACGAGTTGACGAAAAATTTGCTATAATCATACCTGATAAAAACATTATCGCTCGGACTGCTAATAACAAAGTAATCTCTATTGATCACGATTCGTGATGTACCCTGTATATTTTTTATATTGCATAATAAATAAAAATTACATATACAACAGTTTACAGATCAGTCAATAGCAAATGACAATCAATAAATTAAATTAAAAATAGAAAATTGTCACTTTTTTTTAATGGGATATTTGGTGAAGAAATTTAACTCTCCAAGGAAATATCAACAACTAAAGCTTGAATTGCTGTGTGAAGACGTTACTGTTAAGGTCATATCAAGGTCATAGTATACTAGGCCGTTGAACTCGCCTTGACGTAAGCATTATTAATTAGGGGTGTGCGAGATCCCGGTCGGCACGGGCATTTTTCTCGGGATCGAGACATCCCAAAAATTCTCGGAATTCCCGAAAGTATCTGTGATTTCTTGATTTCACTGACTAACAACTTTCAACTTTTTTTATGTTCCCAATATACTGTTGGGTCCTTTTTATAGAGTTTTTTGCGCTGATTCCGAATCTGTCCTTAATTTTTCTCCTACACGCAAGGTTTTTGAGGAACATGGCTTTGAAAAAAAAGCACATATTTTTCAACTTTAAACAAATATCGTGATGTTATTACAAAAGATATTGAATTGTTCTTTACAACAAAAGATTCTGTCGACTTTCCCGAATCCAGTGATATTAATGCGTTAATTGTTCTAAACACGTTTTTTGAGGATATTTTTGAATTTATCTAAAAAAATAAGGGTCCAGCGGAAAATCGAACTATACCACGCGATAGAGCAGACTTTTATCTTGAGAAACCACTGTATTAAGTTTAGAACGTCGACGTTTTTTTCTAACCAGAAAGCAAAATATCTTCGCCCAACATGAGTTGCCAAACAATCATAATCCATTATTATATATCACTGGATTCGGGAAAGTCTGTACAGAATCTTTTGCTGTAAAGTACAATTCAATATCTTTTATAATAACATCACAATATTTGTTCAAAGTTGAAAAATATGTTTTTTTTCAAAGCCTTGTTCCTCAAAAACTGTGCGTATGGGGAAAAAATTAAGGACAGATTCGGAATCAGCGCAAAAAACTCTATAAGAAGGACCCAACAGTATATTGGGAACAAATTTGGTGTTGGACAGTGTTTTTAGTTGAAAATCGATTTACTTTTTTAATTTAAAAAATTTCAATTTCTTGTCAGTTAAATACTGATTAACTTTGGTAAGAAACACTTTCCTGTCCGACCACCCGAAGGGGCTGAAAAATCGTGGGGACTAATTTATGCCGCACCCTGTATATAATTTTTTTTTTAGGAGGCGGAGTATTAAAAATCTCAAAGTTGAGAAATAAGGTTAACCGTAATGTATACATAGTTCGGGGTCTAGTCATAAATCAGTTAGTTTAGGAGTCCTTTAGCTTCCCTCCAGTGACCGTGTTTTCTGAAACACTTTTGTCCCGTCGCGTCGGTAGCGGGTCACTCCACCAAGTCGTGATCGAAACCCTAAACAGACGGCGGTGGAGCCTGGCTGATAGCGTGGTTGTTAGTAAGCACGCGGCGGTGTATCTTTCGCAGAGCCGGCGGACCTCTGTCTAGGGAAACTCTATTAATAGCTGGAAGTGAACGACGGAAATTTATTTTTCTAGAATGTCTGAAGCCGAGGATGCCTCGGGCAAAGTCAGTAACTTGACAGCGGTGGAGGCGATCTCAGCAAGACTGGCGGAAGTAACGCGGCTCGCTGAGAAGCTGGACGCAAGACTCTGCGAGGCGGGCGCCAGGACTCGGCCAGTTCCAATGTCATCATCAGCCATGTCCTCCACTTCATCCTTGTTCTCTTTGCCCACCTCTACCTCCGCCGCATCCTCATCGGTGCAACCGATCTCTGCTGGAATCTCGTCGATTGCTACCGCAAACGCGCCTACGATTCCGATGATAAGTTCATCCACACCTGCCCCACAATTTCAACCGAGATCCGTGTCTACGTTCTCGACCACGACAGCGAAGGGAGCATTGGCATCTTCATCTTCCATGGCGCCAGCAGCATCGGCTAATGGAAGTTGCATTGGGATTGAAAGAGTTTCGTCTCCTGTCGTGCAGACTGCTGCGAAGGCTGCGGAGAAGAGTGCTGCTGGCACTGATGGTGATCGACTGGATCTTTCTTTGAATCGTGGTTTGGATGCTGGTGGGAGTAAGCAGGTAGAAGACGTTGCAGAGGTAAGATCTTTAATAGTGAATTACTGTGAAGTTGTGGTTCTGTGTAAATCATTGTTTGACGCTAACTTTAACCTTGAAGGTAGTTTTTTCCAACAGACGACGCTCACGCGTGAACATTCACACACCGCTAGACCACGTATACGTACGCGAGAATTGCAAGGTTCCGGGATTCCATTTCTGATTTCTGGATAATGCAAAGACGGGGTTTTGTAGTAGTCGAAACCGCTAGATGAAAGATCAATCTAGGGCGCAGTTTGACTTAAAAGTCCTTCTTTTACGTTTCCGAGCAATGGTTTTGCAATATTCGGCTGCATGTTGCCCGTCGGAGAGGTTAGTACGCCGATGTGACTGAATATTGCAAAACCATTGCTCGGAAACGTAAAAGAAGGACTTCTGAGTCAAACTGCGCCCTAGATTGATCTTTCATCTAGCGGTTTCGACTACTAAAAAACCCCATATTTCCATTATCAAAAAATCAGAAGTAGAATCCCGGACCCTTGCAATCCTCGCGTACGTATACGTGGTCTAGTGGTGTGTCAGTGTTCACGCGCGAGCATCGTCTGATACTCTCGTTTCGAGGATTGTAAAAGTGCGGTAAGGTTGTAATACGTTTAACAACAGTATTTCAAAATTTCTCTAATGGTCTATTTTTTTTAAATTACACCTGCTCATTTTTGCCATAAATGCATAACATCCGCTGTCTAGAAATAACGCAATAAATATGAGTGGTCTAGAAGACTTTCTATGATTGTGTAAGTCTCAATATATGTCCGTAGTACATACGGGTTAAATGTAAAATAGTAACGAACTATCTATACCGAATTTTTATTATTTTTTATGAAATATTAATGGTTACGAGAATTGCAAATACACATTTAATAATACTCGAGTCGACAATACTATCCGGTACATGAATAATAGATATATTTTTCATATTGTGGTTCCAATAATTTAATGATTCTCACTCCCAGTACTGAGTAATCTACATTACTATGTACATCCTATTAGTAGATCATTATAGGCAATAAATACAAATTATTGTGTTACGTTGCAATAGATTACATTTCTATAATAATACATACTTATATTTCCTGACGAAGTGGAGATTCTGCTATTGATTTATACTTAATATGATTTTACATATTAATAATATGAATTAACACTGGGACAGCGGTGAGCGGGTCCATTTTGACCCAACATTTCAAAGGCATCACTCTGTAATTAATTTCAAGTATTGGAGATTGTGCAATTACGTGTATGAAGAAGATTATCGCATCTAAAGAGAGTAACATTAAAAATACATTTAAATAGTACATGCAAAACATTCTTTATAACCGGGCGCCTTCCGAGTGTTAAGTAACGCGGTAATACTAAACTTTAGAATGTTTATGTTCGTGGCAGGATATTATCGACAAGTCTTGCGATGAAAGTGTAGCCGATGATTCTAACGTGGAGTGTTACGTGACTGCTACCGAGTGTTCGACAACTCCAACAGGTCGTTCAAGGAGCGAATCCTTCGTCACGTCCCCAGAATGTGAAGACCTTGCTGCTCCAGCAACCATGACGCCTGTGTGCGATACTTGGTACGATATAGAGAAAGAAAATATTACAATACAACACAGGTCGTGATCGTCAATAATTCGTTATCTGAATATTTAACGAATGTACATTTTTTTTAACAAAAAATGTGTGCTTTTGTTACTGCCATGTGCGCTGCAACATGTGCATTTCAAAGTAACACAGTTTTGTCATAACTGTATAAAATCCGCAGTCTAATTATGATAGTATGTTGCAAAAATAACACGAAATTGAAGTGCTTACTAGTTCCTTGAAATAGACGAGAATTTTTACTTGTTATACCTAGTGAAAAGTCACAAGAATCTACGCATTAACCTAATATTTTAGATAATTTGTTTAAAGATAATGTTCAATAAAAAATTTTCTTGTTTCTCCGATTCATACAGGTGGAACATTGAAGACTCGAAAATTAATACTGCTAACGCGGCGATGTCATCGTCTGTAATCAGGCAAAGTGAACTTCCAAAGGTTTCCGAATTAGAGAAACCGGCGACGTTGATCGAAGTTTCAAAACCAGAAATTTGTGAGCAGAATGGGGAAAGGAAAGTTGAAAAATTTGTTACTATGGAAAAGATTGTGGAGGTACGGCAAAAATTAAACAATTATAATTTAAACGTTTTTATTTAGTATGTTATTACGATTTTATAAGTTTGAGAACGTTTTATTAGAAACAATATTTTATAGCATGGAGAAATAGAAAAACATTGTTTCAACATTACTTTTCCAAATATTGTGTTTATTTAACGAAAAAATTAATAAATGATGATATCAGAGTCTTATTTCTCCCTCTCTCTCTCTCTCTCTCTCTCTCTCTCTCTCTCTCTCTCTCTCTCTCTCGTTAATAGAAATATCAAATGCTGAAATGATGAAATGAAACTAGTTTTTATATATACTTGGTTCTTCCTTTATTTATTTAATTCCTTATTTTTTATTTAAAAACAAATATAAGTTCCACAAATAAAAATTACAACGAACACATTCCACTACATTCAATATAATTAGTAAACAAAATTGTTTAAAATAAGTAGCAGTCAAGGAACTGTCCTCTGAATTAAATTTCAAATGAAACACTTAAAATAGTAGGGAGAGTTGTCGGCGATAAAATTGAAAATTAATTCGGAGTACAAAGGGTTAAAACAGTAGAAATAATTGATAAAATAACATTGCTTCTTATAATTAAATTGTTCCTTTAAGATATTGTTTTAATATTTTTTGCCATAGGACAAATCCGGCAAAATCGTAAAGGAAGTCACGGAAACGACAACTTTGCGTGTATCTCACGATACACGGTTAGGAGTCGCATCTTACAAAGTGATATCAAACACTGTGCAAGATCATCGTGAAAACGTTGATGTTAAAGAAATCAAAGATCTCGAACGCATCGTGACACCGGAAGCCTATGAGAAAACGAATGGACATCATCACGAAACGGAGCTCGGATCGAAAAGTGAGATTCGTTCATTTTTAATCTCCTAAGCGTTTGTCATCATAGAGACCACATTTTATAAATTAGTTGCATTGTATACAGAGCAAATTTTTTAGATTTACAAAATATTCAAGCTCATTTTTAATCTCCTAGGTGTTCGTCATTATACAGACCACATTTTATAAATTACTTACCTAATATAGTGCAAATTGTTTAGATTTACAAAATATTCAAGGTCATTTTTAATCTCCTAGGTGTTCGTCATTATATAGAACATATTTTATAAATTAGTTACATTGTATACAGTGCAAATTTTTAGGTTTATGTGATGTTAAACCAAACAGACAAACATTGACTTACACCACATGCATTAAATGACCCATATTTTCTGTGTACAGAAAAGCCTTGATCTAAAAAAATTCTAGGGCCCGTACTATTTCTAAGATCCTGTAGATCTACTATTTCTTTGTGACCTCGCCGATCGCGCTGAACGTAAAAAAGAACAGCGCGGCCGCAGGTACACTCAATTAGACCATTAACCCTTTGCCTTACAATATCGTATCTGACTCGTAATGAAGATTCTTAACAGATAAAAATGTGTGTTAATAATTTTCTTTAAACCGAAATGAAATTCTGTTTTGGTTTTTCTAATATACTGGTATTGGAGAACATGGACGCATACAATTTATATCAATTTTCTCCTTTCTTAGGATATTACGATCTACGAAAAAGTTCTAATCATTAAAACCGTAAAATAAACCGTAAGGCAAGGGGTTAACTCTAGAACTACCGGATGAGTCAAAATGACTTGCTTCTGATTTGTTCTTCTGGAAATATTATATAGTTATCTCAGAACATTTTTTAGTGAACTTCTCTATTGAAGTACATATTTAAGTAAAACTGGTACGAAGTCTAAATAAATGCAACTTTGTCATTATTATAAGGCAATGTATGCCAATCGCGTTTAGTGCTCAGTAGTTCTAGTGTTAAATACCACAAATGAGTTGGTGAAAGTCCAATAAAAAATAATGAAAAATAAAGAAGATTTGTAATTGGATTAATAGTGGTTCACACCGTTTTATGCGAGCCCGTATCGGATTACGTGGCATGGTTACATTTTACAGAGGAGGGGATATTCGTTTTCCATAGATCCTACAGTTTCCATTTTCTTAGATCAAGGCTTACTGTATGTACCAATTTATCGAGCGATAATCGACCGTGTATTCAATCGCATTTCGCCGAACACAGAATAATTATAGGAAACTATATTCGACAGGTGAATCGTACAGCCGCAGAGACGAATTATCAACAAAATCCGACGACTGCGAACGCACGATAAAGTGCATCAAAATCAGTGGTAAGACCGAAGAATCGAAACCGTTTGTGACGCCTGTGGACACAACGAAGGAGATGACGCTGTCGTTGAAAGAGTACACTAGACATCACGAAGACAGCGGGATCGAAATGTCACCGACGAAAAGAGAGGACAGTCTGGAGGGTCAAGATTTCCTCGAGAAAGCGAGGAAGGTGAGTCCGATAGAAGGCCCGTCGGTCAATGGCAAATCTTGCTGCAGCTGCAATTGCAGCCACGAGGCTGCATGCTTCGATCGTTACTCCGTGCAGCAGAGTTTCATCGAGCTTTCCAGTGTTAACGAGAATCGACGTCGTTTGCCGCTGTCTAATGCAAGCTAGCTGACCCTAGCTGTATGTGTGATTTATGTGCATCCATGTCTAGAATTAAGGGGGCAGCCTCACGTGATTAGAACCTCGAGTTATTTTTTATTATATTCTTCAAAAGTCCCCAGTCAGCCAGGCCTGCCTCGAACAGATATCGAGCGTGGACTGCAATGGTAATGTGCCAGCAGATGGCGAGCATTATGCTGTCAGAACGCTGCTCGAAGCAGAGGATGCTCGGAATCTGCTCGATTTTGGACAGCACATACAAGCGATACTTATTGTGACGCAGATGTACGGCATTCTGCTGGCAGGGTCTGCCCGACAGAAGCTGACGGCGTAATGCTGACAGAATGCTGGCAGCTCGGTCCTGAATTCTGCCTTCGTTTAAGAGGGCAGCACGGTCGCACTAATGTGGCGAATGCCGTTATACAGGCTACCGTGCTGCCCACTTGCACGCAGGCAAAATTTAGGATCGATCTGCCTTCATTCTGCCAGCATTCTGCCGTCAGCTTGTGCCGACCCTGTCAGCAGATGTCGGCTCTTTCTGCTAGCAGAAAGCGATACTTCTGCCGATGCAGATGCCCGTCCAAAATCGTGAATTTTGATTACTGGGTATAGAACAGGGCTGAGGCCCTTCATCGGCAGAGTTGGGCAAAAATTTAATCAACGATTGACGACTAAATTTCTACTTCAATCGTTATAATCGCAATTAACAATTAAACTCCTAGTTTAGTCGTTAATTGCGGTTAACGATTAAATTTCTACTTTAGTCGTTAATTGCGATTAACGATTATTCATCGTCAATCGGATAATTGATTAATGATTAACTGCTGAAATTTCGAAATTAAATACGGAATGAAAACTGTATGAATATTGAAAAAAATGTAAACTGAATTTAGGTGCATTGTCATTTGGTCTATATATAAACAGTGTTGGGCAATAAATAAATTTATTTATATAAATTATTTAAATAAAAATTTAAATAACAAGTTATTTGTTATTTGGATATACATATTCAAATAAAAAGAAAAAATAGTTATTTATTATTTGAGCAAGTTTAAATGAATTATTTAAAATAATAAAGTTAACTGTTATTTACAAATACAATTTCAATTATTATTTGTATTGACAAATAATCGACCACTGGCCCGACCACTGGCGGTATACCTGAGAAGATTGCTATAGCAGACAAAAAACGCGCACGTGTTCATGGTATATACAAAATACTAGAAATAAGAAAAGAACAAAAACTATTGGATTTCCACCGCAATCCAAATAATAAATAATCTTTTATTTGCAAATGAGAAATAATAAATAGATCACTTTTGGAATTATTTAAATTACTTCTATTTAAATAAAAAGTTTAGTTATTGTTTGCAATTAAAATCACACATTTGTTTATTATTTAAAATAAAATTTGCCCAACACTGTATATAATACAAACTCTGTTTATGTGCTTTTATGTTTTTTTCGATGATTTCTTTTTTTAATCAACGATTGACGATTAACTCAATCGATTCAATCAATCGTCGATTTTTCGACGATTTCTTTTTTTAATCGTACTCATTAATCAATCAATCATGATTAAAATTTTAATCGATTAATGCCCAACTCTGCTTCACGGTTGGGGTTCTTCCTTTTTAGTAAAAATCTAGTATTTCGTATAGATTATGAACCTTTAAATGTATTAACTACATCATATAATTATAATGATAGTGATTCAAAACACACATAAAAAATATGTAACAACTATTTGCATCACAACTTCAATATAATAATTCATTAAAAATTAAGAAATGGCCACCCCGATCACCAGATTTGAATCCCATAGAAAAATTATGGGATGAATTGGATAAACAGGTACGAAACTTTTACCCTACTTCGAAAACACATGTAGCTAACTCGTCGTTTTGAACAAAAATTCATGAAAACTGTTTTCTGCAGCGTTCACACGAGACTGCCCCCTTAAACTCTTGATTTTACTGTCGGTTGTAATAATTGTGAAGAATTGAAAAGTGTTTGTTTAGACGATGTCATTGTAGTAATAAAATTAGGGGTATAGTTTTACTTTTCTTTTGCATCCGAAGTGCGTCTGTAGAAGTAATTGATGATTGTAGATGAAAGACAATTGTAATTCCGATAGTTTGTTGCTTGCAATCGCCACAGTTAAGGTTAAAAAATAGTCTGACGAAGTTGGTAGATTAGTTTTAGAACGTTATAGTGAAGTAAATAATGGGAGTCGTATTGCGAAAGAAAATTAAGTTTCATTGTGAACGTATATCTACCACACGAGAATATTTAATGCATGCAAATACCACCACCAGACTGCGAATTTTATGCATTTGTGACAAAAATGGGTGCAAATACTCCCATGTTATTTTTGGTAATTGATATTATTAAAAGAACTTAGTCCCTGTTTTTCGTAATTAACGCAGACAATATTGATTTTGCACAAAAATTCGCAGTATAATCATCAGTAGTATCGAGTTGAATACATTCCTACATCATAAATATGTATAAAGTACGTATTTCAAGCACAAATATCGTAGATAAGTTAACACCTTATAACACCTAACTCGAAAATCGAAAAAAACTATTTCTGTTTAGAATGATACTTCTAATTACCGCTAATTATTGTTGTATTCGTAACAGTTTTACACTACGCATGGCTTTCTCCGTCAATTTTGTAAATAAAGTGTTTGATATAATAATCTCTTGTGTGTGTTTAAATCGGTAAGATTACTTTTGCAACAAAAAGTAAAAATAATAATTTGCCATGATCATTATTTTTATTAAAAATCTGTTGGTAAGTAATGTAAGCAATTAGGTAATATTGTAAAGGAGATAGAGCACGCTATTCATTAATTAATGTTATAGTCCACGAAGAAGAGATAACATGTATTAATATAGATGATTAATATAAATGTCTATATTAATATTGAAGAGAAATATTCTGAGTACCTAATTCCCCTCTTAATCATACAAAATGAATTAAAACATTGGAGAAAAAATTGTACATTATACAGGGTGTCTCAGCTGAAGGAGGCCACCTAAATATGTCCTTCATTTTTAATGACACAAAAAATATTTATGGCATAATTTAAATGGTATCGAAGGAGGAATATCATAGAAGGACAATTTCTCTTGTCCGGTTATTTTTTCATAGTTTTTTCAAGGTCATCGTTATTTTTTTATCGGGAAAATTTATTTTTTTTATTCCATCTTATAGCGGTTGAAAAAATACATTTGAAAATGCTTATAAGTCATTAACAAGATGGAATAAAAAAAATAAGTTTTCCCGATAAAAAATATCGATGACCTGGAAAAAACTACGAAAAAATAACCGGACAAAACAGAATTGTTCTTCTATGATATTCCTCCTTCGATACCATTTAAGTTATGCCAAAAATATTTCTTTTATGTCATTCAAAATAAAGGAGATATTTAGGTGGCCTCCTTTAGCTGAGACACCCTGTATGTACAGGGTGTTCAAAACCATCCGTCCAGGGATGTTTTCAACTTCTCAGATAAGCATATTCGGTAAAAATGTTTGCAATAAAAGTTGCAGGGATTAATGGAGGACATATGTCCATGACCTTGTATTTGACCTTCGGATCCATTTTCAAGGTTAGTTGGAGGTCAGTACGTATTTTTTATGGCCTCTAGCAGTTATTTTAATCTAGGACATAAGTACATATCTTAACGTGTGAAATTTCCAGCACTTTTAGAATCCGTAGTCAAAAGTAGGGGTTCCTATTCAAAAAATACGTACTGACCTCCAAATAACCTTGAAAATGGATCCGAAGGTCAAATACAAGGTCATGGACATATGTCCTCCATTAATCCCTGCAATTTTTTTATATTCCAAACATTTTTACCGAATATGCTTATCTGAGAAGTTAACACCTTTGGACGGGTGGTTTTGGACACCCTGTATATGTAATTAATAATAACGACTAAAAATTATAACTTACGAAAATGCAAAACAAATAAGTATTTTACATACATATGCACACGCATGGCCGATTTTCAATCTTCTAGGCATCAATCTTGGCCTTACATAATCTAATTCAGGGTCTCCCCGTTAGGTATAATGTCACAATTTTTTAGGCATTTCCGATAGTGCAATTAAAAAATGTTTTAGACAAAAGTTTGTCGGTACTTAGCGAGCTACATGTTCGCATATTCTTAAATCTAGAAAAATGCTTTTTACGTAAAAAAGTAAAGGCCGCCTTGACTTTTTTAAATGGCACCACATATTTTGGACATCATATTGTTATGTACAGTAATCGCTGCTTCGTTGTCCTGAATCGTGGGCACGATCGTTGTCCAGTGCCTACCCACTCCACTGCCTGTCAACGAGAGGATTAGGCCTGCGTGGATCTGGTCGCCAGGCCTGACCAGACCCGTGCAGAACGGAGAACAATAGGAAAGGAATATTGCAAGGAAAAAAGGAGTTTTCTAAAGCCAGACAATTGACTGCTTTTGACTGCGAATGCTTTTCTTTGTCATTTAACTAGCCGATTCACTAAAGGCGCAGTCATAAATCAAAAATAGTGTCCGGGCGCGGTCGTTGTCCGCTCAAACCCCTGGCCTTTGGACAACGAAGTAGCTTTTACTGTACTGAATTTTATTGAAAGATGTTCAAACTAAAAAGTGTTAACCTTACTTTAGACGTTATAGTTAACGACAGTTCGAGCTACGGCTACTCGATGCTAAACGGACGGAACTTTCCGATTGACCTAATATAACCCATCACTAGTTTGAATCTCGCGGGCGACTAGTCGCCGTCGATCTCCGTACACGGTCGCCGCGTCTCGGCACTGCTCGGTTACGCTCGGCGAGTCGCGTCCGCAGCCGATCGGCTTCGGCGGCATTCGAAACCGGCCGACGGCTCAGTCTCGGGTCGGCTTGCTTCTGCGACCGGTCGACCGGTGTTGTGACACGATTGTGACATGTGTCACGCGAGTGTTGCTCCTGCTGCGGTTTACGTTGTGCTTGTCACTGCTTGAACGTGGGTCGACTTAGGTGATTGCCCGAAACTAACTCAACTCTACGCTTAGATTTGTATTTCCTCAGAATACAAAACACGTCGCAGAGTACTCGCGAAAATCTACCGGTCAAACTATCCTATTCAGCTTGCACAGTAATCCTAATACAAAGAGAGACATCAACAAATATATCAAGAGATTTATATTTCAGAATAGAAAAGAACCATTCAAACTGTAACATCTTTCGCGTCATTTTCACTTTCGACTAATTCTTACTCGGATCTACTTGTCAATCTGAAATTGACAAAATAGCCATAGGCGCAGAGCACAGACAATTCGTGCGTTCCTCGGCCGACCTCGTTTTCCAGCTCGTCCTCGGTTTCTTTTCTCGTTCTGTTCCCCGGCCCATCGGTCCGCAGCCTTGAAAAACGACGTAAAAATCCTCGATCCCGAAATAATCGGTATTTCACACACGACTCCGGTTTCAGCGCGGATTTAGCCCGCGTTTACTTTCCCCGTTGTCTGCTATCATCGTCGAGACTCGGCTCGGGGAATCGATGTTTTTACTCGTTCAATCCAATTAAAGAAAAAAGAAGAGTATGCGCATGCATTAAAGCGGCCGGGTGTCGCTCGTTAATCGGTCGCTACCAGCGAACCCGCCGGCTTCAAGATAAAACGTGTAATTAGCCTGACATAATGCGACCGATAATACCGTACATTGTCCACGATGCCAACCGGGCGACCTGATAGTTTCGAAGCGACACGGCGCGGCGCGATACATCGAACGATCGGGTCTCAGCCGAATCGTGATTTTTGGTGGACCGGACCAACGATCCGCCATTATTTTTCTCGTTTCTTTTTACTGTTCCCTTTTTTTCTCTCTGCTCGTTTCCACGAGATTATCTCCGATCGTGGGTCGCGGTGTGGTGAACCTCCCGTTCGGAGAACGCCACCAGTCAGTCCGGTTTTATCCTCCCATTCGTTCGTCCGTCGGTGACGTCACCTTACAAAGATACCTATAAAGTATAAACACACCGACGTCCAGCAAAAGGTGTATCCAGATCTCTCTTAATCTGAAATAGTTGTTTCATCGGGGGCCAGTAATTAAGCGAACTAGAGCGCAGGTCCCACGGATTCATTGCACCGGAAATGCATTCATGCGCTTTTCGTTCTGGTTTGATTTCGTGATTAACCCCTTGCTGATCGATATCGAGTCTGACGAATCATGAGGATTTCAAATAGGAACTGGTCAGGGCGGAACAAATAGTTCGAATACTATTTAATATTTTAGATTTTATTTTTGTGTGTGTGTGATTTTAAAGAAAATAGTATTTTAAATAAGATATACAATTTCGGAAATAAAATATTTCTATTTAAACAATCTGAACCTCAAAATAAAATATATCAGTCCATATATCACAGGCATGGAATCAACATGTGTTATAAAGTTGTAAAAAGGTTAAAATAATTTGGTCATATAAATATATATTTTAACAGAATCTCAAAGAAATACTATCGAAATAGATATTTCATTACAATACAAGAAAAGTATAATAGAAGAAAGATATAATACAAGATATAATACAAGAAAAGTATAAAAGTAGAATAGTATAATATTTACAGAATAGTAATTAGAATAATGCTATTGCAAATAATAGTAATGCTGATAAGAGGATTTTATCATTTAACTTTTTATAGTAATCCATAGTATATATGTGTAAATAACTGGAAACATTATAGAAGTAATTTATGTAAGTTACTGATTCACTTTGTTTGCATTAAACAGAACACACTTTTCGAGCACATACTATCTTTTTTTTAAATAAATTTATCTATCTTCTATATTTAAATCCAAACGTAAATAGTAAATAGTATTTTATATTTCATTTAATCATTAAATGAAAATAGTATTGATAGATAATATTTCATTTGAGCATTAAATGTGAAAAATTGATTCGACAGATTTCTTTATTCAAGTATATGTTATAAACGAAATTACACAAAGTGTAAATGAATTGAATCATATTATTTTTATAACGCAACAGCCAATTTTAATATTCGGTAGATTTGGTGTTAAATATCGATAATTCTTTGAGAATCGGAAATGTAATGTTCAAATATTGTTTAAATCCACTGTAGATGTGTATACATTTGTTTTATTCCGAATGTCACTTATAGACTGCGAATCTTTATGTGAAACAAAAATTTTCTGCAAGAATTCTGAGAAACAAGAATCGGATAAATATTTATTTCTTCTTTTAAAATAGCTTTAATCAGTCGAAAGTAATATAAGGATGTTTTTAAACTCTTCTGTAGTTGTTACTGTTTTGTATTCTATTTTCCATTATGAATATGGATATATAATTTTATTGCATTTTATATTTATGCGTATATTGCATTTTTATAATACTTTATTTTCTCTAGTAATAGTTTCTGCAATATTTTTCAAACTTATAAATACGATGTACAATTAAGTACAGACAATATTCATAGAATACAGGGGAAAATTATAAAGGATAACGGAGATGTAATTATATTTTAACATATGTCCACGATATTTTCACGATTTTATCGGGTAACAAGTTTTTTTACTGTCTGTGTATGCCGTTTATATTAGCAACTGCCTAATTTATTGCTTTTTATCACTTACATGATCAGTTTGGAAAGATCCAGAGGATCTTCGATGTCTATAGAAGCAGCTCATAACAACCAAACCGGAGTGATATAGAAATTAATTTTCTTCTTTAATATATGTTCAGTAGGTTGAAAATAATAAATATAACAGTATTTTCTTCTAATGTTGTTATTGTCTTAAATTACACCTACTTATTTTTGCTGTTTGCTAAGCCTAGTGCGGTTCATGCAAATTAAAATATTAATAAAAAGGGAAAAGATAAGAATAAAAAGAAAAGTCTTGAGCATTTTTCTGACGAAAGTGTCACTTTTACCAAAGTTGCCGTAATAGTTTCGCGCGCGCAGAGTCTCAGCGTGACACACGGAATCCTGATTTGAACTGCTATTTTTACCTCGCGGAACTTCTGCCATAATTTATTCTGTGGTTGTGCGTTACTCCGGTCGGGATGGGAAGCATGATCGAGAGTGAGGAGAGCAACGGAATTTTTCGCGGCGGTGGCTATCTAGCAACGGCAAGGAATTGTCGCCGGTTGTTCGCGGAATTCGCGGCGTTGGTTGCTTGGCAAATCGCCAAAAATAACGTTAATCAGTGGTGCCGGCGCGGTGGTAACTGGAGAACGTAATGTCTGCTCCTCGATGGGAGAACGAGCATCAATTCTGACCCGAAAACGTTTCCGCGTGATGGTTTTCAAGCGTTTCCACCGCGATGGCACGCGGAACGTTGATCAACGTCGAAATTAATTCGCCATGGATAGACGGGATCTATTAAACCTTCATTTATTGGCCTCTGTGCGCAGGAATCGTCGAGCTCTTGGACCCAGGCCAATTAAATTCCGTCTTTCACGAACATCCAACTGAGTTCCGTGTTTCGGTAAAGTCAGCGAGATTGTCTCTAATGTGGTCTTTTAACCACTTTCAACCACCAAGATCATTCATACTCCTTTGTCATTTGTAATTTCCTACAAGAAAAAGAATATGTACAGTGGGTGTACAAAGTATTCGTACACTATTTAAAAACTAATAACTTTTTTATAATTGTACCAAACGACCTGATTTTTTATAATCAATTAGAAGCATTGGTTTACGAAATGATATGCACAAGAAAGATTTTTCAAAAATTATAACTTACATGGTTGTATGCAAAAGTAGAAAAGGCATTCTTCAAAACTTTTTTATACGGGCCCTCAAAATGATGAAAATCGTTGTTTTACACGACTTTTGATAAATTTCTGCTTAAAATCCACAGAACCGTACATCTTTCGATGCGTGTCGTTTTTTCCTGCGTCAACCGATCTCGATGAAATTTTCAGCATGTGTATAACTAACATAGATCTACAAAACATATGTTTTAAATTTTCATTTTGAGGGCCCAAATAAAAAAGTTGTAAAAAATGTATTTTTAATTTTTGCATGTAACCTTGTAAATCAATCCAAACCAATGGTCCTAATTGATTATAAACAATCAGGTCGTTCGGTACAATCATAAAAAAGTTATTAGTTTTTAAAAGGTGTACGAATACTTTGTACACCCACTATAAGCTAGCCGGTTAATTTGATAAATATTCAATAATTTATCACATTTACCAAGTTTAGTGTTGATTATAGACGTAATAAGATACGTCAAATGTCTGAAGGACAAAGTTGAATGGTAAAATGGGGCTCATATGATACCAAAAAATTTTTGTTTTTATGTAATTTTTTTTAGAGATATGAAGGTCACCTTCATTTTTTTCATTTTTTTCATCAACACTTTTATACTCAGAATTTGATACTCTATCGATCTATGGTATAAACAATAGGAAATTCTATTTTAAAAAATGAAGGTGACCTTCATATCTCTAAAAAAAATTACATAAAAACAAAAATTTTTTTGGTATCGTATGAGCCCCATTTTACCATTCAGCTTTGTCCTGCAGACATTTGATGTTTCTTTAAAAACAAAGAAGATATTTAAGGTGGTCAAGTTAGGTGAAATACCCTGTATAATAACCGGCAATTATACATAATCACCAGTTTATTACATTTATATACCGTAACATATCTACTATGTCCGATGAGGTCGTTTCATAATACGATTCTGGTTCGCATTATTGAGATCTGTGCAAACAGAAGCAAGGATAGGATAATGTTTGATCGGTATTGAGGGCAAACGCTAAAATCGATCAACGCCGGTAGTTCGAACGACTCTGTTTTCCCGCGAAAGGGGAGAATTACGAGGATGGTGGACGGACACGACGCGATGGAAACGACGGAGAATAGTGATGGATCTCGTGAGAAGGAATCACGATCGGTGGTGGAGAGCAACCAGGATACCCCGCAACAAACCACCGCTCCGACGACCACCATAAGCACCATAGCCGTGCAGAGCGGTGAAACGCGTCTGGTGATCGCTCTACTTCAAGTAAGGGCCACCGTATCTTATCTTACAATTACACCACCAATGCATTAATCTGTCCGTGCTCAGAAACACTATACCCTTTTAATAAGTAGCTCGATAACTCAAGTTCGGAGCTTCTTTGAAGTACAATAATAAAAACAGGAACTTCTCCATAGAAGTTTGAACATTCTTCATTGATTGTTCTATTTATGGAATTACTGGGCTTCGGATTTTTGTGAGAAACAAACATTTGTCCTCGAGGGAACCTTGTATGTAAGCGCTCTTAAATAGCAGATGAGAAAAGATATTAAGAAATAGTTGAATTAAAAGTTATATCTTATCTTTAATGATTTTCTCAAAAAACGAATATACGAGGAAGACGAGATATGATTTTTACTTCAATTATTTTTTAAAGTCTTTTGTCGTCTGTGATTTAGATGCATTTATATGTATAGAAGGGCCGATTCGAATAAAAGGGTTGATTTCTCCCTTAAAATAGAAAACGAGCACGAACGAAATGTGGCTAAATTCTTAGCTATGTTTATATAATGAACACTTGCAGCCGAACTTTTACACCGATAGTCGAACTTTTAGTACGACAGAAAGAAAGAAATTTTTATTTGTCTCTTGCTCTTTTGCAATTACCGAAAATTTTTATTTCAGATAAAGACTCGTAGTATAGTAGTTAAACATCTATATACATATAAAATAATAAACATTATAGTAAAAGAAATATTTTAATCAATCCCACATTTATATATATATATATATATTTTTATAAAATATAAAATTGTGTACTACGACTAGACTGAATTTTTATGCAAACAATTGTTTTCACCAATCACAGGAAACAGAAACTAGATAAAAAGTTCGTTTTTTCTTTCATAATTTCAGTAGATCGGAAATAACATATTACTATTCTTGCTTTCTTTTAATTTTTTCAATATATTTAATATTTAATTTCATCTATTCAATTTTATTATAAATATATAAAATGTGCGGTCTAATCATGACACTCAAACTGAATTGTCACGTTCATCTGGTTCAGTTACGCCTGAATAGCTAGACAGTCGCATAGTTTCCTACGCTGGCGTTGAAGTCACCGTGTCTGCGAAGCGATATAGTGCAGTGTATAGCACCGTCACACATTAGCTAATAAACCTACCCACGGAAACTCATCGATTATAGTTAGCGAATTGGTTATTGGCCATGTGCAGAAAATTTTACTGAAATTTATTCCTTGTTTCTGTCTATTAAGTTGCTGCATATGAAAATATCCGATTTTTAACACTAATATTAAACAACCGCAACTTTTTTCTAAATGAAATATTTTCTAAACAAAATTGTAATGAACGTGTACTATCGATGTATCACAAGTTTCTTGATTGTATTGATTATGGTAGAATCATCAACACTGTGTACTTTTTTCTTGATGATCACCGAATATGTTGATTAATCGTCACCATTTTTACCAAATATTAAATAATGCTATCAACACTAAACGCATGCTAAACGCATCGGTTGACGTTGAAATAAAATTTATTTAAAAGTTAAATTGTATGTCTAAATTAAGATCAGCTTTGTACCTCAAAATGATTTACAATAAACCTGTAGACTGTACCTAATAGTCTTTCTCGATCACATTTGCATTCTAAAATCAGACATTTCATATGCAACAACATATAAACAATTTTCAACATGGTACGGATAGTTCTACGACTGATTGAAAGAATTCATAGAATAAATGCAATTTTTGAACATTTGAAAATGAAGACAAATAATCGTGTTAGATTGACCTATGACCGTCCTAAATGTTTCAATGTTCCTTTCCACATTACCTATTCACGTGATAGGCAAATTTGGTGTTTTAAAACATAGTTTTGTATAAATCCTAAAAAGGAAGTATGTTGCAGCTCTAAAGGACCCTCATCTAGTAATGATTAACCAATAAATCACCGAGTAATAATAGCAATAATTGTCTTGCTATCTGAAATTAATCGAATCTTAATACTCAAAAGGAGAAGGCGCATCCCGCACCCTTGCAATCCTGGAAAAACGAGTCTACCCCCATAAGCGGTATAGTACATTATATCCGAGTCATATAGGTATAGTTGTCAAAGGAGCATATCCAACGGACATGATGTACGGTCTAGGAAGCGTTCGGCGACATTTAATCGTCCCGACATTCGTCAGGTAGGGTGCGGCGCGTAGCTGCACGCGCTTTACACGCGACCATAATCTACGGTGTTAGATTATTTTGGGAACCGGTTGCTCGAGTCCATAGCTATTTTCGAGACCTCTCGAAACTGTGAGCGTTTTAGGTAACCATCGCGCACAAAACGAGGTCTCCGAAACTCCACGAAGGATAAATTTAACCGCTACGGTTCCTTCCATCGTGAACCCACCATGAACGGGGAACCATCTCGCGTTCGTTATCCCACGAAAATAATTGGATGCGGTCTGGACGATTCCATTGTTAACGAGGGACATCAAACACCTAGACTGAAACGGTTTGCCAGGGGATTGCGTAAGAACACTTGAACACGATCTCAATGGTGTTCCATGAACGTATCATAAGATTCCTGATGCAAGACACTCTCAAGTCGCATTTCTTGCAACCAATAATAGGAAAGCTGCCCGGTATTGCTTAGACTTCTATCACTTTCAGATTTTTAACTGATGCTTCCTCATTGAACTTCAAAACCAGACATTTTCTATTTCTTTAATCCTTGTTACAGGTTTTGCACTGCAAATTCACCCTTTTCCAAGTCAAGTACACCTTTTTGCAAATCAATTTCACCCTTTCGCAAATCAACTTCACCTTTTTATAAATCAATTTTACCCTTTTGCAAATCAATTTCACCCTTCTGCAAATCAATTTCACCTTTTTAAAAATCAATTTTATCCTTTTACAAATCAATTTCACCCTTTTGCAAGTCAAATACATCCTTTTGTAAATCAATTTCACCCTTTTGCAAATCAATTTCACCTTTTTATAAATCAATTTCACCCTTTTGCAAGTCAAATTCACCTTTCAGCAAATCAATTTCACCGTTTTGCAAATCAATTTTTAACCTTCTGCAAATAAAGTATTTTTAAGTAAGTTCTTGTAAAAGAAATCGAATCAAATGTAAATTAATCATGTAAATTAATCAAACATGTTCATCAAATACTTATTTAAAAGTAATTACTAGACTGCGGATCTTCATGCAAAATAAAAATGTTCTGCATTGATTGTGGCCAGCAGGAATAAAATAAAAATTGATTTCATCCCTTAACGACTTCGATGCATTAAAAACAACATCACAGTACTCTTAAGTTTTCTAATCTTTCACTGTTTTATACTTCATCCCACAAATTTTTTCATAAATGCATTCAAATCCGCAGCCTAGTAATTACCAATTCATTAATTTTGTAATGTATGAAAACCGTATGTAGATATATTTATTGTAGTCATTTCCTGATCAAAAAAATTTTTTTTACGAAAATACATATGCGTTTAGTGAAGCATATTGAGTATTGAGTTTCAATACTGAGTCTTAATACTAATTCTATAAAACTAATAGAACTAATCCCGAATAACTATTTGAAATTTTTCTTTAAAATTTGTTTCGCGGTTATAACAATATTTATTATAGTAACAGAGTGGAAATAGTAATATTATACAAGGGATACGCTATATCAGTAGATTGTAATGAGTGGACTGCGGATGATTATGCACTTTGCAATTTTTGTAGACTTTAAGAAAGTGGAATGAAATAAAATTCTATTTTGTAATGAAAACAGCCTTTCTAGATACGAAACAAATAGAAATTGTACGAAATTCTGTCGAATTTTATATTCTATCCTTTTTTGAAGATTTTCATAAGCCATAAACGCATAAAGATCCGCAGTCTAGATTAATAAGAACAAGAACTGATTGCTTTAGTATGAAATCGTACATTTATTTCAGTGCCAACTGCGTATTATTGGACAGTATTGTTTATTTCAAGTGGCCACTATGTATTATTAGGCAGTATCATTGACTTCAAGTGTCCACTGTGTATTATTAGATAGCATTATTTATTTCAAGTGCCCAATGTGTATTACTAGACAGTATCATTGATTTCAAGTGTCCACTGTGTATTACTATAAATCGTATAAGGGTTAAGCGAAGCATATCTAATTTTTGGGAAACGAAATAACTGCGTTGAATTTACGTAAACAATTCTATTCGTGCGGTGAATCGTTTGATGATGGATAAAATTTTGAAAAATCTTCCACGGCAAAAATGTTTACCATATGCTCGCGGATCGAGGCCGTTAATGCATGTTATCGCAGCAGCGTAATCGAAAAGACAAGCATCCAGACGGGGAGACAGACAGATAGGCAGACACACGAAGCCTGGTCCCCGCGGTTCGATCCAACTGGATCTACCGTGGCATGGATCGGCCATACGGTCTCGTGTAATCCAACAAACCGGTATTATACGAGACGGCAGGCGTGATCCTTCCTCCTCGCCTCTACCTACATCGTACCTACGACCTTACGACACTGACTCCTGCCTACGAAGGGACCGAACGGAACAGAAAAAGGAAAATGTAAGGTGGACGGCCGAAAGATGGGACCCCATGCAGTCGGTACAGTCATCTTCAAGCACCTTCGAACTGGTCCCCGTTTGAAAAAATTCGTTTCAGCTTCACGCTTCACGCTTAATCCTCTGAAGATAAGATTTTTTGAAATACTGCGCATGTTCTCCTCGGAGAACTAAGTTGAAGATTGGAATTAAAAAAGGCTGTAAGTGCCATTTTTTTCAAAAATTGTTTCTTGAAAAAGTAGTAAGCAGTTTTTTGACAATGAAGTAAGGCTGAAAGTTCCCCGACGATTAATTAGTTTGTTGTTCCTTTTTCAAGAAAACTTTCCATTTTTCTGATGCTGTAATATATTTTTCATCACTTTGCTATTTTTTTCTCTTTTCTAAAGTCGTATATATTGTTTTCAAGTTGTATTAGCTACGAATTGTAATTTTTTCAAGTGTCATTACTACTACTAGGATATTATTCATTATTATTAAACATTAAACATTATTACTACTAGGATAACTACATACTGAGGGAAAAGGGATCACAACATTTTCTTTAAAAGGCGAATTAAAGGGGATTTTTTAATCGTAATACTTTTCATTAAACTGAATTTATTGTGAAATTTTTAATTTATATTTTGTCGTAGCTAATAGTTAGACTGCGGATGTGTTTATACAATTTTTCATTTTTATTAACAAATTTCAAGAAAGTGGAATCAAACAAAATCCGACTTTTAGTGAGAACAGCCTTTGTGGAAAATAAATAAAAATTGTACTAAATACTATCTAAATACTATTGTACTAAATACTATACTTTTAGAATTTTTTGAAGATTTTCATAAACCTTAAATGCATGAAGATCCGCAGTCTACTAATAGTAGCAACCAATTGTGAGATTGTCAAATATCCGCGCCAAGGAACAAAACAAAACAGTACTTTCGAAAAGTTGTTTGTTTGGAGATTGCACTACTTACGGATCGCGTAAGCTTTCTTTATCGTGCAGATCGAAATACCCGAGATTGCGACAGGTTGTCCATAAAAGATCACCTCGAACGCGACCAGGGTACCCCAGAATTGCAGACAGCCTTTCTCGATTTCGCAAAAAACGAGTCGAGGACTTTGCGTGACTTATGTGTGTCGACGGGTACACGCATGATTTCCGGGTTAGGTCTGGAGAAACGTGGAAGACGCGTCGACTCTTTAACCCTGCGGCTGATATGCCACGTAACGTGCAAAATCCTTTTTAAATATTTTTTACCCTGCTGCAACTCTCAGTTCAACTGTTCGTAATAATATTAACGCGTTCGCTATCAACGTTATACATACACTCCCGCTCATACATCTTAGGACACCTCTGGTTTTTAGTAAAACTATGGTATTTCGCGCGCGTATAGATTATGAACCTTTAACTGTATTAATTACATAACACAAATGTAATGATAATGATCCAAAACACACGTCAAAAATATGTAGAAACTATTTGCATCAATTTCAATGTAATAATTCATTAAATATTATGGAATGGTCACTCCAATCATTAGGGATGGAATTAAGTTCAATATGTACTCACGAATCCGAGTCAATTTCAATAACCAAGTTTCGTTTCATGGGTTTCGATTACTACTTAAAAGCAATAATGTTTCAATGATTATATTTGAAAAGTATTCATTTTATACAAACTGATATCGAACCTCGGAATGAGTACTTAAAAATTTCGAGAAGATACTTATAAGTACTTCGATGTTGAAAGGAATCGAATCTTTCACAAGTAGTACTCGAATCTTGGAAATCAGAACTGCAAAGTAGGTTTTAATTTAACCTATGATTCGGTCTCTTAATTGCTCTCTTGAATTGATTGGCACCCAATAAACTTTAAACGCAGTGCACCAAATATCACCAGAACAATGTTTAGCTGAAATTTATCAAGTCAGTGCTAATAATGTTTATAAAAACATATATTGTCTAAGCATCGTTGCATAATATTTTCCATCGTATAATTGCTTAATCTTCCCTTCATCAAGTGAGGTAGAGCCTATCCATTGTGATCAACGGAGTCTTTCCTTTTGGGCATTGAGCCACCCACGCGTGACTGGCAAGAATTATTAGAGGAGTATACGTTCGAAGAGATAACGACAGAATAGGGTAGTTATTTATCGATTTGAAATTAAACAAGGAAACCATTGACTGCTATGGACTGACATTTACATTTTTGTGGATGTGACGCAATTAAACTAACGGTTTAAACCATGACATGAATAACGACATTAATATTTGATGCTGTCAAACTTGCAACAGAGAGTCATCTCAAGTATTGTTTTTCAAGAATAACTATAAAAAGAATCATATTTTTATCTTCACATCTATACTTTTGCGAGCTTTTTGCAAGTGTTCGGCGAATAATATAAAATATATTTTCTAAAATACAGGGTGTCTCAAAATTCCTTCAACATCCGGAAATGGGAACCACGCTCTGATTGGTCCGTGATTTTGTTAATAACTCCTAAACAAAGCCGCGGATGCCATTTTTGTAAGGAAAAATGTCGCTTCAAATGATTTATAGGGACCCATTTCCGGATGATGAAGGAATTTTGAGACACCTTGTATATTTCTACGCGGGATGTTTTCGTTTGTTTTTTGGGTCATTAATTTTGGTGTTTCGCAAATTTTTCATGTAATCACAAGTGTTCCCTGACTTCAAAAAGGTTAAGAACCACTGTTGTAGAAAGAGTTTGATTCCCAGCAGAGTTAGTGTACGAAAATAAAATACATAATTGAAATATCTATTTCACATACACTCCTGCTCATAAGTCCTAGGACAGTGATCATATATTAGTATTTAACTCTGTACAAATTAAATAATCGTTGAAAGATGCGAGCAAATTTTTCTTATTTAAAGGTTTACATCTCTAGGAAAGGATGCTGCACTCATATATCAAACATCTTACCAAGAAGTAACAAAATATTTATATTTTCTTTTCCTTGAAGAATTCGCCACGTATCTTTATTACAGTTTCCACTATTCTTGGTATCCACTGAAAGAATCAATCTTTTCATACATTCTGTGAGTTCATCCATTTTTTTCAGTGGATCAATTTTTTCATACTTTCTGTGGTTATATTGTTCCATTTTCGTTCCAAAATATTCCATAAACGAGTTTTCTAAGTAGGACAAAGATTTCGTACCTGTCTATCCAGTTCATCCCATAATTTTTCTATGGAGTTCAAAATCTGGTGATTGGGGTGGACATTTCATAATTTTTAGTGAATTATTACATTGAAGTTGATCCAAATAGTTTTTTTTTTATTTATTTATTTTACGTCGCTTTCTTAACTGCCAGGGATCCAAATAGTTTTTACATATTTTTTACGTGTGTTTTGGATCATTATCATTATATTTATATTATGTAGTTAATACAGTTAAAGGTTCATAATCTATATGAAATACCGGAATTATAATAAAAACCAGAGGTGTCCTGAGACTTATGAGCGGGAGTGTACAAGCGAAATAAAGGCATATTTTAAATAATATTTCCATTAATGCGAAACTAAATAAAACAGTTAAAACACATATTGCATTTACACTTAGAATTAAATAAATAATTGAAATAGTATTTCCATTAATTCGAAAGTGAATAATTATTATAAATTAGTTCAAATACTATTTCACCCAGCACTGGCAGTGGGTGTAAAAAATATTCGTACACCACATTAAAAACGAGTCACTTTCTTAAAATTAGAGGAAACGGCTCTAGTATTTTTTTTGGGATGATGGAAGTATGAACTAGGTAGTGTGGAGTGCGTACAGATAGATGGTTGCCCACGTGCACTAGGCAAATACTCGTGACCGATGAAACGAGAGGTGTAATTGAGTCTTGTTTGCAGAAAGGCGTAGGAAATGGCTGTATTTATGTAATCACTCTAAAGTAGTGTAGAAATCTACTATATAATCGAAAATAATAAATCGAGTCTAATGTATAGGCGTGACATGTTGGCGAATAGTTGGTTATCATGGTCCATTATACAGCAAAAATTATAAATTTTGTAACAACTAGTTGCTCGAGGCGTTTATGTAGCTATTCTGATTCACTTGCTTGAAAGTCTTTTGTATTATTAGTAGACAGCGGATTTTATGCATTTATGACACAAACGAGGAGGTGTGATTTAAAATAGTAAAAACTTTAGAAGAATTAAAAAATATCGTTAACTATTTTCAACATATATGAAATTCGCAATTTTCTCTGGCTTAGCAACGAGATTGTCATTGAATTGCACAAATTTATTCAGAACGAAATATTTATTTTTACGTATTTTAATCTCATTGGAAAAAATACCGCAGTAATAGGTACATTTACCCTATGG
Source organism: Lasioglossum malachurum (assembly GCA_028455605.1). Classification (NCBI taxonomy): domain Eukaryota; kingdom Metazoa; phylum Arthropoda; class Insecta; order Hymenoptera; family Halictidae; genus Lasioglossum; species Lasioglossum malachurum. The sequence continues at coordinate 15,939,707 of CM052316.1, read as the reverse complement.
GTCATTCCATGCCAAATCGATCACTTTTTGCAGGCACCATCGTCGATTTTGTTCTAAATGAAATATTTAGGTCGTCAGGCCGTCAAAGTTTTCAGTTTCTTCTCCCATTTTGGCGAAAACGGGCCTCACTTACGAATTTTTATCTCAGGAACTGTTTGTCCGATTGAGCTACATTTTTTTTTTGTTTTATTTGGAAAAGATTGGGCTATTGCAAAATAATTTTTTCTACCTCGAAAATCAACTTTATAATCTCGAAAAATATAAACAAATTCTTTTTTTACGTTTCTTTGAATGACCCCTATTTGAAATTTCGTTGCTGATCGAAATTCGGGATTCCAGCTAATCTATTCGCGTTGCAGTCGTTAAAATTCCAAGTGCTCTGCCATGGTGGCCATAAGAATCATATTTCGAGGCTGCCGGTATCATCCTGTCAATCTTTAGATTTGGGAACAGGGCGATTTTTCATCATAAACGTATTTTAATCTCAAAATAGAAGAAAAATGGTCTTATTTCTACCCCTTTTATGAAGAATGATTTTTCAAATCCTGAGATTATAAAAATATGAGAATGATAGACAATTTTGTTTGCCTCAGCAACGAGATTACATTCACATTGAATCGTACAAATTTATTCAGGACAAAATATTCATTTTTACGTATTTTAATCTCATTGGGAAAAAATACCGCAGTAAAACGTACACCCGCAGTAATAGGTACATTTAACCTATTATGCTTCACCGAGCGAATTTATCGCGATAAGAATGTCTCAATTACCTGTACAAGGAACGCGTGTGTTTCGCTTTCAGCTGCGATTCGTCCGCAACTTCCCGGCGTCGATCATGCTCGTGGTTATTTTGTAATTTAGCGATTAGTTTCGTAGGAACAATTTGCACGCTTGCAAGGAGATGTTATCTGACAATATGAGGATCTGTTTGCGGCGCGATTTAGAAAAGGACAGAGGCGATCGGCGCTGCGCCTCCTCCGCCACGTCACACGATCTTATCACGGGAATACGCGATAACAGCGATATAACTGGTTTGATACATTACATCACGGTATTACCGGTTACAGTTACATCACAGCATTATCGGTTACACGCGGCGCGGCGCGTCTTGGCATATTCATTTGCATCGGCAGCGAATCGTTTCCTCGCGGTCCTTCGACCGAAATAATGACTCATTGTTCCACGGCGAGCGCCACGCTCGGCTATTTGCAAACTAACCATCCCGCCGTCCCGTTAATTAGCCCCGGTGAAATTTACAAATTATCGGTTAATTTTCTACTGAAACTACCAATTAGCCGTCACCGTCTACCGCATTCTTTGAACGTGGTGGGCGCCGCGCTGTGATCCGTCACTCGGTGTCCGGACAATGTAACTACTGAACGAAGGATGGTCTTATAAATATTAAACGCGATCATAAGTCCGATAGGCTGGACTAATTTTACCCGGACATGCAATGATATTCTTTCTTAATGTCATAACTGAAGGTAGACCTTCACGCGAGTTTATCTGCGGTTTTGAACTATAGCGCCACCTACGAGGTGTGTTAAAAAAGTATTAAGTTCATCGGGAAGAAAACGTAGTAAAGTAACGGGAATTTTCATTTTTTTCACGGGACCACCCCTGGGACATACTCTACAAGATGCAAAAGGTTTCGTTCCGATTGGTCCATTCATCTCGGCGTAATCGGTGAACATACATAGAAAAAAAAGCGAAAAAAAATAGGTGCATACATTCTCTGAATAATTTTAGTAAGTTGTAAATAATATACCAGTAATATTAACCCCTTTTGCCCAACGATTTATTTTACGGTTTCAATGATTAGAATGGTTTTGTTGATCATAAAAAGAAGGAGAAATTTTATATCTATTGTACGCCTATATATACGTTCTCCAATAGCTGTGCATAAAACCAAAGTAGAAATTTATTTCGGTTTAACACTAATCCTACCAACACCGGTCAAAATGACCGGTTCCAGGTTTTTTATTTTACAATTAGAAAAATAATAAAACTGATTTCATAAGAAACGATTGTATAGATGTCTTTAGTCGTGCCCGTAGTACACAGTAGGAGCCGCACAAACGAAGTCTATAAATAAAATCAATCTTGTCATTTTTGTAAGGCAACATTTTACCGGCTACTTTCAAGGCTCTTCTTCTAACTTCAAAGCTTTAACATACATTTTTATCAAAATCTGTTCAGAATCTTCATCGCGAGTCAGATATTGTAAGTCAAGGGGTTAAATTGTTCTGATGTTGCTTCTGCTTAGTCTTTCACAAATTCACTTTTATCATAAATTCATCGAATCCGCAGTCTACTAATTATTGTACGAAAAATAAAACTGTGGTGTACGCGACAGTTTTGGCAAAAAATGGAGAGGACATTTCAAGAAATTCTCGTTGCCTCGCACAGTCGTGCCCGCAGGCTCGTCCCAATTTCAGTGCACCGAATATGGCGGTGCAGCACCGTGTACCGGTTGCACTCATCGTTCTCAAGACGAGACACGCGCGCTGATACACGCGGGCTGCACGCGCGACTCCGCGTGCAATCGCTGCACTCGTTGCAGTTTGCAGTGTTCACTTTCACTCCGGTCTGCCCCGGAATCTGATTTCATTGTCATCGGTTCTTGCAGATTTGCTCTCGTATTTTTCGTGGCCGACGCACAGTGGACGAAAACACAAATAAGCGCTCCAAAATGGAAACATTTTTTCGTTTTTAAATAAATGAGCGATGGGATCGTCTTAAGAACATTTTTTATCCTTCTCCACGACCCACAAAAGGCCGGCAAAGTTCGAGGAAAAAATTAAGAACGTGAAACCGTCTCCTTTAACATGATTTTCCCAATATTCAAATGCACTCTATAAGAAAACTATTACGAACAGCTGAGTTGGGTTTAGACAATACGAAAAAGCTGGTATATTCTAGGATTTAAAACAATTTTAAAACAAGTAATTGTTATTACGTTTTGAAAATTATAGTTCCTTCAAGTGAACACAAGTTCTTCGCCTCAATTTGAACTTTAAATATGCGCATCTCAGCCGGAACCTAATAAACTACCTACCTGAAGTTTTTTATGGATTTACTTCAGGAATATTAATACGGAGGAGCGGGAATATTAATTCCACCCATTATATTCATAAACATCTAGTGAAATTAATAAACACCTTGCAAATTCAAATTAATTTTTGATGCAATTTGAAGTTGTAAATATTACCTTTTTATTTATTATTATTAAATTTCATTCTATTATCTCTAACAGTGTAGAAGTTATTATTTTAGAGACGCCGAAATATTATAGGGTTCTAGGTTTAAAGGGAAATTCGATTTGCCAACTTTGAAAAAACCATTTTATTTTTATCTAAGGAGCTATTCTGATTTTGAATGCCCTTTTTTCTCCAATTCGTAGGAATTTCTTTCAGGAGTACCATAAATCTCTTGGCATCGCAATTTTATTACTCACATTTATGGATATTTGAAGTACTTTCTTTTTTTTTTTTTTTAAGTAAACATAATCAAAATTACACGAGTTATATTTTTATCCATAGCGTATGTATTAGAAGAAATGTGTTGGCCGTTGCTATGATTCCGATCATTTGAAGGTCAAATATAAAACAAATGGGAAAGCACTTATCTTAATCAGTACAAATGTGATTATGTGGTCTAAATCACGTTAAATTAAAGATCTCCAATTTATTGGTACACATGTTCGAGATCATTAATATTTAGAGAAAATGTAATGAATGATCTTTTTGAAAGTTGAAATGCACAATGTCCTCTTCATACAGGGTGGTCCAAATATGTCTGAAGAGTGTGTAGTGAAGAGTAATTGAAATTTATTTGCTTCGTTAAACGTTTAACAGGTTGAAAATAATACAACACAGTATTTAGAAACTCTACTAATGTTTTCACCGTTTTAAATGACACCTCATTTTTTTTTTCGTCATAAATGCATAAAATCCGCTGTCTACTGATAAGGTAGAATCCTTCGGCAGAAGGTTTAAACCTCTAACGATCTTCAGCACACTCTGCACAAATGTGTAAAGGTAACAGTTCGTCTAGAGATACAGGAAGCCGTTCTAGAAGCAGACACACGAACTCTTCAACAAACCACCGCAATTTCTCTTAAAGGCGTTGGCATGCCAGCGGACACGACGCGACGAGCCGCCCGATCCAGATACCGTGCGCACACACTATCGCAAAACGAGTTTTAATATCGCCGCTCGAATCGCGCGAAAACTCGGCCGAAAAAAGTTCTGCGGTGAACACGCCGGGAAACACTTTACACCGTAACAAAGCTCAAGGCTTTTCTCGCTGCGTAGATTATTTCCCATAGACTCCTAGCCGTATTTTAACGAGTCACACTCCTCATGAAGATTATTATCAAAGTCTAACAAATGAGCCGTTCACAGGCCAAATCGATTAACTCCACTTTTTTAAATAATTTTTAATTTCAGTGTCAAAGCACTTGCATCAGTCATAATTTTTTTTTATTTATAATAAATTTCCCAAATAATACAGATTAACACATTAAACGACAACATTTTTTTTGGTCGCCGAATAATATACAATAATTTATTTCAGAAGCCATTTTGCCGATTAACACCGTACTCTAATGTAAATCGTTGCAATAATAAAATCCGCGTTCAAAAAATTTTGTCGTTCAATGGTGTTAATCTGTATTATTTGGGAAATTTATTATAAATAAAAAAAGTTATGACTGAACCAAGTGCTTTGAAGCTTAAATTTAAAATATTTCAAAAAGTGGAGTTTTAATCTAAAATTATTATATAACGAAATAGAATTATTGAAATTAGGGGTTTATTAGCAGTTAATGAACTTTTCCTGCAATAAAAAATATAATTTGAAGACTTATTTTGATGTTATTAATTTATTTCATTTGTCAAATCGATTAATTCCTTCAGTCACCCAAAAGTTGTGATATTAATAATGATTACACCAAGGCTATTTTATCTTATTCATTCTACATGTCTTTAATATGAAAGCTACATCTGTATTTATGCATTATACAAGTTTATTTCAACTTTTATATTAAAGGGAATTTTGAAAAACAATGTATATATTATTCTACACATTTCTCCACTTTCTCTTTTATGGAATTAATCGATTTGGCAAGTGGGCGGCTCATGAATATGAATGTTACGCGTTTCTTTTGAAATGAAATAAAATTTGATTCACTTGTAATCAATATTTAAGCTGGCTAAGATATCCTTATAAAATGCTAAGATTTGAATCCTAGAAACAATTACTTTTTGGGCTGCAGCCTATGAACCTCTTGGTGGTCAGAAAGGTAAAAACAATCTAAATTAACAACTTAAGAAAAAGTAAATTATACCCGCATTTTTGGTACTTGTGTTAATTTGGATTAATTGGGTAGGCCCTCCAACAGTGTTAGCCCAGGGCCCCAAAATTAACGGTCCGCGGCGCTGGCGATTACTAACATTTATAATAGAAAGGATTTTCGAATACCAATTTTGAAGGCAAAATAGATACTAAGAATATTCTGAAAATATTTTTGCCAAAAAGCAACATGTTCATAATATTCTTATACTGTTATATCTCCAGAATATATTGTACCTTCTCGACGAAAAATCTGAACACGCGTGACAGAATTTCTTAACAAGAGAGACACGATCCTGAAATGATCGATGGTAGATTTCATGGATCATTGCCGATCGCTCCACGCGTAGTATCGATCGCGATCGCAAGCCGGGACATCGTTTTACCATCGTAGAAACTCTGCTGGCGATCACTATACTATTGAGCTGGGTTGCTCGATAACGATTACTCGTCTTATTTCGCGCGACTGCGGTGATTTATCTTCTGCTTGGTACATCCGATTTTTCATTTCTTTGCGCGCGAAGCGGACCAGAGAGAAAGGTCGGCCTTGTTGAATGATGATTGCGGTAGATGATGAAGCTGGGGACGCGTTCCCCGAGACACTTGACATGTAGCTTGCAATTACGATTATTTAGCGGGCAGAATCAATTATTTCAGCGTTGATGGAACTCGTGATCGAGGCGACACCCCTCAATACGCATTTTATATGGGTCCCATGGAAATCACCGACACAAATTTCCCCGACACGGTTTTCACCGACTCCAGATTTGTTCGACAAAAACTTTGGCCGACAACGCCTTTAACTGAAAATGAATTTGATGGACAACGATTTGAGACGGCCACTGTATGTATTATCATATAGTATTATCATATGTATTATCATACAGCACATATTATTATATTGTGGTCGTCTCAAGTTCGTTGTAGATCAAAATCGTTGTGAATCAAATTCGTTGCCGGTCAAATTCGTTGTCGATCAAATTCGTTGTCGGTCAAAATCGTTTTCTGTTAAAGGCGGCGTCGGCCAAAGTTATTGTCGGTCAAATCTGGAGTCTGTGAAATGTTGTCGGTGAAAACCGTGAAATGTCCGATTTCATATTAGAAATATTATCATTACGGTCACCATTAGGATGGACCTTAGCTATACCTACTGAAAATTTGTTCACCCTTCCCTCCTAAATTGTTTTATTAACAGTAAACCTACCACGAGGGGCCAAATGTCCCATTTCAGATTTTTTATTTAACAATTATTGAAATTGTGAAGGTGTTATCATGGGAATTTATTGAATATACATTTATTTGTATGTATTTTTTAACTGACTCCAGTATACAGTTAGGAGCATAACTGATCACACATACACTTTATATCAGATTAACTTTTTTATGAATGGACCAAACGACTTCAATTTCTCTGTAAAAATTGATTTTTACAACTTTTTTTGCTGGGCCAATAACGAAAATTTAAAAGATGTGTTTGATCAACTTGCGTAAATTATATACGCTTCGAAAATTTCATTGAAATTGGTTGATTGATTTACGAGTTATAAACGATCAAAAGTGGTAAATGGCCAAAAATCTTGAAAAATTGCAATTTTTACCTCTTATGCCAATCGATCTTTTGCCAAAAAGAGTAAATAAGGAAATATTTTACTTATTTTAAGTACACTGCTTGAATAAGAAATTGGGCTCTCTATTTCACCTTAAAATACCGAAATTACTTTCTTGCCAACCCAATATTTATGACACTCCTCAATACCGCATTTTATATTGGGTTCTTGCATATGAAATGTCAGATTTCATATTAGAAATATTATCAATACGGTGACCATTAGGGTGGATCTTAACTATATCTATTAAAATTTTTTTGGGAGATGTTTTTCATCCCCCCCCCTCCTAAAATTGTTTCAATAACTAAGAAAATAATTTTTGCAAAAGCACATTGACGTTAAAGTTGCGATTAATATGAAATTTCATATGAATGAGAATATATGTATGAAGGAAAGGCTAAACGATTATGACTAAAAGTGTAATTTTTTATATACATATATTTTTGTAAATATATATGGTACATTATACGCATTTTATTGAAAGTACCATTTATTTTAGTTGTGTTCTTATATTAAGTTAAAAAATAGAGAAATTAACGTTCGACATGTAATATTTTTAACTGGTTGTAGTGAATATTGCACCATATAAAAGCGAAGAAAAGAAAATAGAGTTGAGTTTAAATAATTTTTAATATATACAAGGCAACAGTTGTAATGACATTTTTACAAATTTTTCATTGATTTGGTCTTTTATGTGTCTGGACATAGTCTGACACAGTTTGCATTATAAATTGTTTTTCTTCGTCATTTAGTAATACTTAGTACATGTACATCGTTAAAATGTTCATTATCCATTATCGAACTAGACCCTTGAAAAGCATCTCGAGAGGAGCAACAGTCATTTAACGATTAGCTGAAATGGGCAAATAAAGCGAAATGTAAAATTCAATAAGAAAAACCGCACTTATACTTTTCCACGAAGCTAATACGTTTAGTTTTGCTCGTCACTGTAAATCAGTCAGGCGTCGTTCGAAAAAGTCGGCGAAATGAAAGCGACGTCGGATTTCCGGAGCACCCGGGTACACTTCTAAATCTAAATACGAGCTCGTAGGTAAATTCGGGAAGAGAAAGACGAGAGATGGCGAACCCCTTCTGAAACGGGAAAGGGGAAAGCGTAGAAACTAGAAGAGATCGGTCCCCTGGGTTCGTCGACCCGGCAGTTGGACCACAGAAAGACGAGATATGCTTCCATTTTCATCTTTGGCAGCCTGCCAAAGTTTCGTCTGGACCGATCTCGTCTCCTCCCTTACTACTGCCATCCGTCAGCGACAATACAGTGGATCCAAAAAGTATTTTAATTTCCCAATTCTCGGGAAATTGTCGATATTAGAACATTTTATTTATTTAACTTTATTATTAATTATAAATTTTTTTTTTTTTTAAATAACTTAATTTATTTTTATTTAACACTCGATCGTCGTCGATCAAATTCGTTGTCGGTCAATATTATTGTCGGTCAAATCTGGAGTCGGTGAAATGTTGCCGGTGAGAACCGTGTCGGGGAAATTTATGTCGGTGATTTCGATTGGACCCCTGTAAATGAGCACGCGACAATCGCACTGATTGATGTTGAAATCAAATCTATTTAAAAGGAAATTTATATGTGTAAATTAAAATTGAAGATAGGGTATCGTAAGCGTTGTACTTCAAAGTGACATACAATGAACCTGTCAACTGTAATAGTATTTCTTGATCGAAACGCATTGCAACATTTGCATTCTAAAATCGGACATTTCATATGCAACAACCTAACAGCTACACGTGCAGCTGTATGCTTCCGAGAATAATACAAATTACGCTGCCGAGTAATGCCAATTACGCATCGTAAACGTAAAAATTGGATTCTAGAGAACGATCGCGACCTAGATCGATCTTTCATCTATCGCTTTTGACTACTGAAAACCCCCATTTTTGCGTTATCGAGAAATGAGAAAGCGCATCCCGTACCCTTGTAATCCTGGAAAAAAACAAGTTTACCCCCTTAAGTCAATTTCTCTGCTCTGTCGGCTCTGGTTTGATGGCGAAAACTATACAAAAAGAAGTTACACGCCTGTACGGTCAATATAATATACAGAGTGTCCCGGGTTTCAATGGACAAACTTGGGGAGCATATCGTACAAGTGGAAATAAGAAAAAAATGTTATTTTTGAAGTTTGCTCGGAAACGTTTCATTACAAAGTTATAAACAAATCAAGTTAGAATTGATGACGGTGGATTTTACTTTACTGGACATTCAAGATCCAAGATCCCCCGATTTAACTCCTCTCGATTTTTATTTATGGTGAACTTTAAAAGATAGAGTCTACAGAGAGTGCAGAAGTTACCTCGTGTGAAGAATTAAAGCAACGGATTAATATCTCCGTTGGTAAAGTAAAATTCACCGTCATCAATTCTAACTTTATTTGTTTATAACTTTGTAATAAAACGTTTCTGAGCAAATTTGTCTCTCAATCTCCCCAAGTTTGTCCATTAAAACATGGGACACCCTGTATAATAATAGTTCTCGGAACGGTTAATAAGCAGGAGAAGCAGCATCGTAAATTCTTTGTGTACTCTCTTGTCTCTTACATTTCATAGCAATTATTATATCAGAATTTATACTACGCCCGAGTTCGTTATCATATCGGGTATTAATTATAGCAATTCTCTCGTGACATCCAATCGACGGGAGTGCATGAACGCGTTCACGAAGAGGGATAGCCTCTCGGGATAGCCTCTCGGGATAGTTGCCGAGATCGTCCAAGCTTGTGAAATCTTAATTTTAACTCGTCGGGCACTTAGAATGGACAGTTTAGAATTGGATTTATTCGAGAGGCTCTCTTTCCCTTCTTCTAATTGGTTATTTAACCCCATGACAGCGATGGTGGGATAATTGGACACAGAACAGATGCTACATTACTACAGGCTTACTGTAATAAACTTCCTTCTGTACGGGTTTCTCTAATAAATGTTTGTGCGAGAGTCTTGCATTATTAGTAGACAGCGGATCTCTATGGAAAATAAAAATGTTCTACCTGAATTGCAACAAACTGGAGTGAAATAGAGATTCAATTTCTCTCTTAATATGGTTAACAGGATGCAAATAATATTGGGTTGGCAAGAAAGTAATTTCGGTATTTTAAGGTGAAGTAAAACCCAATTTTTGTTTTTTTATTCAAGCGATGAACTTTAATCAATAAGATATTGTCTTATTATTCTTTCTGGCAAAAAATCATGAAACACAAAAATGGAAAATATCTTATTCATTAAAGTTCATTGCTTGAATAAAAAAAAATTAGGTTTTATTTCACCTTAAAATACCGAAATGACTTTCTTGCCAATCCGATATAACAGTATTCTATATAAAGAAAGACAAAATGACCTTGAAATAACCATGAAAGCGTCCACGCATTAAAAACCTAGTAGTGCCATCTGACTCGCCATTCGGAACACTAAAGGACATGTGTTAGTTTGTTTTTTTTAAATCACATGTCTTCGAGATTTTTTACAATCTCAACTTAAATGGAACACCCTGCATATCTATAACTAAAAATAAATGTAATCTTTCAATGCCTGTAGTTTTTCCCGCATCAACCGATTTTGATGAAATTTTGAGAATATTTTTATATAATATAATATAAGATAATATTTTTTAGATTTTCAATATAGGCCCACATACAACAGTTGCAAACAACAACTTTTAAAAGATTTTTAGATATTACAATACCTATAATTTTTTATGCGCCTATCGATTTTGATGAAACATTGTACATGTATATAAATAACTTAGATTTACAAAATGCACGTTTTAAATTTTCGTTATAGGTAGAGATAATAAACTTGAGGATCATTACCTTTACTTTTTTTCTTGGCAATTGCGACAAATAGCAATTTTAAAAATTTACTTACACATTAGCTAGTAAACTGATTCTTCTAATATCTCAACAAAATTCGTTCTTTAAAAGTTATTCCTTTTTAAAGGGTGTACGAATACTGTTTACTAGACTGTAAATCTATTATTAATATCCATCGAAAAGAATCGGAATCAGAGATATGTTTTAAAATAAGATTCCAAATCTTAATACCATCTCAATAAGAATGTTTATAACAACGAATTCCAAGTTTAAAAGGGCTTGAAAATTTCCAACAGTGTAATACCGATCGTTGAACGGTGCGGCTGATTATAAATTTAAAACAGAGAACCGCAATTTGTAAGTCAATTTAGTGAAAGAAGTTACAAAACGAGAGGAAGATCAAACGTGCCGGCTCGCTAATCAAGATGAATGGTATTCATTAATTCAGGAGACCGTTATCATTATTCCCACGAATGCGTGCCCTCGAGATGTTCCGTTCTCGAAATTTGATCTGAAAGATCAAGGCGACGTGACGCGCCGTTTGAATTTGAATGATCAAAAGACCGTGAGTGTGGGCGGAGTGGATAGAATTCTTCTCGCGGAGTGGCGATCGCGCGTAAGCGAAGGATTTAGAATGGCACGACGACGATTCGCTGCAAATAAACTGGCGTGTGCAAAAAGGGATGTGATGTCACCATCGAAGTAGTACCAATGTCGCTTGCGTGCATTAAAATTTCGCGGCTACTAGTCACCATTCGTTACGATACGTTCACGTTACCACCTGTTCCTATCGGCAGGCATTTTCTTTGTAATGCAAACGGATTGCGCTCATAACAGCAATGATTACAATAATTCCCAGAATGGTTATGCGTACAGCAGTGTGCAAAAGTCTTAGACCACCTGGTACAAATTGTTTTATACTTGAACACAGTGATCTACACTACTGGCCAAAAGTTTCGAATCACTTGCTGATTTTTGTAAAAATCGAATATATTGATAAATTTTGAAATGATCCATCGTTATAATATCAAATATTAACTAGTTGAATGATATTTCTAAACAGATACCAGCATTTTCTTATGTCCATAGGGCTCTTGTATAGTTTATACATAACGTAATCATATATTTTTTTCCTCAAAACGGGACATCTATTAATTTTTATATGTATATTTTCTTCATAGTTTCTATTTATTAATGAAAAAATGGAAATGAACACGTGAAAACAAATAATTTATGTGGTCTTATTTAGTCTGAAGAACAAACTCTTCAGTGTGTGAGACTTATTGGCATGCCCTAGGCTAGAATAGACGCTACTGTCGGGTGACTTTTAGATTTTTCGCGTCCTTTTTCGAAATTGTTACCGTGGGTTGCTCTCTTTCCAAAAACGGGACATTTCGGCGTCCCGAAGATGTGCTTGGGGACAACGGGACAGACTACCTAAAAGCGGGACGGTCCCATTCAAAACGAGTCGTATGGTCACATTATTTATACACCAAGTGTAAGACAATGCTCGGAATGCACTCTTCTAAAGGGACAAATTAGAAACATTCGAAAAACTAATTACCATGGTGCCCTAAATATGTCAGGCTATTATTCAAAATAATGGGTCTTTTAATGAAAGAGCAATTTGAAGACAAATACGCATTCATTGATAAAAAAAAATAATACAAAATGTAAAACATACTGCTCGTAAGTTTTTTGACAAGTTAATCTTCCTTGGTTGTTCTAAAGGCAATCAGTTCTTCCCATAAACCTCCTGTTTCTCTTAATTTACACTATGATTCCATACTTTTGGCCGGTAGTGTACGTCAGCGATGCACACTTGTTACTTGTTATGCCAAATAGTAGGGGACACAATAACTTAGATGTCGGTCATTCGACTATCTCTTTAAATTAATTGTATAGGCACGCGGGAAATTTGAATCAACTGGATTTAATTTATTATTTTAATTTAGAATGTAATATTTAGACTGCAGAAGTTTATGCAATTTGCAATTTTTCTAGACGATTTTTCAGAAGGGAGAGAGAGAACCAAATAAAATATCATTTTCAATTTATTCAAAATTTGAATAAATTCATGCCGAAGCCATGAATGCATGAAAATCCGCTACTAATAACACGGTCCAACTTTCAACTTTGTTTTGACGTTTCGATTCTTACTATGGGATTCTTATAGAGAATTCGGCTCGACCGTTCTAGCGGTAAGCGCCTCTCACGGTTTGTTTCGTGTTGAGAAAGAACAGAATAATAAAACGTTTGGATCTTAGAGAAATTTGTTCTTTATGATACAATGCAAAATTACAAAACGTTAATGTATCGATAACAATTTGTGTAGACAGATCGCGTCCGGAGTGTTTCCGCACGCGAATACCAATGAGTTCTAATTGAATGCAACGTTGATCCGACAAACGAGCAGTAATTGTGACACTTTCGTAGTATGTCTATCGCGATTCAACGTTATTGGAAAAGTTTTAATCTGGCAACAGCATATTGACAACCGGTTTCAATCGCTGCTCGTATTTATTGAAAGCCTGCTGAGCGATGAAAGACCGATGAAAAAAGGAGCACACGGATGCTTCAATATCGCGAGTGATGATGCTGTCATTAAAAATAGAAATCGGAAACTGAACGCGGACGTTCTGCGTGCAACAGGTCTCGTTAAAAATATAACGCTTCCGACAGCACCGTGTTTCGTTATACCTGTCGTTCCGATCCCTCGTAACTCGTTACACAATAGTAACCGTTAAAATTAGCAGACTGTAATTGTTAATGAAATTTTATATTTTATTATTATTATAGATTGCTCATCCCTCCGTGTGTATGTAAAATAAAAATTTTCATCATTAACTGTAAAAATACAGGAGCCAAATACGCTTTATTTAGTGATCCCTTGAATAGTAACCGTTGAAGTTAGCAAGCTGTAATTATTAATGAAGTTTTATGTTCTTATTAAATTGCTCGTCCGAGTTAAACATAAGTTTCCTTTTTCCTTTAATAATTTTAATATGATGGGGAAGATATATCGAGATCTGTCAATTATTTTAATTTTACGTTTCATCTATTAATTTTTATCATAAATGCACCAATCCGCAATTATTGGGTACAACATCTCAAAACGACGAAAAGCCATGAAAAATGCACAAACATGAAAATGCTTCTTTTAATAACTAAACTGCGCATTTCATGCACTAATGATAAAAATGTGTAGATAACACACGAAACAATAAAAACTTTTGAAGAATTTATTGGGAAAATTAATGAATTGTTGAAACTATACTAAAGAGTGAAATAAGTGTTTATCCAACTCCTATTTTTCGCAATTAATACAGAAAATGTTTATTTCACATTAAAACCTGCAGTCATTCGTTATAAGTAAACTGAAGATCTTTATGCAAAATAAAGATTGTCTGCATCGATTACAAGCCAAAGGAACCAATTAACAAATTCTTTCTTCTTTTAATTATCGTATTAAGCTGAAACTAATATACCGATGTCCTTAAATCTTTTTAGACTTTAGATTTAGATTTGATCAGATTTTATATGTTTCAAATCATCAAAATCGTCAAATTGAAAACAGTGATAATGAAACTGCGGATTTTGTGCATTTATGACAAAAATTAATTAGATTTGCATGTTTCAAATTTTCGTTATAGGCAGAGATAAATTTAAAAATCGTGACCTTTACTTTCTTCTTGGCAATTGTGGCTTATAGCAGTTTTTAAAAAAGTTATTTACGCATTAGCTAGCAAACTTATACTTCTGACGTCCCAAAAAAATTCAAGCTGTTTAGTCCTCATTTAAAAAAGTTATTCGTTTTTAAAGGGTGGATGAATATTCTTTACATTGTGTACTTATTTTTTCCCCAAATTCTATTAATGTCGTTTGTACAAGAGATGTGGATCCCATGTAATTTAGACATTAAGACATCGTACATATTTTGTTCCTGCAACTGGGATAATTGTGACCTTGGTATTAATAATGTAGTTGAACGTTTAAAAAAGCTTCGGAAGCAATGAGTAAGATACCTAACCTTATTCTGTCAACGTTATACGATCTCTTCGTCAATAAAATGATATCCTACTCGCAAAAACTTGTCCGACCATCGCGACCACATTCTACTTGCAACGCGGAAAAACTCAAGTCGCACACGCAGATGTAGTAATCCAGTTTTATTGTCAATGATATTTTGTATTTAATATTTTGGTACGCCTTCTTCATATTTAATGACAGCAGTGGTTCTGTTCGGTGAGGATTAATATAATTTTTTAATAGTATTGTGTCAGTTCTTCCCATTTCTTTGGTATATGTAGTTTAAAATCATTTAACGGTTGCAAATTGTCTGCTATTTTTGTGTAATACCCTGACAAGATTCTCTCAAGTATTTTTAAAAATGTTTAAAGACCGAGAGACACTGCTGGCTGATCTAAAATTTGAATCGTTTTGAGGGAAAGTCCTTCGCTTCCTCTGCAATATGAACTACAGAGTTTTCGTATTGAAAAATAAATTTATCTTCAGCAACACCTATAGCATATGCCTTTATTTGTTCATCAATAATTTCTAAATACTTTGTGGTATTCGTTTTTCCAACAAGAAATGTCATGTCCATTAAATCGTTACCTTCTGTTTGGGAATAGCGCAAAATTTCTTGCTCCTTTCTCGAATCATGATAATAATAATTGGAACCATATTTAATAAGTCGTAAATTTTTTAATTAATAATAAAATTAATAAGTTGAAAATATTATATATATTTCGCGAGCACTTACAATTAGTTGTTCTCCACGGCCCATTTTTATTAATCTATTGTCTTTTTAAATAAATGCAAATCACAAAATGTTAT
This sequence comes from Lasioglossum malachurum, assembly GCA_028455605.1. NCBI lineage: Eukaryota > Metazoa > Arthropoda > Insecta > Hymenoptera > Halictidae > Lasioglossum > Lasioglossum malachurum. The sequence continues at coordinate 15,924,070 of CM052316.1, read as the reverse complement.
TACACATTTTATGAACTATGTTGTGCTTCGTTATTCAGCAGCTCATGTACTACTGGGAAACGTACAGTTTGCTCTTGTGTCATTTTGTCCCGTTTACGTACTACAAACTGTACATTTGTAGTTGTAGAATTTACTAATGATTACATGAAAAATGTATTTTCACCAGTTTTCACTGTAAAATATTACAAAACGTAAGCTGTGCTTTCTTGTTCTTACGGAGAGTATATTTGTTCGTTATAGAACGGTAAAAATATTATGTACTAGAATATACTTGAATACTAGAATATACTTGAATACTAGAATATACTAGAATATTCTGGAATATTCCAGAGTATATCAGAACATACTAAAATATATACCAGAACATACTGGAATATATCATAATATACTAGAATATACCAGAATGTACTAAAATATAATAGAATATACCGTAATATAACAAAACATACTGGATTATATCATAATATACCATAGTATACTAGAAAATTCTATAATATTCAAGAATAGACCAGAATATTTTAGAATACATTGGAATAAATTTACTAAAGAACATTAAACTGTTCCCAGCTGTGAAATCTGTGATTGAAGCTCATACAAGTAAAACGATCGTCCGGCTGCGCGCAAGGTTACTAGCAACTTATTACGCTGAGTATAATTACCCAGTGGCCATCGATAATGAAGCTTTATACCGGTTTCCATGCAACTCACGCCACTGTTCATCGATCATTTCCCCATCCAGCGATTCGTTCGTTAACCCGTTGACTTGTTTACTCGACTGCGAATGTCGGTAGCTATTTTCAGGATCAGAAACGCGGAAATTAACGATCGCCAAACTTTCACAGGCATAATCGATCCTCCCGTGCGTGATATTTTGGCGTCGTTTCGATAAACAAACGTCGACTGAGATGGTTTCTCGGTGTTCACTTACGTTAGCTCCAACGCGCTGAGCGATTTGAAATAGACTGGCGGAACAAGGGGCAAGATTGTTCCATGTGTTTCGAAATTTCTCTTAGCTTCTTTTATCGCACAAAGCTCTGCTTCTACATGATAAATACATATGTTCCCAAAGAGTAAATGTAAAGCAAATTCGTGCAGAAACATATGTTTTATCCTTGGAAAAAGAGAAGATTAGTCAGATGCCTAAACAAACTACAAAAATAGTATAGTATAATATAAAGTAGTATAGCAAAGTACAGCATAAAATAGTATAGTACACTATAGTATAAAATAGTATAGTATAGTGTAAAAGAGTAGAGTAATGCTAGAGTTGTATATAATATTTTGTTAATATAACAGAATACATTATCCATAACACAGTCAATGAACATTGCAAAGAATTCACTTATGCGGATTGTATAATTGGCATTTCTGACATACTATAGTGTTATAGTAGTGTAACAGTATAGCAGTACAGTGGTATAACAGTATAGCAATATAGTAGTATAGCAGTATAGTGATATGGCAGTATAGCAATATAGTAGTATAGCAATATATGTAGCAGCATAGTGGTATAGTAGTATAGCAATATATGTAGTAGTATAGCAGTATAGTGATATGGCAGTATAGCAATATAGTAGTATAGTAGTATAGCAATATATATAGCAGCATAGTAGTATAGTAGTATAGTTTAATATGTGTAGTATAAAATAGTATAGTGGTATAAGAAAACTACTGTTTACAATAAAAAATTTAAGTAACAGTATAGAAGTATAGTGGTATAGCAATATAGCAGTATAGCAATATAGCAGTATAGCAATATAATAGTATAATAGTATAGTTTAATATGTATAGTATAAAATAGTATAATAGTATAGTTTAATATGTATAGTATAAAATAGTATAGTAGTATAAGAACACTACTGTTTACAATAAAAAATGTCAAGTAAGAGTACAGCAGTAGAGCAATATAGTTTAGTATATATAGTATAAAATAGTATGCTATAAAAATAGTATGGTGGTATAAGAACATTACTGTTTACAATAAAAAAATTTAAGTAACAGTATAGCAGTATAGTGGTATAGCATTATAGCAGTATAGTAGTATAACAGTATAGTGGTAGAGCAGTATAATGGTAGACCAGTATAATGGCATAGCAGTATAGTGGTATAGCAGTATAGTAGTATAGTTTAATACGTTTAGTATAAAATAGTATGGTATCAAAATAGTATAGTAATATAAGAACGCTACTGTCTACAATAAAAAATGTTAAGTAGCTTAATAATAATAGTAATGGATGGTTAGGAAATGATGGCGGCCGATTTGGGAAGAAGAAAACTGTACTAAGAACTAACAAATGAGTTATATATTTGTTGTAGATTGTACATAATAACGTAACGTAGAGAAACCTAACGTTTGTATAGGAACAGTGCTGAAATTAATACAAAAACATAAATATTCTATTATCAATAACTTGTACTACCACCATTGTGTTTGATTACTTCATATAATCGTTTTTCCACATAATGAATTTTGCTTTTAGTCAATGTTAAATTGGTTGTAGTTCACTTTTCACATCTATGTGCTAGTAGTTCCAATGTTTAGTATTATTGTTAGAAAGTATAATTATTCTCTGATTTTATACTTTCCATACAATATCTATAAACATTTTAATTTTATAAAATACGTCAGTTAGAAAGTTGCTCGTGTTACAAGTCTGTGGTTGGCTACGTTATATAAATCATATTTCAAAAAATGTGTATGATAATAAAAATTAGCAGGAAAGTTAATACGCATGACTACACTTTTGCTATTAATTGCTTGATGAAATTTTTCAAAATTTAGGTTTACTGTAAATCTACTTGGTTTATTATAATAAATGCATTGTATACATTGTAAATACAGAAAGGTCCACAACTATTATAAGCAATTATTAATGCTACTATTTGTTGATGTATTAAATTTCACACGGAAGTAACACTTTCGAAAGTGAAAACGGTTACACAGGTTAGTAATAGTAATCAAACATGTCTCGTGATAGTAATTACTTATATGACACCTGGCGTACCTATTCATTATCACTTAAACTTGTTCGACAAAAGAAGAAATTGTCACGCGATATTAGATAAACAGGAATGGCAATTTAATCTCAACAAATGGTTTGTAAAATTGCTTCAAGATAAAAATACGTTTACACTTTCTACTATCACACACGCATACCTAAATTATATTAACACCCCAGTTTCTCAAAATACATTTTTCATCTTGAAACAGTAAAATAGTGAAAAAGAATGATCTATTCCGAAAATTGTAATTCGCGTGAGAATATTATAGGTAGACAGAGGGTTTTATGCATTTATTATCGATAAATAATCGAAGTAGACCAAAAAGTGAAGATGGAATAATATTTACTTATCTGGTACGTAATGAAGCCTTCGTTAAAAACACAAGTTACACTACCGCGGACGCCACAAAAATGTACAACAAAGGGTCTTTGCCCACTTTTATTACAAAAACAACTGGAAATAAATCTCGCATTCTTCTCCTTTTTTATAAATAAGGATCGGAACAATTACCCCGGGAACTTGTAGCCCCGGTCTCCCCTATTATGACAGGAAACTGCAAGTTGTAAACAATATCGGAAGTTGCAAGTAAATAAATTATATATAGTAATAATAAATAGTAATAATAAATAAATAGAATTATATATATAGTAATAATAAATATATAGTAATAATAAATAAATAGAATTATATATATAGTAATAATAAATAGTAATAATAAATAAATAGAATTCGTTTGTATTGGATTGATCCAATAGTTACAGATAGTGTCAGAAAGATGTTAGGTCCAAGATGTATCAACTTGCCCTAAATAGATTGTAGAAGGAGGTTTACACATTCCACCGTCCTGTTTGGCTGATCCTATTCGAGATCTGAATAAAATTCTCATTCCGATGTTCCAACTGGGTTTGATGATCACTCCGTTTTTGAGATCGTTGCGTATGATTCCCTAAAAGGTATCAGAGAGTCATTTTCTACTGCGCGTCGGTGTACGACCATTGCCTTCTACAAGTCGGCGACGGAAAATTGCCGGTAAATATTAGGTTATGCCATTTGCAGTTGCCGCTTTCAGTAGGTCGCAGGAATAACGATATACATATGTACATGCATCTTCAAGACAGTAGACTCCATTTTAATAAAAACGTACACTATTAACTCAAACCTTGGAACTAAAATGGCTCAGATGATCCATTAAAAATTTTTTTTTACTAAATAGTAATGAAATGTGAATTTTTAACCGTGCTTTCAATCAAATGAAAATCAATCTTTTAATACTAAATTTTTATTTGTATATTATATGTCCCCTTCACATCGAATGCTTAAAAGTCCATTTACGATATTTTCTAGTCGATCTATTGAGCTTTGAACTTGGTATCAGGAACAGTGTGAAGGTCTTACGCGACTGAACTTGTTTCTCATTGTTATTCTATAAAACTGTAGTATTTTCGCAAGGAAACTGACACAGAGTCCGGTTTTCTTTCATAAAACCTCGTATATGCCATTTTTATAGTAACTATCCTTCCTTGACTTCATAAATTCTTTGGAATGTGTATATATAATGTAATTTCTGTATTTTTGTTTGTCCTCTGACAGAGTGGAGAATGGCTCAGGTTGAAAGTACTAGAAGTCCAGCCGGAATTAACGAAGCTCGGCGCCTCGGTCGAAGAAGCTACCGAGCTTTCGAGCGCACACGACGAAGTTCTGCTTCGATTACAGGTAACGATGCAAACTTTCATACTAATTTCTTTAAAACGTCTGCTAAATACGGAATCACAGTATCGCTGAATATGTGATTTTGTTAATACATTCGGTCAGAAGGTGTATATTCAATTATTTATTGTTACTGTCTGAAAATATAATTCAAATTGCTTTTAAATCGTATCTAACTGGACATGGCCATAGAGTTCCTAATTTTTAAGTAATTTATCAGAAGGCTTCGCTTAGGTCAGAAGGTGTATATTCAATTATTTATTGTTACTTTTTGAAAATATCTTTCGTAATCATTCAAATTGCTTTTAAATCAAAGCTAACTGGACATGGCCATAGAGTTCCTAATTTTTAAGTAATTTATCAGAAGCCTTCGCCTCGGTCAGAAGGTGTATATTCAATCGTTTACTGTGTTACTTTTGGAAATATCTTTGGTAATCATTGAAATCGTTTTAAATCGAAGCTAACTGGACATGGCCATAGAGTTCCCAATTTTTAAGTAATTTATCAGAAGGCTTCGCTTCGGTCAGAAGGTGTATATTCAATTATTTATTGTTACATTTTGAAAATATCATTCAAATTGCTTTTAAATCGAAGTTAACTGGACATGCACATAGAGTTTATAATTTTTAAATAATTTATCAGAAGCCTTCGATAAGGAAACTGCAAAAATCATATAGATATTTTGATCTTCCTAAAGCACAGACTATGATGTCGGGATACATTAGAAGGCGTTGAAAGCAGGGGTTGAAACGGTTCTGAAAATAACTGTTTAAAACGGTTATACATATGTCGAATGTCGGTTATTACTGAAACAGTTATGAAGAACCGAAATGATGTTATAGCTGTTACGAGAATCTCGGTTCTGGCTTATATCGGTTACGGTTACGGTTCTTGAGAACCAATATTATTTCGGTTCTATAACTGTTATTTTTCGGTTCTGTCATTCTGTTCAACCGAAGAACATATAACGAATACAAGCAACTAATTCATTGACAGTGCGTTCTCAAAATAAAAACATAAATCGAAATTCGCAAAGCACAAAATTTAACGTGATCGGCAAAAATTTGTATTATTATTTATAATTTAAATTACTATTTATTATCGTTCATCATTGGAACAATTTTTTAAACAAATAATTTTTCATAATGCTTACAAATTTATTTATACATTCATTATTTAAATACGTATTTATTATGCAAACAATTATTTAAATAAATTTATACAATGTAAATTTTTATAATGAATATATACATATTTCTGAATAAAAATCAATTTCTATAATATATCGAGAGAAATTTGTTTATGTATCAATTATTTGAATTATTACCTCAATAATTTCTTGTTAAAATGGTGATTTATATATAATACAAGCCTCGTATGGTGTATGTTCTTTGGTTGTTACAAAAATTGATTTATGTGAATAATCATTTCCATACATTATAAAAATTTATTTATAATATAAATAACTATTTAAGTAATAAGTATATTAACAACTTCACATAGTTAGCAATTCGTGCATTACAGGAAGTAACTGACGATTAAATTTTTAATTTGAAATATTTGTTTTCCTAACAAGAGCAAACAGAGCCCGGTGGAGGAACTGCTTCGGCAGGCTGATCAGCTGATTTCGAACCAAAGGCCAAGAGCGGAAGTGTACGCTGCGATGGCGGAAACTTTAGGGCAAGCGTGGCACGATGTGAACGAGCTTCTAGAGCGCCGGAAACAGATTCTGGACTGCAACGTATTGTTTCAGTGGTATGCACAATAACAAGCTTAAAATAACTGTGAATAAGAGAAAAACGCGCAAAATTAGACGAGCCACGAAGAAGACTCAAAGTTCCTGAAGAACTTAACGAAATGTACAAATCGAAACAAAACAGTACATATTGTTCAGTTTCTCCATTATCGAAGACTTTAATACATAATCTAGTTCTTGGAGGAATATAATATTAGCATTTTGAAAAATTCTCGTCTGCAAAAGATTAATTCAAAGAAAAGAATCAAAAAGACATGTGTAATTTTATATATTTTGAAAGATGCCTATAAATGCATCCAACAAGAATTTGAACATAAAATTTGCGATTCTTGAGAAGTTGACGATATTTAACTGTAATTTAATTTGTAATTTCATAAAGAAACAATCGTACATCGATAAACTTAGACTCGTTTTGGAGATCGAAGCCTCTACTTTCGCAAAGCATTATTTATTTGCCTTAAAATTTTTTTGCAGCAATTGGAGCTTGAATCCATGCTTTAAAATACAATTTTTTTACCGAGAAAAATAATTTTAAATATGAAAAATGATTTTGAGATGAAGAAAAATGCTTTTAAATACAATCTACTGATAATGTAATGTTATGTTTCTATCAGGTCGTTAAGTATGAAGCTTTACAAATGTCAAGAGGTTTGCGTTTTCTTTGTCAAGTTTCATACTTAACGACCTGATATGTAGACTACAATCTCCACCACGAGTTTCAGAACCTTGAACACCTCGTGGTGGGGATCGCTAGTATACAACGAACGAGGTTTCTACCTGTACTTGGAGAGAACCCTTCCTACTATTGTTTTCACATAAGCGAATATGTGAATAATTCTAATATTTTGCAGCCGGGCGGAGGAGTGTCGAGAAAGCATGAGAGCTCTCGAGATGACATGCAACGACACACTGCTGCCGATTGAGATCGAGGCAGTGAAGAACTTCCTGTCGAAGATCCACGATCTTCGAAAGAACATGTTGGAAGCACTGATGGGCGCCTTGCAAGAGGGAAAGAGTTTGCTAGACAGGCTGAAAGAGATCGCGAACGAGGGCACATTGGACTCTAGACCGGAGAGGATTAAACTGGAAGCTGATCATGGTGAGCGGCTGCTACTTAATTAATGTTACCGGCTGGAAAAACCAGATAATTAGAATCAGTATCGCTATCTTGATCGCAATCGTTCCCTTTCGCTTTTATTTGGTCGATGACATAATTGATGTGTGCCTTTCGTGCGCCGACACCTTGTACCGTGATACGCGAAACAACGAGTAACAGAAACAAAAATGAACAACCTGCTTCTATAATTACAATGAGACACTTAGATGGTGGTGAATCTTGTTCTCTAATTGCTGGAGACAAGCTTGCTGAGAGGATATCAGGGAATCAGGGCGAGGCAAAACATTCCTTCCGAATAACTCGGTTACGAAGTTGACGAAATTTTCGTGGTTTCGAGGATGACATAACTTCATGTTAATAGTTTCTTGCAGGTGGAGGACATATGAAAGTCAACTTCGTTTTTTAACCCTTTGCACTCGGAGCTATTTTAACTGGAAAATTAAACATTTTTCTTCCGATCTAGAATATTTCCATTCCCTATGATTTTTTAAATTTTATGGATATGAAATTGGTATAATAAGGTGAAGTGGGGTAAGTGCGCACTACTATTTGTAAAGTTGGACTTTAAACTGATGTATTTTCAGTCTGGTATGTAAAAACTTAACGCTCTTGGTATCAAACTCTTGCCACAGTTATTACTGATGAATTAGTATTATGTAGGATTCTAATTTTGCTTGAAAATTATCATTTCGATAGTGTCAACTGTTATGCACTTTCCCCGAAGATGGGGCCACACCCTGTATACAGAGAGATTCAAAAATTATATGTTAAATATCTTCGTAAAGAATGAGCATTGTCATAAAAGCTCACCACAAAAAGTTTCATTACAATCAACGACCCCACAGATATAACCTTTTCTCATTGGTTTTCAAATACTAGTTGGATCCACCGCAGTTACAAAAGTTAAATAATTCAGCGTCCCTTTAATATTGTGGAGTATTGTACGATGAACATGCTAATTCAAGATTATCTGATAACGTGTTTTCTCTGATTTTTGTGCAGCCGTGATACAAGTCGAAAGATGGCTGGAAGAACTCCACGACAGAAGACAATTAATTGAAACATCATTTCGTAGTCGAAAGACTCAATTGGAACAATGCCTGGCTCTAGCTCTGTTAGCCACCGACCTACGTGACCTCGAAGAGATCTTGAACGACAGAATCGCTGCTCTTTCGAGCAGCTGCGATCAACTCGGCGATTCCGCGTCGAGCGCGGAATTGCTTCTGTTCGAATTGAAGAAGTTACAAGCTGAATCGAAGGTATTATCATTACCAAGTGTCGCATCTAGATTGTAAATCTTCATGCAAAATGAATATTAATTGTAACTAGACTGCGGATCATTATGCATTTACAGAAAAATTGAGTAGATGAAATGAAAAATTGTTGTAAAATTAAAAAAAAAGATGTTAACATATGATTTCTCCTTTATTATAATCATTAAGGGAAGAGATAAAATTCAATTTAGTTTCTATTTCTTGCAATCGATTTTTATTTTGGATAAAGATTCGGATAAAGAAATGTTATAATACAATACTAGTGTGTTGTATTATTGTTGGTCAGAATATTTGTTTCTATTTTTAAACGAATAATCTAAAAAACACGATTTCTAGCATCTACATTACTTTAAATATAAAAACTGTGAAAAATGTATGTAACTCGAGTAATTTTTATAATTTTTACTTAAAATAAATACCTTACGTACTTCAAAGTAAAAATAATCAAAATTGCACGAGTTCTATTTATGTTTTTTTTTACAATTTTTATACTTAGAGTAAGTAATGTACTATTGGGTTGGCAAGAAAGTGATTTTGGTATTTTAAGGTGAAATAGAGAGCCCAATTGTTTTATTCAAGCAATGATCTATAATGAATATGATATTTTCCCTTTTGTTCGATGATCTTTTGCCAAAAAGAATAAATAAGAAAATATTTTATTGATTAAAGTATAGAAATAGAAATAGAAATCGTGTTTTTTAAACTATTCGTTTACAAATAGAAACAAACATTGCTCCACTTTCATATCATGCGGCACTTCAAATAGACAATGCAACTCATATTCATAAACATATTATTACTATTACAGGAATTTCAAGATAGGTCGATTAAGATAACGAAGTCAACCGAACGATTAGTGTCATCAGGACACTTTGCCGGCGAACAAGCGACGGAACAAGCTTATGCCATTCTCGGTGCCGCGGCTGATTATGTTAACGATTTGGATCAGTATGAATCGCTGTTGAACAGGGCAATAGCATTCTTTGATTCTGCGAGATCTGTAAGTGTTTGCGGTGGAAACATGCCGGATTTATTTAGATAAACTAGATACACTAAATGTATTGACTATTAACAAAACGAAATTTGTGAAACCGTCTTTGCGCAGGCAATTACGAAATTGGACCAGCTTGAGATCCAGTTGGTAACAACGGATCATCCCTCATATTCGACGCGATTAGCTCGGTTTCATGCTCAGACAGCAACCACTATAGAAGAGGTTACCTCGAAGCCTTTGACTGAAGGATACGCCCTCCTTGATATCACCGGAAGGGGAGCGCCTGGTGCTGAGGTCAGTTTGCAAAATTCCTTTTCTCTGCATCGTAACAATTATGATATTATTTGGTACATTCAGAGACACTTAGCGGTCTTCGAGAAATGCTAGATAGCACACATGTGCTATCATTTTGTTTAGGACTATACAGGGTGAGTCACAAGCAGTCCTCAATAACTTCTACATTCCTTGAGATGGGAAGAAATGTTTCAGCCAAAAGTCGTTTGGTTTCAATGGACCCATTACGTGGTGTACAGGGTGTAAAGATATTACATGTCGCGGCCATCATAGGATGATTCTACACCCTCAATTTGGTTGAAATTGAACTAAGGTGCAGCAAAATTGACCTAGACCTTGAATTTTAAGTCAATTTGCGACCCATGGTTCCTTTTGAAAAATGGTTGACCGTTTGACCTCAAAATTCAAGGTCAAAGTTCGCGGCCTAGATTGACCTCTTATACCCTTGCAATCCTAGAAACGCGAGTCTACCCCCTCAACACTAAACCTACCACTGCCAGTGAAATAACCGGTTGTATATTTTTCATTTCACGGTTATTGAAATTATGAAGTTGCTTGCGTGGAAATTGATTCGATAAATTCCTTTATCCAAGCAGATATTGCGATAAAAATTGCAGAAAATCTAAATAAGTTGAGCCTTGTCATTTTTGTAACGTATAACATTTAAATCGCTTCTAGTGGTCGGTAGGTTTAGTGTTAAATGTCTCGCTCAATTTTTATGATAGGAAAATGGCCAATTGAAAAGAGTATTCGGTTCGAAGGGGAAAATGTAATGATAAGGAAACAAATTTTCTCAAGGTGACGTTTCTCGAGCATTCATGGTCATCATAGTTTTTTTTACATGGATCTACATATTTTCATTACAATAGTCTTATAGCTTACAAAAAACAAATTCAACGATATGCAATATGGTGACCTTCGCGTGACCATCAACAAGAAAAGTTATGGTTCAAGGTGTGGAAGTTACGTGGACCACTCTATATACGATTTATCGATTTTTTGTTTAAAATGAACGTGTTAATACGGGGAATCCTTATCTCACTTGTTTTTTCCTTTCGTTAGGGTGTAAAACGGATGGTAGAAGAGCTGGAGAACCGGAAGATTCGGTTAATGGAGCGTTGCACTGCCCACGAGAAGGAGAACCTCGAAGTATCGAGAATGATAAACGCGTTCCTGGACAAACACGACGAGCTACGAAAATGGCTGATGAGTATTCCGGAGGCTTTCCTCCAGGGCCATCAGGACATGGGCAGCGACGTTCCAATGGCGGAGGATTTCTGCCGATTGCATCGCCAATTGCTGAAAGACGTCGAGCAAAGGACTGAGGAGGTTCGGCATCTCGAGTTCGAGATACATCCCGTGGCAGATCGGCTAGACGAGGAGCAGAAATTGGAGTTGAAGTCGAAGGCCGCGGAGCTTTTGAGACTTTGGACCAGAACGAGAGAACTGTTGGCCAAAAGAATCGAATTGGGAAACATCTACTTGCAATTTCACTTGGACGTTCAGGAGCTGACGAGCAGAATCAAATCGATCGAATACGAGTTAACGAGACCCGTTGATATTCTGGATGCGGTGAAAGTTGACAGGATTGAGAAAGAGTGGGAGGAGGTCCAACTCCTTTATTCGAGACTAGCCGGAAATGGAAAAGCTTTCTTGGACGCTGCTGTCAAGGTCAGTTTGTTCATCCCCCCAGAACAATTCTAATCTTTTTCCTGTTTCTTTTATTGATCGTCTGGAACCTTGAAATAAGATTTATTTCAGCTATACAGTGGATATTTAACCCTTAGCACTCGAGTGGTGACTCAGTCAGCACTAAAAATTGCTGTACCATTATTCAAAATATTGTTTACATTATTAAATATGTTGGGATTTAACCAATTATATCAATTGCATATCCATCAAATGGAAAATATCATATAGAATGGTATTATTCTAGATCGGAGGAAATGTTTAATTTTCGAGTTAAAATAGCTCCGAGTCCAAAGGGTTAAAATGTAATCATTCCTATAGTACAGCAATATAAAGATTGAATGTTTCCCTTTAGAACGAATGTTTTTAAAACTTGATCTATAATTTTTTCTAGTCAATTTATTGAAATTTCAATAATGAAGGGTCTTCCATTTTAAATTTCGCGTATTTTTACAATTTAAAAGTATCACTTCTTATAACGGGAGACTCTATGGTATATGTATAAGGTACACCGTGAAAGGCTGACACAATCAAATTTGTATCTCATTTCTGTTTTATAAAACAGCCAAAAACAATCGTAGATTAAGTTTTAAGCTGTCGTTGTAAAGGAGGAGATCCAATATTCAAGTATGTATTGGATTCATACAGAAAAAAATTGATGGTTTACAGACGATGAGATTTGCGACAGTTCTGCACTTGATTTAAAAAATCAATTCTGACTTATTTAAAAGAAAAAAGTATGATTATCTGCGAAACTAGAGGCTGCGAGCTTTGAAATGAGTCCAAATTTATTATTGTACTACCTTCTTGAACCTTCAGTTACTCGCACACCACTTTTTATATAGTTATGTAGAATTATGTAGAAGAAGAAACCAGTTGATTACGTGGAACTTTATATGACTCCAACATAAATAAATTTCTTTTCAAAAAAATACCCACTTTAACGCGCAAAATAAATATTTGATAGTGTCGTCGACACCTTCGTTTATGCTTGAAACACTAAATTTAAAGTTTTGAGATTGTAAATACTACTTACATGCAAGTAATTAAAAATTAATGAAATTGTCCAAGTTCAAATGCTGAAAATTTCTTGAGTATCAGAAATTAGTAAAGTCCACGGTATGTAAATTGTTATATAATATGTTAAGTGTGTATATTTCTAAATGAACAACATGTTAATTTCTCTGAAATTAATTTAGGCATTCATTGTAATAAAAATGAAACAAATATCAAAATCAAATAATAGTATTAACATTCTCATACTAAATCGTGCAGGAAATATTCGGTTCGTGACGTTATTATTGTCACAATTAAAATAAATTTCCTTTTAGGTTGACGACCCCTATCTGGACATACACAGAGCTTGTCTTTGCGTTCAAACAATCTTAGACAAGTTTGCTAACAAACAATTGGAGTTGAAGACAGTCAAAACCGAAATTTTGATCGAAAAACGTATCGAGTACGAGCGAACGTTTGAACAGTGTACAAAGGTGAGATCATTTTGTGTTGTACTGGAAGTAAAAAAATCAAATTAATTCTACATATACCGTTGTTTAAAATTGTAAAATCGTCTGACGTGTCTGACCACGACCCAAAGAGTCTACTTTTCGCAAATGCTAATAAGCACGCAAACTTAGCGAATTTTTAAAGTTGATTTTCTAGAAAACAAAGGCTCGTATGAAAAAATTTTATTCTACATTTTCGACTAACTTTTAAATGTAGAATCACCCTCTTTTCAATTGTACCACCAGTTATCCTGTATAACTGTTTTTTTTTTTATACATTTTCAGGCATTGGAGACGGTTAACGAATGCAGCACACGACTATATCCGATAATATGGACTTATTCTTCTAACATATCGGCGATTTATCAAAATCTACAAGAAATCAAGAAAATCGTTCCCACGGAATTGAACAAGTCTCTCAATGAATTGAATTCTAGAATTAAGAACATGATGTTTTCGGGCTTGAAAGGTATTTAATCGATACTAATTAAAATTAGTACAGTTTATACTGATTAAAAATAATTCAATAGGTGTAAGCCAAATTGCTGGAGACCAAATCGCAGAAATCGAACAGATGCAGGCGAATTTCCGTACAACGGCTAGAAATTACGAAACCCTTTTAGATTCAATGATCAGCGTAATTCAGAGCATGGATGAGGTAAGACGTGATACTATTATTTTAATTATTTAATTGTATTTTACATGTATTCACTATTAACTCGGAATTCAAAGTATTTCGGACTGGTGAAAAATTGAGTACAAAATAAGATATTATACCTAGCAAATTAAAAATATAATAGAAATAAAGTATTTTTTAAAAAAAATTGTTTCTTGAGTTCAAACGAATGTAAAATCATGTACTTCTTCAGTTTTGTGTGAACCCGTTTTAATGAAAACATAAATAATGGTATCATTTGTCCAATTTTACTATAACACAAAATTGTTATGTCAAATTTTTGTTCAAGTTCAAGCGAGACATCGATCAGATAGAGGTCCAGGCAGAACGAGCGATGTCCCTGAAGAGTCTGATCGACGTGGAAACGATTTCAAGCGAGCTGACCACGAGGAGAAGATACATGAACGATAGATTAAGCCAGATAAAGGGCAAGATGCAGGAGCTGCTCACTCGAATCCGGCAGCAGGAGCCACCGTTAGCCGAAGTCCATGATAGTGAAAAATTGGAATGCGTCATGCGCTCGCTCGTTGTCGACTTCACGAATTGCGAGCGTCAAATTGATAAAATCGAGGAGCATCGACGAACTTGCATCTTCGCCGAGGATCTAGAAAAGATCCACAGCGAACTTCGAGATCTGAACGAACATCTGAAGAACGTGGAAGCTAGGATTGGCGAGAATCTCGAGGCAGCCAAAACTGCTGCTTCTACCTTCGTGCAATTCGAGAAAACCGTCACGGTAAGACTTTACTCATCGGTGGATTTTTATAAATCGATTTTAAATTGGGAATATGCATAGGCTAAACTTTCAAAATTTGGAAAATTGTCGTTGTTTAAACTGTTATGATTTCGGAAAGTCGTACAATAATAAATCAGGAGGAAATAATAAATTTAAGAAATGATTTATCCTTGAAAATGCTGGAAATTGAAATGGTTTATACATTTTATTATACACAATTACAAAATGTGGCTTATTAAATTAGTAATATGTATTATAAATTTACGTCCCAGAATAAAAATAATTGGCAATGTCGTAAAATGAATGCCAAAAGCTTGTTTTATGAACTCCAACTACATAAATAAAAATAATTGGTAGTATTGCTTAATGTCAAAAGTATTAATACGTTTACTAAATCCAATTACGTAAATGAAAATGACTAGTAATATCACAAACATGACAAGAGTATTTTTTTACTCATTATAGTATATCGTTTATTTTAGACGAATAAGTTTCCGTCATTTAAGGAATGTATAATTGTTCGTAGATTCTGGAAGAAAGAATTGAGACCTTCGTGAGAACAACGGAGAAATCGATAACAGTTTTAACGCCAGAAATAGCGAACGACATTTCTTCGTTGAGAGAACGACGGAGGAACTTCAAGGCAAGAGTCGAAGAAACGAAGAGACGGATGTATTTGAGCGAAGAATATTTCGTTCTTTTGGAAGAAGCCAAGGAATGGAATAGAACTGGTAGTAAATTGTTAATGGTGATCGCGAGAAAAGCTACTACGGTGAAAACACCGAGCGACGTCATGGAACTTCTTCAAGAAATGGACAGCTACCTAAAATCTGGGGAAGAGGTGCAGGAACGAAGGATTGAGAGACTGAAAAACCTGTCGACTCTTATTTTTGGTAAGTAAACTCTCGATTATCTGAAAACATCGTGATTCCAAGGATTCAGTTTCTACTTTTCAAGTGGATATTTCTTCACTTAACATTAATCGACTATAACATTTTACTAGGTGTGTTAAAAAAATAACGGGAATTTTCATTTTTCCGAAGAAATTCTATTAACTTATATATTATAATTAAATTATAAACGTACATAAAATATAATATTAACTTTATAAAATACTTTCTTAAGTTTTATTATGTGATACAATGAATGAATATTAAAACGTTTTTCTTTATACATATATGTACCTTCACTTTTAAAATTTATTAATCAGAAAATGGCTACAATGAATATATATTTACGTACAGTGGGGGTACAAAGTATTCGTACACCTTTTAAAAACTAATAACTTTTTTATAAATGTACCCAACGACCTGATTTTTTATAATCAATTGGAAGTATTTGTTTACGAAATAATATGCAAAAAAGATTCTCCAAAAATTATAATTTACAAGGTTACATGCAAAAATAAAAAAGGGATTTTTTAAAACTTTTTATTTGGGTCCCTAATGAAAATTTAAAATATATGTTTTCTATTCTTGCATGTAACTTTGTCAGTTATAATTTTTGGAAGATCTTATTTACATATCATTTCGTAAACCAATGCTTCTAATTGATTATAAAAAATCAGGTCGTTTGGTAAAATTATAAAAAAGATATTATAGTTTTTAAAAGCTGTACGAATACTTTGACCACCCACTGAATCTACTCATAGTTTTCATACATCACAAATTTAATAAATTGACAATTAATAAACAATAAATATAATTTTGAATTTCTTAACAATTGATTTACATCTGGCTTGATTTTTTTTACAAAAACTTACTGGACAATACTTTATTTGCAAAAGGTTGAATTTGATTTGCAAAACCTGTACAGAAAACTGATCTTTCATCATAATTCATTATATAGAACTACGAAAGCATCATATAATCATATAAACTATGCTTGATTTAAACTATGCCCGATTCTTGAATTATCATAAAATTCACTGAATTGAAAGTACAGTTGTTTGACTTCTTAAATGTGCTCAAGCAGTGGATAGAATTATAATATATTAATAAACGAATATACTAAAATATACAAAATATACTATTTTTGAAATGTTTTTACCGTTCTGTCCTTGATCTCTGCGTATAGATATTTTTGCCATAAATACATAAAATTCGCAGTTTATTTATTACTAACCAGCAGAATTATTTGAACGTTGTTATCAATATAACCGCTCTTAACATGTTTAATATCATTCACAAATATTTTTTTAATCAGGGACAGACAGGCTGCCTCAATTCAGCCACATGATACTCGAGAATCGTCAAATGCTGGACTCGTTCTCCGTCGTTTCCTCCGAGTTGAAAACGCTGATGAGAAATTTAGAGAACGCGGAGGACATCCGAGAGAAGTTGCGAATAGAGAAACTGGAAACGGACGAGAAGTTGCGAGCTGCCAAAATGGAAATGGCGGCCGCGGCAGCGGCTAGAGAGGAAGCCGAGAATGCGAGGAAACTCGCGGAGAAGCTCGCTGCTGAAACGTTGCAGAAAGCTACCGCAGAGGCGAACAAGAAGAAGGAAGAAAGGGAGGCGCAAACGATTTCAACCGCGCCGCCGTTGTGCTCCGTGTCGGCGCAGACTGAACAAATTGAAATCACCGATAAGAGCTTTGTTCAGGAAACAGTCACGTCTGCCATCACCACTAAAGAAATCCACATATTACAGAAGGTATTTCATACAAAGAGTATATTCGGGTTTTAAACTTCCAAAGATACGCCGATTTTGACGATATTTTCAATTCAGCCGTACTTCGTTCGTACCCGTTGTTTTCTTTAACAGGAAAATCAACCCTTCTATCCTTTTACGTAAGCGCCTATAAATCTCGCAAACGAGGAAAGATATCAAAAAACGGTTGAAGTAAAAGTTACATCGTTTCTTTGAGCCCATTAATCTGTCCGATAAATTTTTCGAAAAAGTCTTGTTTTTAACTAAAAATTTTGGAAACGGTTTTTTTTAAATAATGTTTTCACAGATTTATGGGTCCAAAGATACGATATAACTTTTACTTCAACTTTTTTTGTCGTTTGCGATTTATCAGCATTTATGTAGAAGGGTTGGTTCGAATGAAAGGGTTGATTTCTTCCTTGTGGTAGAAAACAGGCACGAACTAAAAATATGCCTAAATTCTTAGGTAGGTCTAATGAAGACTTGTGCAAAGTCTCGTCAAGATCATCACAGCATGATTCTACATCTCTCGGGATTGGTGGAAATTTATTCATTTTTTATGCGATAATTCCCATAGATTTTTAAGGTTCAAACTTTTGATTGCATCGTACAATTACAACGTATTTTAATCAGCACAACTCTGACCGCAAGGAAACTAACAGAGTCCGGTTTCTTTTTAATGACATTATCCGTTTATTAGACATCGGGTTCATAATGAATTTTCAATTTTAGACGGAAATCGAGAAAACGGTTCCAGCATTTTCGCGTGAAGCAAGCCCAGCGACGAAAACTGTATCGGAAGAAATGCAAGAGAGATCTTATGAAACAACGCTGGTAGACAGCGTACCACCATTAGCTCCAGAGTTCACGATTCCCCTAAACGACGCAACTGTTCAAGAAGGTGAAAAATTCACCTTCCAATGTAACCTGGTCGGTCATCCTCCGCCGGAAGTGGTTTGGTACAAAGATGGAATCTCCATTTTGAATAACCCTGATTATTTGACGACTTACGTTCATGGTTCGTGCACGTTAACAATCGAAGAAACTTTTGCCGAAGATTCTGCGAAATACACTTGCAGATCGTTCAATATTGCTGGTTCTGCTGAAACTTCTGCCACGTTGACTGTCAAAGGTGAGTCTACTGTTTTCACGATTATTGCGATACACAGAATGGTCTACGATTTAATCCACACGATTTTTGAACCACTTCTGGTCATCTGACTGGAAACATATTTCCAGCAAAAGTTAATCAGTTTGCAAGGTCAACTTGACTTTTTGAAATGGTAGTATGTACACTCCCGCTCGTAAGTCTTAGGACAGTGATCATATTTGTATTCAATTCTGTAAAAATGAAATAATCGTTGAAGGATGCGAACTTTTTCCTTATCTAAAGGTTTACATCTCGAGGAAAGCATGCTGCACTCATATATCAGAAATATTACCAAGAAGTAAACAAATATTTATACTTTCTTTTCATCGAAGAATCCGCCACGTTTCTTTATTACAGTTTCCACGATTCTTCGCATCCGCGTGATCAATTTTTCATACTTTCTGTTGTTATATTATTTCATTCTCGTTCCAAAATATTCCATAAATGTGTTCTCAAAGTAGAGCAAAAGTTTCGTACCTGTCTATTCAGTTCATCCCATACTTTTTCTATGGGGTTCAAATCTGGTGATTCGAGTGGCCATTTCATAATTTTCAATCAGTTATTACATTGAAGGTGATCCAAATAGTTTTTACATATTTTATATTATGTAATTAACACGGTTAACGGTTCTTAATCTCTACGAAATACATATTACCACTGGCAAAGTATTCACTCATTCAAGTATTCACGAAGAGTCGCATGTAGTTCGCGAGCCGCAGTTTCCCGACCACTGCCCCATTTGAACGCATTATGGAAAAGATAATAATTTGCACTGTTGTTTGTATAATTTATAGAAACAGCACCGGAAGAGCAACCGAGCCCTCCAATTTTTGTAAAGGAATTGGTAGCATCGGTAGTGACCGAAGGCTCCTCGCACCGATTGGATTGCATTGTCGAAGGCAACCCTCTGCCAACAGTACAGTGGTATAAAAATGATACGAACATCGACAATTCTCCGGATTATATTATTACTTACAATAATGGTGAAGCTGTTTTAAAGTTTGACGAAGTATTTCTCGAGGATAAGGCTACTTATACGTGCAAAGCAGCGAACCGGTTGGGCCATGCTTCCACTTCAGCTTTTCTCGATGTACAAAGTGAGGATTTTCTTTTTATTTCTTTATGTAAAAATAGAACAGAAATTATGAAGTTTATTGATAAATGTGTAACCTTCTATATTTACTACATTATATTATATATAGTATACGAAATATTATATATGGCGTGTAACACATAATTATAAATACAAACTATAGAATATAATATATTTATATTCTTAATGTATCCTGTTCATTAGTTTTTGGATACTTACAATCAATTAACGTAATATGAAATTCTTTAATTTATATCTCTTAGTGCTTTCTTTCAATGGAATATTTTGGTTGCACGGTTAATGTATGTTACAAGCCACCTTAATTATTATTAACGTGTTTGGATTGAAGTGTTCGCAAATCATGGATAAATCGTGGCAATTTGATCAATAACTCTTTTAACATTTGGCAATTGTTTTCACTTTAAGTCGCTGGCAATCTAAAATTCCTTTCTTGACTTTCTGTTAACTACGTTTAGGCGAGTTTTCTATCTAAAGCATTACACAACTACACGCTTATCACAATTCTGTATTTGTTTTAAAAAAAATGTACAATCTGTGTTTAAAAAAGACTTTGCATAAAAATTGTTTTGTTTTACAGTAGCCAACATAGTGAAGTTGTTTCAGTGTATATTTTCTTAAAAACAATTAGATGCTCATTAGTTTATAATTTGCTTTGATCTCTTCGATCTCGCTTTACTATAGTCTTCTGATATTGTGATATTAACATGGAATTTCATTTTAACAATTCTAGGTCCACAAAGTAACATGGAGAAACCACATTTCGTGATACCGTTATCAAATGCAATGGGCAGGGCTGGTCAGAGAGTGAAAATTGAATGCAAAGCAACAGGAAATCCGTTACCAACAATGACTTGGTACCACGATGGAAGACCGGTCGAAGAAACCATTAATATAAAGGTAAAAATTAACTTGATTCATTAGAAATACGTTTGTAAGCTAAGGCCAGCCTAAAACATCGACAATAGATTTTTCATGCAAGTTTCCGCATAGGATGTTGAATACTATATCTTTTTTTGTTGAAGATGACCATGAGCAGTCAAAATTTAATAACTAGACTGTAGATCTTTATGCATTTATGGCGTATGCAAATTGTCAAAAACTATCAGAATACGAGATTCAATAGAATTTGGTACGATTCTTATTAATATTGTATCTACAAAGGCCATCACTGAAAATAAGATTCCATTTGATACCACTTTCTTAAAATTTGTCTACAAAAATTAGAAATTGCATAAACATCCGCAGTCTATTAATAACATACTATTTTTCACTAGACCATATCTTCACCATAATTTTTTATCAAATAAACTTGTAACCTGTAATGAGCTAAAACCTAAAAGTCTTTTCATCGCTGCATCGGTTTATGTATTAAAAAATACCTCATTCCATTTAAAAATCCGAAGTACCTCCATCTGCAAAAAAAAAAACTATTATCGCTTCCTTCGTACTGTGCAATTTTATTTCAGCAAATATTTCTGTGAAACTTATTGTTTCGAAGATATCTGAGGTGCTAATAGTTATTGCCCCACTCTGTATACACTTTTGCGATTTACCCATGCTTTGCGTGTACTTCGGATCCCGTTATAACAGACCTGATGTGATTTTCATTGGAAAAATCCATCCTGATCGATGGTGGTATTAAGTCATTACTCGGCAAAAGAATGATACATCTATCTACTACTATTAACTGGTGTATTTAATTCTATTATATGCGAATAGATTAAATTTTCAAGCGTTACCGATTTTTCGTCCCACTTCTTCGCAAAATCGACCACCGTGGAGCGTTTCCTCGTCTCCTCTCGCTTCCACGATTCCTTCCGTGAGCCTGTCGCGAGCATCCCCCGATATTTTTAGCGACTTGCACGCGTCGAATTCGAAATAGAGCAACGTGATCGGCGAAGGGAAAAGAAAGTACTGGAATCGAGTGCTCAGGGTGTCGCGATTCGTTCGCTTCAGATACAAACGGACGCTGGCCACACCAGCCTGATCATTTCGGAGGCTTTCGCGAAGGATGCCGGATGCTACATGGTCTCCGCTAAGAACGAAGCCGGCGAAGCGACGGTGTCCTGCAACGTCTCGGTGAAAGGACGACTGCCGCAAGAGACCAGCGATTCGGAGCTCGCCTGCAGTGACATGGAGCCCGTGGTCCCCAAGATTCAAATGCCCTTGAAGGACCTCCAAGCCCAGGAAGGAAGGTCCGTGCGACTGGACTGCGTCATTGTCGGGCAACCTGAACCGGAAGTAAGTATATAGTAATTCCGGGTGAGATTGTCCTGTGAGCAAAACTGGCGCTAGGGTAACTTCCCCTATTCAATTGTTCATAATGTAAATGTTCCCACTATCAGCCATGTCCCCACTATATGAACCAGTTGATCGTGTAACACTGTTTATGTTGTTTCGTGGTGATAAATAACAATTACAAGTATAATTTAAGAAAGGCTAAATTAATAAATTTCAATAACAGAAGTGAAAAATTGGTGCTCAATTAAATTTTAGGACGAAAAAAAACAATTTGTTTTGCCAATTACAGCTATCGCCGCGTTATTATAAGGTTGTAGTGAATTTTTATTTCATGTAAAAAATCAATTGCTGTGTATATTTTCATATTTTCATTAATTATTATGATTAAATTAATTTCGATCTTTCGAAATTAAAATTAAAGTAATTTCGATGAGTTATATTATCAGTAAAAAAGGTGGCCAAGTATAGGTACAGAAAAAGTGTACATCAATCTATTATTATCATATCTATTGTTCATGACAATGAGGTTATGAACACTTGTTCATAAACCTCCTTATTTAATTACGTGTAAATTGATTCAAATGTTATTTGAGATATTATGAAATAAATAATTTCATGAATATAAGCAAAAAGAAAGTTGGTTGGTTAAGAAAGCTGATTGAAACTAAAGAGAGAGAAAAAATAGAAGAGAGGCTGCCATTAAAAAAAAAAATGAAATTGAACGAAAGAATGAAAACGGATAAAAAAAAGTGAACGAATGTTTACTTAAAAATAAACTATAAAATCTAACTTAATTTTACTTTACATCACATAAAATTCATATAACTACGCTATGAATAAACATGAGTAAGTTTTTCAATGTAGTAAATAATTAAATCTTTTATTGTTAAATTTACTTTGTTTTTATGATGGCTCATATAGTGGCGATGTCAGTATGCCAGTAGTTAGGACAGCTATGAAAAATACAAGTAAATATTTTTTTAAATTTCATTCTTTATTTATTTTTTGATGTGTTGTATTGAAAAAAATTTATATTTTGAAAAACTGCACCACTAAATGGCTTATGGAGGGGAAATCTAACTTACTATTAGATTGTTGCATATGAAATGTCCGATTCTTGAATGCGAATGTTGTAATGCGTTTTGACGAATTGCGAATTGCTGTTGACAGGTTCATTGTACGCCACTTTAATTTACACATATAAATTTCCTTTCAAATAGATTTGGTTTCAACTTCAATCAGTGCGATTGTCGCGTGCTCTCTTTGTATGTGTGGAAAAACTACATATTGACGATACCATTATGTGATATTTGGTGAAAATGTGGTGACTAATCATTAGACTGCGGATTTTATGCATTTATGGGAAAAATGAGTGGGTGCAATTTGAAACAGTAGAAAGGTTACAATAATTTAAGAGTGCAAAAATATATTTTCTTCAGCTTGTTAAAATTATTAAAGTCAGAATAAACTGTTTATGTGGCTCCAGTCACTTGCAATTGGTGCAAGTGACTGGAGCCACATTATTCGTTGATAGTAAACGGAATACAAAATAGAGATGACAATCTTGTAAACGAAGCATGTGAGTGACCAAAAAATTCAATTTCAAAAAGAAATAATTGCGATTGTTTAACGTTGCTGTTAAAAATCGGACATTTCATATGCAACGACCTAATATTAAAATTAATGAAGTATGAAACAGAATATATTTCGCTGATGTTTGATGGAAAATTCAATAAGATAGTTCGTTCGCTTGTCGTGCGTGCATCAACGAATATGCAACTGTTTCCGTGCAGTGACAGACGTATTATCTACTGTCATTTGTTTTCTATTTTAGTAGGAGATAAGCTGTTTTAATAAAAAGTACCTGGGGCTACCCCTCTTGCTCGTACGGATGTGTCAAAAAATCTTTTATACTTTCTATTATTATAATTATTAGCACTGTTTCCGGCGGAAGTAATTACCTACGAGTTGCTAAATCTGTTGTCACAGGTGATCTGGTACCACGACGATCAACCGGTGAAGGAGTCCGCCGATTTCCAGCTGTTGTTCCAGGGCGACAAATGCTCCTTGGTGATCCACGAAGCTTTCCTGGACGACGCTGGTGTCTACAAAGTAGTCGCAATCAACTCTGCCGGCGAAGCATCTAGTCAGTGCATATTAACAGTGACGCGTGAGTACCAGAAATTAATTAATTCAAGTATCAAGTCGACGTGCGTAGCAAGAGGTAGCTTAATTCATATGTTTTACAATGTCAATATCGAAGCATTACACATGTTTAATTCTACCAATTCGAAATTTATTGAACAATCTTTCTCTTTTATCTATTTACACATTTATTATTTTTCTTTTTATAATTCTCTAATTATCAGATAATGAATTGAGTGATTTTGTAAATTTATATACAAAATCTAATTATCAGATAATGAATTGAATGATTTTATAATTTTATATACAAATTCTAATTATGAGATAATATGAATTGAATGATTTTGTGCAAAATAAAAAGTTTGTGCATCAATTGTAAGATGCAGGAACTAAACATAAATTTGTATTCTTCATTAATAATTTTAATGTGTGATGAAAATAATATATTAATAGTCTAAAAATTTTTTAATATTTTCTTCGATTTAAATTTCACCTGTTCATTTTTGTCATAAATTGATAAAATCCGCAGTCTATATTTTTCTAATCAGTATTACCGTGAAAACGTTAAAAACTTCAAGATTATTTTAGAAACGATAGTATTTCTATAGAATAATTGCAGTGTTGTTTCATAAGAAAACATTTTTTGTTTAGCGGTTTCTATTCCGGACGAGTTGGACAAAACGCAACCGGAAGTCGAAGAAACGCTTGTCACCGGTTCACCACCAAAGTTCGTGAAACTACCAACAGATTCATTGGTAGCCGAAGGCGAGAACGCCATTTTTGACTGCGCAGTGGTTGGAGAGCCTAAACCAGAACTCAGATGGTTCTCAGACAGCGGCGAAATCACTGCAAATGACAGAATTTTGGTAATTAGCTATAAATATGCAGTAGACTTGCAGTCAATCATTGTCCCTTCTCCTGATTTAGTAATTACAAGTTAGAATACTAAGTAGAACTATTAGATTCGATTCCGCCAAGTGGTACTTATATACTTATGGACGGTAGTGTATATGGTATAGCTGAAATAACAGTTTCAATAATTATGAATTGTATCTTATCAAGTTTCATTCGACTTTAGATAGTGATATATTTAATATAACTATTTCTATGGAGTTTTTCATGCAATTATTAATCATTAGATACTGCAAATATGGTAAATTCGAATTTGTATTTAAGGTTATTCGGAGTTGTTTTAAAATATTTTTTCTATACACTGGGTGTTAATTTCAACTCAAGCACTTAAAGAAAGTAAGAAGAAACAACTAAATAAAATGTACATATAGTTTTAAGGCGTGAATCTGATGGATTTTCGTCTTCAAGATCACTTAACTAAAGGTCATGGTGTGTAGGTCGTTGAACTCATCTGGAGGCCGACTACCATATCGCATTATAAAAGATACATGTTAAGAAACCGTTAAAATGACCTTTACAGGATTCTTTACCGCCATCAGATGATGGCCTTAAAACCATGTATGTATGTACATCCTATTTAGTCATTTTGATTGCTTCATAGCAAATTAAAAGCTTATTGCTTACTCGGTTAATTCCGTAGTAGCCAATAATTGACTGTTTCGACATGCACCATGTTTGCATTAGACGACTCACATTTAAACTTTATGCGATGTTTAGATCGAGCAAAAAGAAGATGGAACCGGTATGCTACGATTTTTGTCGGTGATTCCCGAAGATCGAGGAAACTACATCGTGAAAGCTGTAAATATCCACGGAAAAGCGAAGGCTTTCGCTAGACTGGTCGTCAGATCTCTGGGCGATTTCCGAAGAAAAGAGGAATTCGTACAAATGGAGGAGAAACTGATCCCACCGACGTTCAAAGAAAGATTCGAGGACAGGAACGTACCGGACGGGGTTTCTACGAAATTCGAATGCATTGTTATCGGGAAGCCATCGCCGAAGGTAAGAATCAACAGTGATAACCGCTTCAGTCTTTCGCTTGCCTAAACCTTGCAAATTAATTAGTAACCATTATTATTACCATTCTAAGTAATGCTAATTTGAAAACTGCCCACGAGCACATTTGAGCCGCTTATTGTGAAAGTGACCTAAGTCCATTTATTTTTAAATTGAAATATTTAAGAGTATGCATTTCACACTGCTTAAGTCTATCTAAGAATGTTAAATTTACAATTCCTATGAAAGTAATAACAGTTATTAAGTGAATAATATGCGTTTTCTTACCACAAATGGAGTTAAACCACTTTCAAAATTAACATCTAAATTTGTTATAAAATTTGATTGAGCCCAAGTCCATTCGATATAATTTAAAATACTTCAAATTGAAAAAACAATACTCAATTTATTTTATATTTCTTTACAACACTTCGAAAACATGATTTATGCAATTCAGGAAATCTTCTGACTATGTAAATTAAATAACAATTTACTGTTCATCTACATTTTGTGTATACGGAAGGGTTTTGAATCATATCAACATCAATATAATAAAGAAACAACGTATAATACTTTTTTTATTGTACTTGTCAGTAGAAAAATGTCTTAATATTCCGCAGAGTTCTGATGGTAGCTACCGAACGCATGTGAAATAACAGGACATTACTAACTTTAAACGGTAATAACTCAGAAAGGTGGACGAAGGTGGACGTGATTTTTATACATTATGTAAAGGAAAGTGGCATGAACATATTGCGGTTGGTCCCAACGTGTGTTCCCTTGGGTGTCAAAAGATATTCCTTGTCAATTATAAAAATTTTGGCCATATTTTGTCCTATACTCGACATTACATTTTAAGTACATTGCATGTAATAACAGTAACTGCAATTATAATTTCTTAATGTAGAATCATGCTGTTTTCTGTATAAAAAAGTGGGGACGATAGATTAAACCGGATCGCCAAAATATCGCGAAAAAGAAAGTACATTTTCCGGGTATCGATCGCAGATTCTAAAATGTTCAACTTTAAATGTTCGGTACAACTATAATTTGCATTTATTTTGTTTAATTCTTCCATTTTTGAGGTCAGTGGATATTCGAAAGACAATACCAATTGATTTAGACATCGATATGAGAAAGTTCATTTCTTGGTAAAATGTCACTAAAATCTTCGATCCAGCCCACTGTGTGGCGGCTCTCTAGCCTCGCGAATAAACAAATCCCGCCGTCGTAAATCTTCGGTCCCTTCCGTGGATAAATGCAATTGGCTGAACAGCAGGCTTTCTGAAATCGTGGCGCCAGATCAAGAGTCGTTTTTCGAAAGTGTCGGGACGCGTGAAAGATAGGGCGCAAAGTTGGCTAGCCTGTCAGGAGGTGGCCAACTAAGAGTAATTTCGTGGCTGCGGGTTATATTTAAACAGGAACAATGTACCTGATGTGGAAATTCGCGGTTACAGCCGCACCGCGAGGAACGTCGCGGAATTTTCTGACACTCGCGGATCAGGTACTGCTACCTCCTAATCTGTGCGTTTCCTGTTCAGTAATTTCGACAATTGTGCATTAAAATCGATCCATAAACTCGCTTTTTGTGTGTTAATCGTGAACTAACGCATTTCTAATTGAGACCTATAATCGACATTCTGTGATAGGTGTAATTCAAGAATAAGTAGACAATTAAATGGTGAAAAATTAGCTCGCTCATTTTCACAGTTCAGTTTAACGAAGAAATGTTAAGTGTCGAGTCGATATCGCATAAAATTGTGATATTTTAAAATAGGTTTGTAGAGATCTGACGCAACTTTTATCTTCATATTCACAAGATTAAGTTTTTAATAGAAATCTCTTTATGATAATAGTAATTTAGAAAAGAAAAGAACTAAGAATAGGTCTGTGCGATGTCTGTTCAACTTCTATCTTAATGTTCGCGAGAATCAATTTTTTCATAGAAGCATCTTCATCTTAAATTTATCTTAAAATTAAAACCTAAAAATAGGTCGTTTCAACCTGTTTAATAATACTCTTAATGTGTGTTTATAAAGTGTTTATGAATGCTTAATAATTTTAGTTTAGAAAGGAGTATTATGTTCAAGTTTCTGTTAGTCTCCTCACACTATGACTTTGTAACTCCTGTTAATTTTAGACACGAAACATTCGAACAACGTAATTCTATCACACGCCAAATCGATTAGCCACCTTTTCTGTTTTTTGGCACTTTACTGTCAGAAAATTTGATTAATGCTACAAACTTTAGAATAGTTTTCTTGAATAATTGGGTTCAATACCACCGAATGATAAGAGTTGATAGAACTTTAAAAATGAACGTGTACTATTTCTCATCAATCTTATCTACTTTTTATTTTCTACAGTTAATTGGTTTGGCAAACGAGTAGCTTAATATAGAATAGGCTATACTGCACCTATTAACGCTAGCAATGCGGATGCTTTTAACGAATTCATGGTAGCCATGGTTAGATCCATTCAAATTTTTACGTAGCAACATTTTTCACACATTCTTTAACCTACTTTATCATGAGCAACCTTGATTTTTTCATTGGACTTTAGAATTTAAAAATGAAAATTAGAATTTAGATTTGGGAATGTTTATAGCTATGGGTCAACATGGACCCATGTCCAGTCATCCGAAGGTTATTGTAAATGTGTCATTACTAACAACTTACTAACAAAACGGATTAAAATTTTATGAAGTAAAATCGAATGGTATTTAACCCTCCTCCATCCCTCATTTTTCATGATTCGATTACGGGTTTATGCATGTATGGCACAGATTGATAGATCAAATGAAGACTGAAATTAAAAACGGCTGCAAGTGCCATTTTTTCAAGAATTGTTTTTGAAAAACAAAAAAGGATTTTCTTTTATTAGATTCTGATGCACACCTTAAAGCCATGTACATCCTATTTAGTTATTTTTTCTTACTTTTAATAGCAGCGGAAATAATTTAGGCGTTCGAGTTAATATTAATACCCTGTATATGTGTTATTGCGGATTATCTACTACTTGAAATGCAATAAATCAACCATTTTACAATACAATTTCTATATAAAGATATTGTTTGTCATTATATCTTATAATTATATTGGGTCCTTCTTTCTTTTGCACAGTAGTGTAATCGAAGCCGAGTTAATTCAGTATCCATGATAATTGTATCAAATTGACAAGAAGAACGAACGGGAGTTATAAATGCGAAGTTCAATGGAATGTTTATGTTCCAGATTCAATGGCTGTTTAACGATCGACCCGTCCATGGCAAGGATTTCTTGGTGTCGGTCAGCGGGGATCGACAGGTGCTGACGATTCCGGAGACCGGAAGCGCGCATGCCGGCACTATTTCCTGCGTGGCGGAGAACGCTGCTGGCAAAGCGATCTGCACTGCTCGTCTAGATATTGGTAAGTCTCAAATTACAGCGAATTTCAATAAATACACCAAGTTCTATTTTTACACGACAGATACACACGTTCTCGAAAAGTACGCGTAAAAAAATTCAAACAAAAGAAATCATGTGTCCTTGAAAAAATAGAAGACTGACTTTCGGTCTAAAAAATCAGCAAATCTAATACAATATAATTACAGCGAATTTCAAGAAATACACAAAGTTCTATTTTGACACGACAGATACACACGTTCCCGAAGAGTACGTGTAAAAAAATTCAAACAAAAGAAATCCTCTATCCTTGGAAAAATAGAAGATTGTTATTTAACAATACATAATAGTATATAATAGTAACTTAACTTACAACTAGTTTATATGGCTTCTAGATACTTGGTAAGCTTAATGAGATTAAATTTTAATTGCACATCGCTTAATAAAATCGAAGATAATTGACAGGCCTTTAATATCAGGGCCACATAAGAAGCATTTTATACAAGTCGGAAAGCAGTACTTGCAACGGAGATGTGAATTAAACATATTCTGAAAATTTCGTCAAAATCGGTCGACGTTACAATGAGCTACAATACGATTAAAGATGGTAAAAATTGCAGATTTTCACAATTTTCGGCCTATAACTGCAGATTCTTACATATTTCAATGCCTGTCGCTTTTTTCCGCATCAACCGATCTCGATGAAACTTTCACAGTGCATGTAATTGACACAGATCTATTGTACAAAACGTATTTCTTAAATTTTCCATATAGGCCCACATTAAAAAGTTGTAAAACGCAACTTTTAGTACTTTGTATACAATTCCGACCAATTGCAATTTTCAAAAAAATTTCTTTTCGCATCCTGTAGTAAACTAATTGCTCTGGCTTCCTAAAAAAGTTCGAATCGCATAGTCCAATTTTAAAAAAGTTATCGGCTATTTAAGAGTGTCCAAATATTTGCGGGAGTCACTGTATATGGAGACATTACTGTAGTTGGTTTTACAAAATTAGACATTCGTGTTTGCGGGAGATGTATGAAATCCGCAATTTCGTTTGCGTCGGCAACGAGAATAAATTCTCATTGAATTCTACAAATTTATTCAGGGCAAAATATTAATTTTTACATACATTTATTTCATTGTGAAAAAATACCGCAGTAAAATGTACATCCGCAGTAATAAGTACATTTACCCTATCTGAAATTTCGTTGCTGATCGGAATTCGGGATTCCAGCTTGTCTATTCGCTTTGCAGTCGTTAAAATTCCAAGCGCTCTGCCATTGTGGCCATGGGAATCATATTTCGAGGCTGCTGGTATCATCCTGTCGATCTTTGGATTTGGGAACAGGGCGATTTTTATTGCCCTGCAGTGTTGCGTTGAAATTCGTTTACGCGTTGCCAGAATATCATCGTATCGTCCGCAACGGTGCCACGAGTTATTAATAAACGTACACCCAAGTCGCATGGCAGCTTCATTCACGATGTAGCCGACGACGTATGGTCGTCCGAGACCACTGTCATTTCGGTAAACGAACAGAAAGACGGGACACGATATTTCGATATGCATATATATGCGCAAAGAGGACGACATTGCGACACGCCGGCTGAGCTCTGAAATTCGACACCGTTCGCCATGTCTGTCGTGAGAAAAATCGCAGCGTTCGATCAGCGATCGTCACACAGTAATTCAATTTCTGGCCTAGGACCTCTAATACCTTTTTGAACAAAGATGCATCAATTACTGATAACAAATACAAGCCGACTTTAATTTTTAATACAATAAGGATATTTTTGCAAATTTTGTTTATTGCAATTTATCGCCATACTGACCAACTTTCGATTGAAAATTTCTTTCGTCAATTTATCGCGGAAATGGGAGAAAAACCAAAATCATCATAAAAGGTAGCCTTTAATCAAAAACAATTCTTGTTATAAATATAAGTGATAAAAGTAAAATTTAATTGTTATTTTTCATTCTGATTCGGAATCTGATTCGCGCGACGCACAAACGCGTTAACAAAGATTTAGATTGTTTTCATTTCGGGCAAACTTGGGTTGTACTTGATTGTTAATTCATCATTATTTGAAGTTCAATGTATAAAAAATCAATAACCAGAAAATCACGGAGGTACTTATCGGTAATTTTTTGAAACTTGAGATGTCCCACCTGGCTTGTGGTTTTGAATATGTTCGATATTGCTCCTCAAAGGGAGGCTGCAGATCGAAGTTTCAATTCTGTAGGATCAATGGTTCAGGAGTTATGCTTGCTTAAAGTTGAGCAATCTGCAGTGTTTTTGACAGGTAAGGGCGCCGCCCCCGTCCTTGCCCCTCCCTATATAATCATCAACCAATTAATTAATTATTCTGCTCGGTAAGCGGCGCGCGATCGTCACTACAAACCAATATGGCGGCGCCCTTATCTGTCAGAAACACTG
This sequence comes from Lasioglossum malachurum, assembly GCA_028455605.1. Classification (NCBI taxonomy): domain Eukaryota; kingdom Metazoa; phylum Arthropoda; class Insecta; order Hymenoptera; family Halictidae; genus Lasioglossum; species Lasioglossum malachurum. The sequence goes on along the minus strand of CM052316.1, from coordinate 15,892,290 downwards.
CAGATTGCTGAACTTTAAGCAAGCATAACTCCTGAACCATTGATCCTACAGGATCGAAACTTCGGTCTGCAGTCGTATCGGGTACAAATCTACTGGATTATATACCAAATACATCATAATTTATAGGAGAAAGGCACAAATTTTGAGTCCGGTAGAGTAAAAAAGAGCAGTATTTTCACAAACTTAATGGTCACTTCACTTCAACTAGTAAATATCTGACTGAAACAGTCAACCGATTACTGCGATAGCAATTATGAAGTACAGAGGTTTCCCTCTGAACAATGAAAGTGACAGTTATAAACACAATTCAAAATCGTGAACTATTAGCCTTCAAAAAATGCATTCATGTAGTGTTGAATATATTTGGAAAGAAAACACGGAGAGGATTAACATTTATTGTGGTTCTTCCAACAATTTGTTAATATTCCAGTAAAAATATTACAAAATTTCTCTGAATATCCATTCTGTGCTCGCTAACATATTAATTTATAGTTCTGCAATGAGAATTTGTGCAAACATGTTAAATACAGAATGTTTCGAATAATCTATGTATACATTTTGGTTGGCTACATACGGGTTAAGTAAACTGTGGGATAATGAACGTCACGTATCTGTGACGGTGATAGATTTAAGAGCATCGGTATAATTACTTCAGTCCTACAAAAATTATTAAAATAGAAACGAAATTCCTAAGTGGTTCCAGTTTCTTCTAACAGATGCAGAACATTTTTAGAAAGATCCATGGTCCAAAGATCACTCTTCTACCTACAAAAAAAAAATCTGATTCGTTGCAAGGAAAATATTGATCGATATGTGACGCTACCACTGGCAAAGTATTCACTCATTAGCTGCTTAGAGAAAACAAAAAAATAAATCGGTTAACGATCGATCGTTTGATGGGATTTCTTGAAGCTTAGCGCCGTTTAAAAGGTTCTCAGATTCTATTTCCATCTTTCTTGGCAGAATGTTTGTTACTCATCGAGCGAGCGATCACACATTTCCGAGTGTATAAGTGAATCGATGACTCTCCTCTCCGAAAAATATCCAATCACACGCAGAATCATAGTTTACAGAAACCACGAAAATAAAGAAACTATTTTCTAACATTTCTTTAATTTTATTTTTACAGTAGCATTGCCGTTGCACTTGGTTTTGTTGCAGATTTAGTCTCGGTGCTTAAATAATATTTAGTGATCCATTACCACGAACCCGGTGTTATATGAACGGGAGGGTCTTATTTTTAACCGGGGCGACTAAACAAACTCTTTTCTCTTCTTTCACCAGCAAAAAGTCACTTTGAGTCACGACTAATATTAGGTCGGTGCACAAGCCGCGGCAATTAAATCTGACGTTTCTAACGCCCACCTGTACGTGCCTATACGTATGTATCTGCGTACCGTGCAAAAACATTTCTCCCGCAATAGTGCAGTGTGGTATGCATTGGCGGGAAGTCATTTCTGGCCTTCGCTTGGCAAACGCCGGGTCTATATGGACCCATAATACTACAATTGTATTACATTCTATTACAATGGACGATTAAATTATTAAAACTGTTGGTGAAATGATGGAAAATTTTACCTTAAGATGATCAATTTTTTAATAAATTCACAAGTTTCCCTTAAGACGAACAATTTTTAATAAGTTGAGAAGTTTTTACCTTAAGACGATGAATTTGTAATAAATTCACAAGTTTACCTTAAGACGAACAATTGACAAGTTTATCTGAATTGATAAGTGGACTTGGGGATATTCTTTTTAAAAGTTAGATCAATTAATTAGTTTACTACATGGCGTGAAAAAAAGATATTGAAAAAATTGAATTAGAAATTTCCTAATTAATTTCATAATTCATACAGATCAACAAAATGTATTTGTTAAATAGTCAATATCAGCTTATATGAATAAAACAGTGGAATACAACAGCTTTTAGTATTTTCTCTGTAATTCAGACCAATTGCAATTTTTTCACAATTTTTGTCCACGTCATGTAATAAACTGATTGTTCCAACGCCTCAAAGACGTCCAAGTAGTATGGCTCAATATTTAAGAAGTTATCGACCTGTTACAGGTGTCCGAATATTACTGTGATTTACTGTAGGTACATTTATTATACAGAGACAATTTCAATGTATTCTATACATGAAATTCGTTATTAATCATGCTTTCTTCTATCATGCACTTTTCCTTATAATTATAATATAATGTTGCAACGCATGTATTCATTGCGAATGACGAAAGAACTGTATGACCGGGACGGTTCATACTGTTAGTTATTTCCCACAGAACCGAATAAGTACTCGTCATTCGGAATAACCTTCGGCTAGGAGCGATATCGCGGTCAGGCAAATAGATATCTACAATGACCCTTGGACATGATGGTGATGACTTGGATCTGCCAAACCTGTCGGTCCCATCCTCACAATAAGTCAGTAATAATTTGAGCAACCATAAGAACTACAAGAATTAAATGTAGCTGGAGAGACTTTTATATAATATCAAAAACGTTATCATCCTTCAAAAAGTATCCAAATATTACAGTAATTGACTGCAGAGATATATTGTACAGTCAACTTCAATATATTTTATGCTAGAAATTCGTTATTAACCTTTCGACGACGGTGCCCGAGTCTGTTCTGATTCCGAGTATTAAAATCGTAATTTAATTAGTCAATTTCTGATGATTCACTTGCGTGAATAGCTGGCACATTAGGAACGATAGAAAGACCAATGTATCTACAAGAAGTACTTTTCAAAAATGAGTTTTAAAAAAATTGCTAATGAAGTTGAAAATGGTCTTAAGAACCTCAATTGAAAAAGTTCGAAAGGGTCCGTCGTTCGAGGGTTAATCATGCTTTCTTGTATCATGCACGATTCTTTATTATTCTTCGAAAGTTGAAAAATCACAAAAATATAAGTGGCGCTATAATTATGCAGCGCATGTGTTCATTGTGAATGACGAATGAACCGAATAAGTACTCGTCATTCAGAATAACCTTTGACTAGGAGCGATATCGCGGTCAGACAAATAGACACAGACGATGAGCCTTGGACATTATGGTGGTGACTCGGACCTGCCAATCCTGTCGGTCCAAGCCTTCGCGATAGGTCAGTAATAATTTGAGCAGCCATAAGAACTACGAAAATTCAGTATGACTAGACTTTTATATAACAATTGGATGGTCCAATATCAAAAACGTCATCGTCCTTTAGAAAGTATCCGAATATTACTGTGATTCACTGTAGGTACATATTGTACAGACAACTTCAATATGTTTTATACAGTGAGTGTAGATACAAAGTATTCGTACACCTTTTAAAAACTAATAACCTTTTTATAATTGTACCAAACGACCTGATTTTTTATATGATATGAAATGATATGCAAAAAAGGTTTTTCAAAAATTATAATTGCAAGGTTAAGGACCCAAATAAAAAGGTTTTGAAAAATGCCTTCTTTTTTTGTGCATGTAAGCTTGTAAATTATAATTTCTGGTAAATCTTTTTGGCATATCATTTCGTAAACCAATGCTTCTAATTGATTATAAAAAATCAGGTCGTTTGGTAAAATTATAAGAAAGTTATTAGTTTTCAAAAGGTGTACGAATACTTTGTACACCCACTCTACATGAAATTCGTTATTAATCATGCTTTCTACTATCATGCACTTATCCTTATTCTTCGAAAATTGAACAATCACAAAAATATAAGTGGAATTATTTAATTTGTGATTGTGAATTTCGAATGAACCGAATACGTACTCGTCATTCGGAATAACCTTTGGCTAGGAGCGATATCGCAGGTCAGGCAAATAGACATAGACGATGACCCTTGGGACATGATGGTGGTGACTCGGACCTGCCAATCCTGTCGGTCCCATCCTTCACGATAGGTCAGTTCCGCGTTTCCCGTGTTCTAGCAAGCTTGACCGACTGTTCCGTGTGTATCGCGGTGTTGAGAGAAGCTCGCCTCGCTTGCTCTTTCTCTCTTTCGGCCGATGCACACACTCAGAAACCACGTTATTTTTGTCGGCACGAATACCCGGCACGTAGCCTAGTCCAGAGTCGCTAACCCAGGGAATTTAAGCGCGTCTTCTTCGGGGAGCCTCGCTCCTACCGAGTCGTATCTCGCCGAGTCGGAAACGAATAATCATCGAGTGACCCTTAAATCGTCCTTGCCTCCTGTCATCGTTGGGACATCGAGATCAACCAGTTGATCCTTCTTCCCCTTTCGAGGTAACCTATTCCGTCGTACACTTTTCTCCAGTCGAACCGACAGTTTTCTACGTTTCTGCATCCGATTGGAATTTCTTTGATTTTTATTCTTCCAACTCCAACGAAGTGATACAGTTAAGCAATTGTTGAAAGTGCAAAATGTTATTTAACACTTTCGTTTTCAGAGTCCAGGTTTGAGTAAAGTGTATGGTTCGTTTAAAAGTATTTTTGTTCAGAGTATTTTCGCCTTTTTTCTGGAAAGTGCCAGTGCTTGGGGATGTGTTAGTTTGTGGTTGATAGGCAGACGAGGTGTCGGACGTGGTAATAAATAGTACGGGAGATTAGTAACGGTAATGTGACGGAAAGATGCAGGTGGTTCGTTAATATTTCTTCGTTGCCAGATTAGGTTCCATAGTGTTATGATTTCATTGTTGTCTGCGTTAATCGGTTTCGTAGCTGTTTATTTGACTCAACAGTAATTAATACAAAATGTGTTAGAAAATATAAATTATTCAAGAATATTATTTTGTTATATTATTGTGCACACTATTATTCTTCTTTTTATAATTGCAAAATATGCAGAAGTTCGCAATTTTAAGAAGACATTGAAATTATATTAATTTAAATATACAAACTGGATGATACAACGCAATAAGATAAAATATTACTTCATGGAAACATAGAAAACGAATTTAAATAAAGAAAAAAATTAAATGATACATCAAATTTATTCTCTATTAATATTTAAAAGACAATGAAACTATATCAACTTAAATATACAAACTAGATAAAACATCGCAATAAAATATCATTCTATGAAAAAACAAAAAAAGGAGTTCACACGAAGAAAAAATTAAACGATATGCACAATTTATACTTTACTAATATTTAAATGATACTGGAACTATATTAATCTAAATATATATACAAACTAGAAAACAACGCGATCAGATAAAATATCACCTTATGGAAAAATAGAAAAAGAGTTAAAATGAAGAAAAAAGTCAAACGATACACGAAATTTATTCTCCACTAATTACCTGCAATTAGATTCGCTATTATTGTACACTTAAGTGCTAGAGTAAAGAAATGGCTAATAAAATTCAGTTCTATCTAAAATATTTGCTATTCCGTTTATTCGCAATGTATGAAGGGGCCACTAAATTTCGCGCTAGGCGACCGCAATCTCGGCTAGATCGCGTTCGACTTATAAATTGCGCCCCAGTGCTCGATTTCCGTTGCGGTTAGGCGAACGACACTATTTCTGTCGTCGATTATAGGCAAACTATTTCGTTAGGCAGTCGAAAGGCCCTCGGTCTCTTTCATCGACACCTCGACACCAACACCTCCAAACGTAACGCTTCTAGTACTGATAACACTGTCCAGCAGCCAAAAGGATTTCGATTCTCACTATGCAATTTTTATAGAATTTTTGCGCTGATTCCGAATCTGTCCTTAATTTTTCTCCTAGACGCACAGTTTTTGAGAAATTTGAGCTTGAAAAAATGACATATTAACTTTGAACAAATATTTTGATTAACAAATGATTGTTTAAACATGATTAAACGAGAGAAAGAGAGAGAGACACCACTTTTGCATCAATTTTTGACGATATTTTTGAATTTATCTCAAAACATAAGGGTCCAGCGGAAAATCGAACTATACCACGCGATAGAGCAGACTTATTTCTTGAGAAACCCCTCTTTGAAGTCTGAAACGTCGACGTTTCTACCGAACCAGAAAGCAAAATATCTTCGCTCGACATAAGCTGCCGCCAGTGATGCTCTTCCACTAGCGCGGTCGTTCGATGGAATACGGCGCGGCGCACAGTGGGGCAAACCGATGGATTCTGTGTCAAAATCCAAGAACTTTCGATAGAAATGAGATAGAGCGATGAATTTCTTCTTAAATTAAAGCTGAAACATTGCAAAATATGGGAAAAATAGAGAGATTATAGTAGGAACGTTTCTTAACCTTGACAGAATTCGTTAAACGTGCACAATTTCAAGAAAATTGTGGTTTATCCAATACCACGCGCGAAAAAAATTCCCCTTAGAATTTCTCACGCTGATTTCAACAAAAATCTTGCATTTCTTTCTTTACAACCTAATATAATACTATACACATCACTTTAGTGTTAAATATCTAATGTATAATATACATATATATTTTACCTAATAGAATTGATATAATGTAACAACTTCTTATAGAAATTATTAGTACAAAGAAGTTACTGAGCTTCTTTTACATACAGCTTACAAGAGAAGTTATCGAACCCGTAAATTCAAAAAATTAAGAAACTCTGCGCACAACTGGAGTAAGTTACGCCGAATACAACCCTATTGTTTTTCGTGTTACTTCTCACATTGGAAGGGTGAAATCAGTCCTTGAAAAAATCTCAATATTTTCTTTTTCATGAAATATCTCAACAACAACAAATGATATTAAAAAAGAGTTGAAACGAAAGTTGCACGGTATTATATTGTGTCTACCAAACTGCGATAAAGAAATTTTTTAAAAATGTATTTTCCACAAAGAATAAAAGAAATATAATTATTTGAATATACCGGGTCGATAACTTCCCTTGTTAGTTGTTAAAAGGCCTATTAATAGGCTTCCGGTGGGTAAAGTGTTAACTTTTACGATCCGTCGTGTCCCATAAAGTTTAGGGATCTCGTAACCAGTTTCCTGGAAAAACTGTTCTCGGTTTCACGCTCACAGGATATTTCACTCAACGGTCATCCGGTTGGATGTATCGCGAATTCGCTCGGAAATTCGGGACAGGTTGCTGCAAGTTTCGCGGTCTAGATATGCCCAGATGAATCCCCGAGAATTTGAATGTCGGCCAAAGAATGCCACTTCTTTCGATTATTATAAAGTAGGGGATTCGTATAAACGTTCTCTAGAGATGAATTACTGGGTATTTTTAGGAAAGTTTGTAATAGCATCTTTCTTCACGGCGATTGCGAAACGTACGCTTTCGTTCAAACGTTTGAAGAGTGACACGATTTTGTAAAGAAACAAAGTGTTTAACAGCGGATCTTTATGCGAGATAAAAGTGGTCTAGTTGAATTAGAACAAACTCTGGAGTGAAATAGAAAATTATGTTTTTTCACAACGTGTTTAATAGATCGAAAATAATATAAAAATATGTGTAAATTCTTCTAATGTTTTTACTGTCTTAAATTTCACTTACTCATTAATATAGTACATAGGAATCGTGCCGAGCACCAAATGTGACTAGCGTACGGTGTTTTATAAAATTTACGAGACTAAATTTTGTTTTCTCGTAATTTGTAATAATAAGTTATTGAATGAAGAAATTTATTCAACAGTTTCTAATGGCAGCATCTTTCTAATTTTAATAATTATACAATAAAAAATGTGAAACTGATCATTTTACAGGTCGTAGTACGGTTAGTGTTAACATTAGAGCAACAGGACTCGTTGAAATAACAGGTTTTACACATTTTTTAATTTACAATTATTAAGATTGTAATGCTGCATTTATTATTTCTTTGAAAATATAATAAAAATCGCTAAAAATCTAAATAAACATGTTTACCATTTTTACAAAGTAATATAAAATTGTCACTTTTAATGTTCTGTAAATCTATAGTAAATAACAAATATTTCTATTGTGATTACGGAATTCAATCGTAATCGAAAGTGAAAGTTAGGTTTGTCGTGTATTGTTTTCTTCAGGAACTGTGTAAAGTAATATTTAAAATATGAATTGAGAAAATTATGCAAATTTTTATACAGCACTGACAGTAGTATAGAGTATAGAGTATAGTCTTTTAAAATAATTTTTTTCCTAGTTCTCCATAAAGTACCGAATCTAGTTAAATAATTAATGATATTTTTCCCCGACATTTTAAGCAATTAGTTCAAAATTTCTTCTGTTATAAAATTTGTGTCGGAATAGATAGACAAATGTAATATAAATTTAAATAAAACCATGACATTAGTGACTATAAATAAAAGCAAATGTGTGTGTGTCATCTACACGTGTGTGCCACAAATGTCTAATTCTAAACACTATAAATACGATATAAGTATTGGTTGTGTCAATTTGTGCTTTTCGAAGCAACTTTGGAAACATCATAACATGATGATGTTATGACGTTAGTATATGATATACATATGTAAACTGGACAATAAAATTAAACCTATGACATGGTTATTGCGACCTGCAATTTTGAACATAGCACAGATAAAGAGCTAATTATTCCTACCTCACGCCTTTGTAAACTTCTTATTAGCTTGCTAAAAATAATCAGGTTGCATAGAAAAATACGATTTTTGTTGCATAATTGGCTAACCTCGGTGAAATATATAATCCTATTTAATCTTATAATTAAAGAATTATTATATTTAATCAACATAGTAAGTTGAATTCTTAAACGTTATGGTCTAACATACATGGCACCATTTCAAACTTTTTAATTCAGATATTACTCATCAAGACTGCCGCAAATTGATTTAATTAGTATGTCATTTGTTTGTTTATTAATTATATTATTTTTGTATGTTATACTGATCTTTAAATAAAGAAATCAGAGTAAGTGTAAAAAATCAAATGTCAGTATATCTATTTATGTTTCAATAGTTATATATATAAAACATATTTATACATACCTTAAAATTGAATATATATATATATATACATGTTCATACGAATATATAACTATACATATACTTAATTTTCTGACTGCTAAAACTTTACGTATGTTATGCATAAATATTAAAATTAAATATATATATACATTTAATGTTAAGACTGGTCAAACTGTAAGAACGTATATATATATAAGTAATATACGTATATGTATAAGTAAACTGATATATATTTTCATCAACGAAAGCAATTTGACTGCTTCTATAAACACTAAGAATAACATTGTCCAGCTCCCAGAGTTTCAAATAACAATTTCGTGCTGCGAAGCGTAACTCTGTATGAAGTATATAAAAATGTGCATAACATATTCATATTCATAAATAATAGGAATTATGTGGTAGTAGTACACTGAATGATTTTTCAGTCTAGTAAACAGAAGTATGCGGAATAACTTATTCACTAATTGCAATGTTTAATATTTCGTCAGAGAAAATATGCTGAAATAATTTTATGCGTAGAATTTAATATAGTCAAAGGGGTAAAAGAATTTCGAAATACAAATGTATCTGACTGACAATTTTATGTGGCTTCTATTTCGTATAATTGACACAGACAATTTTTATTTCGTGTATAACAATCTGTAGTCTAGCCATAAGTATACATATAAATATTTATGTACAGCTATCACGTAGATGGAATCATAGAATAGAAATTGATGTAAGACAGGTGCCGCAAAATTAACTTGAGCCTTGAATGTCAGGGTCAAAATCAATCGCAAGGATAAAAAGTGCAAAAGGAGCCATCGGTCGAAACTGTATCGTTCTCTGAAAAAATTCTGGTAAAAGTTTTTCATTATCAAACTGATTTTATTTATACTATATTTTCATTTCTCAGTCCGATGGAGTTTATATCGATGAAGTCGTTGGAAATGATGTCTTTGAAAATATAGAATAAATAACATGAGTTTGATAATGAAAAAACTTTATCATAATTTTCTACAAGAACTGTTCAGTTTTCGCCAGTGGTTTCTTTTGCACTTTTTATCCTGTTGATGAGCAGAATGAGACGCAATAAAAAATTGTTGACCTTTTGGTCTTGAAATTAATTTTGCTGTTGCTTTCTTACATGATAGTCCTCAATGATAGTCGCGACTAGACTGCGAATCTTTATGCATTATGGCTTATAAAAATGTTCAAAAGAGGCTAGAATATAAAATTCGATAGAATTTTTATTGGTTTTAGAGATCTAAAAAGATTATTCCTCTTAAAAATAGGATTTTACTTAATTCCACCCTCTTAAAAATTTGTCTGTAAAAATTTGAAAATGCATAAACAACCAAGGCGTAAATTTCTTTATACCCTGAACAATAAACTGTTCGTCCACCTGTAGTTCAGAGCCGAACAGTCGCGGAATCTCGAAGACGATTACACCATCCGCGCGAATTCTAATTCCGGATTCACAGATCCTATTTTAGCGTCACGTCGATTAAACGGGCCATCTATTAATTAATCTGTCATTCGAAGAAATAAATCGATCCGCGATCAGCGTTAAATTTTCTTCATTCGGGAAGTTAGTGACAATCTGCAAAGATTAAATTCAGAGGGTGGTTGATTGGATTTTATTTTGATCGATTGCAAATAGAAAAAATTGTAAGAACATTATTTTAATTTGATTTTTGATTTACAAAAATCATATTTTAAATTTTCATTACAGGCACAACTTTTACTTTACTTTTTTCTTGGTAATTGTGACCAATAACCATTTAAAAGAAATGTAGGAATTTCGTAAGAATTAAATGTTAACGTAAATATTAAATGTAACTCTTCGCGTGAGCATGATATTTAATCGTCAAGGTTCCCTCGCCATTTTGAACGTCGTTTTATTCGAAGCTTGGACTAATAAACGAGGAACGAGTGGAATTCGAATTCAAGCATGCCGCCTACTTCATCGAAGGAAAACAAATATAGTCGTTCAATGCATTTCAAATTCTAGGTTCTAAGGGATTTATAAAGAATTTAATTCTTCAAATAGATATTCTGATATAGAACAATATATTATAAAAACTACTTGAAAAGTCAAATTGAATAAAAATACAGCAATCAAAAGTTTCAAATGAAATCCATATGAAAAGATAATATACATTGTAAGTCTAAAATTAGAACTGATGATCAGATGAATTTTTTTCAGTGAAACAGAAGGTTGTGATTTATTCTATTAAAACCTAACTTCAGTTCCTATAAAATTAATTGCGTCACGGGACCCGTTTCTCTTTTAAATGTAATTTTACAACTAATAAATTAATTTATTTTTACTGCTCCAATCAGAAGTCTGTGTCATTACTCTTTTCTAGAAGTATACATCATAGTACTCATTGTTGATTGTTAGTGGTTTCATTAATAGCTCTGTTTGAATCGTGAATAATGTCAGTAACGATCGCACACCTGTCGATATATTTCGTCATTCTCTGCCATTTTAAACTTAAACTCTGTTTGTCTTGCACCCTATTTTAATTTATTTCCATTCTCCTTTTGTCTTCTTAATATAGGTGTGTATATTTTATTATTCTTAACATTCCCTTGGGAAACAACAAACAACATTCGATTATATTTTTATTTATTTTAATTGACTTCCATTCTTGTTTTGTTTTCTTTGTATAAGTGTACATTTTATTATTTCTAACATACCCTTGGGAAACAACATTTGATTAAATCTTACAGGATTGCATCCCCTTCACGTTTATAACCACAAGTTTAGAATTTTAGTTATATCAATTATGGTCACTGCTATTTACTCTATCGTGTCAGTCTAATGGGTTCGTCCCATATAGTAAATTAATAATAAAAACAAGTTACACAAGAGAGACAAAAAGAATTTTCCCGGCTAGCAGCCAGCAAACAGTCATCGATCTATTGATAACCCGATTAATCACCGTTATTAGGTGGCTGGTCGAGGGAGGAGGAGAAGAAAAAGGAGTTCGAGGGGGCAACAGAAGTTGAGAGGGTGCTCGATCTAGTCGAAACAGTGCCCAGCGAAGAAATGCACGCGGCGAGCAGCAGCGATAAACACTTCTCCTCGGAGAAGATGTCCGAGGCAGGGGGTGAAAACCAAACGCTGACTAAGATGTCGCAGACCATCACCGAATCATCGACCACCCACACGACAACGAAAAAAGAGTTCATCTCGTCGACGATGTCCTCGACTTTGTCGAAGTCCGGACAAGAACCGACCAGTGTTTGTGTTAAGACCACCGTCCATAGCACTGAGCAGTCGTCGTCGGAGAATGGAGCAGCTCCAGTTGTGCAGGTATGAGTGCTTTGAAAATGAACTCTTAGCAGTCGAGTGGTACAGGTTTTGCGCTCCAAATTCACCCTTTTTCAAGTCTAATACATCCTTTTGTAAATTAATTTCACCCTTTTGCAAACCAATTTCACTGTTTTGCAAATTAATTTCACCCTTTTGCAAATCAATTTCACCCTTTTGAAAATCAAACTCAACCTTTAGCAAATAAAGTATTGTCAAGTAAGTTTTTGTAAAGAAAATTGAATCCAATGTAAATTAATTGTTAGGAAAATCAAAATTTTATTTATTGCAAAAATGTTCGTTAAATACTTATGTAAAAGTAATTACCAATTAATTAACTTTATAATGTTTGAAAACTGTGTGTAGATGTGTATTGTATATTCATTGTAGCCATTTTCTGATTTAAAAAATTTTTTTAATGAAAATAAATATGTGTGTCTAACGTGACACAGCACTGTATCCTCCTGTCCATGGTGACTGCTTATAAACTCAAAAGGGAGATACTTTGATACTTCATGGGTGAATTGATTTGCAAAATCCTAGAATTGATTTACAGAAAGGACAAATTGATTTACAAAAACCTCACAAGAGAAATTTGAAAGAAGAATGTTACATAGCCGAAAAAGAAATCTTTAGACGAAATAGAAAAATTTAGGGCTGCTCTTTACATTACCGGACTCAAAATTTGTGCCCTTCTCTTACGAATTATGATGTATTTGGTATGTAATCCAGTAGATTTGTACCTGGCGCGGATGCACATGGAAGTTTCGATCCTCTAGGATCAATATTTGAGGAGTTATGGTCGTTTAAAGTTGAGCATATTTGCAGTTTCTTGACAGGTAAGGGTGCAAGCATGTTGGTTTGTAGTTTGCAGTGACGGTCGCACGCCGCTTACCGAGTTGGTAGGGTTAGGTCGCAAGGGAGGCGGCAAGGTAAGCGGCTCACGGTCGTCACTACAAACCAATATGGCGACGCCCTTACCTGTCAAAAATGCTCAACTTTAAGCGACCATAGCTCTTGAACTATTGATCCTGGAGGATCGAAACTTCGATGTGCGTTCGCACCGGGTACAAATCAACTGGATTACATACCAAATACATCATAATTTGTAGAAGAAAGGTACTAATTTTGAGTCTGGTAAAGTAAAGTTTACCCAAATTAAGTATTCGATCAGATGTAGATTGTGTTGTAATAAATACAATAGTAAATGTAAAAATAAAGTATAAATTATACATATATGTTCTACTTTATTTGTACAGTCGTACAAAGTCGAAGAACATGAAAAGATCATCCAAGACCAGCCAGGTGAGATTCGACAGGAGAAGACAGTGGTTGTGTCTCAAGATGAGGAAGGGATCAAGCGTGACATTAAAGCGGCACAGATACCAAAACCGACTAGAAAATCGACAGCACCAAGATTCGTGACTCCGATCACGGGGATGATTGTTGATCAAGGAACGGATATTATTCTCGAAGGAATCATCGATGGTGAGATCATACAAATACTACTTCGAAATTGATTTCACGTAATATTAGTGGAAATACATGTTCGCGTTTTTATTACTTTCGTTCTATAATTTGTTCTTACTAGACTGCGGATCTTTATGCAAATTTTGGCTTCCAAAAATTTTCAAGAAATGCTAGGATATAAAATACGACAGAATTTAGTATGATTTTCATTAATTTTTCTGTTCAGGAATGACCTAATTAAAATAGATTTCTAAAGTTCAGACAGACCCCGCTGTCAGCGCGATTGCCAAAACCGTCAGTCACTGAGAGTCTAAGTATTTAAAAAAAGAAACAATCCTGTCACCGTATAAATTAATTGTCTAGAGTTGGCGAAGCATTGGTGACCCACTATGTTAGCCTTGATGGTTAATATTTGCAATACTATACATTCCATTCGTTCAGAGCTTTACTGAACTTCAGTGTAGAATATAGTTCAAAAGGCTAGACGATGATTTGTCTATATAAATACCTATGAATATAAAATAAATAAAAGTTGAATAGCATTCTATACGAAAATCTACTTTTACTAAAGAATTGCAGAAAAATCAATGAGATCAATAGTATTGATTCAAGAGTTTGTTAACAATGGTTTCTCCGTGGTGTTACCACACAACTAGCTTAACAAAGATTTAGAAATACTATCGCTTTTGAAATATGTACTCACTAACTGAGAGAAAAACACGAAAGGTGTTTGACTCTTATTTTTGGCAAGCGCCTTCTTTCTCTCTTGTTTTATTACATCGGTATGATTTACCAAGTACTAAACTCCCGTCGCAATGTTTCACCGCCGAGTTTAATGACTTGCTAATCTAAATTTAAGTAGTTTCATTCTGCAGACATTGCAGATTATTTGAGAAATTCCGTAGGAAGCTTTCTTACAAACATCGTCGAACAGTGTTCGATGCGTTTAATTGGTCTCTACGAATCATTATTGAGAGAATTTTTTAGTTAAGCAAGAGACTAGAGCAATTAGTTTACTACAGGATGTGAAATTATTTTCAGAAATTGCAATTGAATTGTAGAAAAAATACTAAAAGCTGCATTTTACAAATTTTTTCAGTGGGAAGTACATTGAAAATTTAAAAAAGTACGTTTTGTAGATCTGTCTCAATTATATGCACTGTGAAAGTTTCATCGAAATCGGTTGATGCGGGAAAAAACGGAAGGCATTGAAAGATGTAAGAATTCTTAGATTTATTGCAGTTACAGGCCGAAAATCGTAAAAATCATTTTTACCTTCTTTAAACGTTTGTGTTAAACGATTTTCAAGAAATTTTCAGAATCTGTTTGTACAATCCCAACAAACGTATATTTTTTCTTCTCTTAAAAATTTTTTTTCTCATCCTGTAGTACACTAATTGCTCTAACTTCCCAAAAAAGTTCAAATCGTATAGTACAATATTAAAAAAGTTATCGTCTTTTTTGGAGCGTCCGAATATTAATTCGAGTCACTGTATTTAATTACGAATGCTGCAATTATAATTAGGTTTGTTAGAAAACGTACTCTGTTACAGAAAGGTCACAAGAATTTATAATATTTCTGACCATTTTAACATATTTTCCATAGGCTACCCCCAACCTTCAATAGCATGGTCGAAGAATGGACAAGAGCTGAAGTCGAAAGATGGCATGGCGATGAGTTACGCGCACAATCATATCCGACTGGAATTAAAGAATGTTAATGTCAAGGACGCAGGACGATACACCTGTACCGCGAACAACGAAGTTGGTTCAGCCAGCAGTACAGCCGATTTAGTTGTCAAAAGTACGCGAAAAATATTAATTGCTTCCTACAAACTTGATTTGTTAATAATTGTACAGAACGTTCGTTTATAGCATTAAATATATCCGGTATTTAGAATCACTGGCATGCATTGTTTTATATAAAAATGACAATATTAAATTTATTTAAAAGTCGATAAAAATCTACTCGAGGAAAGATACTTATAAAATTGTTTTCCACGAATGCATCTTTATAATTTCAATAATTCTACAACGCTAGTAGAATACAAACGATAATAGTAGATTCAGTGTTAAACGTTTAAACGGACATTTTGTTCAAGTTTTCTGGGTATAACAACGCTCTTTAGACAGAAGTTGAATAGTAACAGTAGGCTGACATTTTATCTGAAACGAACTGTTGCGTCGCCAGTTCCAATTTCAGTCTGAGTGTACAGTAAAGCCTTGATCTAAGGCAGCGCTTCCAATTAATAGTCACGTTAATCACGTTATTAAAAAGTATAAGATAGAAAACAAAAAGATGAATAGAAAAAAATGTGGGTTAGATATATCTCAATAATAATTAATTATTGTTCGAGACTGAAAGAACAGAACATAATTTTTTTGAATGTTTTCAGAAACGATATTCCCACCTGTATTTGGTAGAAGACTCCAGGCTCAAGTGGTGAAACGTGGGGATCGTGTCAACATGGAAGTTGAAATTACGGGAACTCCGGAACCCACTGTTTGCTGGTTCAAAGATGACATACCAATCAAGGAACGTCCACCTGAATTGAGAATTAAGCAACAAGGAAATTGTTATATGTTGATTATTGATAAAGGTAGGTTTTTAAGTGATACGAATAACTTTTGAGTGAATTGAAAATTGAAAAATTGAGTGAAATGAAAAAACATCGTGTGGATAGGGTAGTAACCGTAATTAGTAGACTGGGGATCTTTATGCATTTATGAAGAAATTGGTTGGGGGTGAAATATAAAGCAATAAAAAATTAGAAAAATTTAAGAACATTGTAATATTGTTTTTAATGTAACAAAGTCATTAGGGGATAAAACCAATTTTTGTTTTACTTCCTCTTCCTATAATTATAATCAAAGCAGAACATTTATATTTTGCATAAAGATCCGTAGTCCAGTAAAAAACGCAGTGCAGTAAATCCTCTATAAACGCCAAAGCCTCGGGGAGATTCGTTTGCGTTTATCGTAGACGGGTAGCTATTTCTTGAGCTCCGAAGGCCGAGCCGGACGTAGAGAAGGACAGCGCGTATAAAGAGAGACCACGCGCGGGTCTTTGAACTGTGCCGACGACTGCGACTCCCCGCGTCGAATTAGTAGTGGTTCACAACGATATACCCAAATACCAAAATTGAAATGAACTGATGGAATATAATTGCAATTTGCATTATTTATTCAGCCGAGATGCATCATTGTGGGAAATATATGGTTCGGGCAACCAACGCTGGCGGAGAGGCGCAAAGTATAGCCGATTTTGCTGTTTTCGAGCCAACGCCTGACACGATGGTAGAAGTTCATAAAACTGTTATCTATGATGTACAGGACAAGAAACAACTTCAGGTAATTATGTTCTACTTTTATGAATTTAATACTACAATACCAGAATACTTTATGAATGGGCTGTGGCTCGTTTATGATTTTAATAAGTATTTCTATATAATTTTCTATAGAATAAGTTTCAATGTACGAGTGTACATACACTACCGTTCAAAAGTATCCGACACTTGCGAAATGTGTAATAGCAACGCATAAAAGCTACTTAAGCATCTGAAATAGTGACTAAAATCGATCTTTATTATTATTTCCTTATGGAACATCTAACGTTTTAAGTTAAGAACTGTTCTGTTTTTTATTACTTTGCTTTTTTATCGAGATACCAGAGTCACCTTCATTTTTTTCAATGAAATGTCTACTACCTTTTTTTGAAATTCGGGTAAGATTTGTACCCGGGGAGGCTGCAGATCGAAGTTTCGATCCTGTAGGATCAACGGTTCAGGAGTTATGCTTGCTTAAAGTTGAGCAATCTGCAGTGTTTTTGACAGGTAAGGGCGCCGCCATATTGGTTTGTAGTGACGGTCGCGCGCCGCTTATCAAGTTGGTTGTAATTAGGTCGGGGGGGGGGGGAGGCGGCAAGGACCGGCGGTTCTGCTCGGTAAGCGGCTCGCGGTCGTCACTACAAACCAATATGGCGGCACCCTTACCTGTCACAAACACTGCAGATTGCTCAACTTTAAGCAAGGATAATTCCTGAACCATTGATCCTACAGGATCGAAACTTCTATATTCTATTGTGCTATGATCCCACAATATACATAATAATAATAATTACAAGTGACAAAATTATTATAAATATTTTTCCTACTAACTTAAGCTACGTTTTGTAGACAAAAAGGAAATGTCCGGATACATTTGAGCGGTAGTGTATTTCAGATCATTAACGAAATGTGGAATAAACACAAAAATACAAAGCTACGCAATTACCAATGATATTAAAACAAATAATACAATTTACGAATAATTGACATAATGAAAGTTTACCATGTTGACTATGATCTAATATTTATTTACCACCTTCCTGAAACACACTGACATGTTTTAACCTTCGGACGGCCGATCATTCTTATGAATTTCTTAGGTTGGAGGAAAAGTCTGTCGTATTTTAAATAAGCAGGTAATTTTGCTTGTAAATGAAAGACACATTGTTGCTAGTGAGTCATTGGGAAACCAAAATTAACAGGTTATCTGAAAGATGGCAACAAGTTGTTACAAATAATGGAAATTATGTCATTGAATAATATTAAACATGTATTTTTATAAATTGAGCAAATGTTTTCTTTAAAATATGACAGAACTTTCCCTCCAACCTAATATAATTGATAATTGGGACTACTCTCTGCTTTATTTATCAATTTTTTAAGATATATCCTTGTAGGTACATCTTTTAGACACTTTAAGCTGTTCATTTCATTAATTCACTGATAACTGAGTAATTGAATGACGATTTTGATTCTCCGGGTTGATGTAGACCCGGACTGCGCCGTCAAAGGGTTAACATACACTATGCCAATCCCATGAAAATCCTTCCCTGTAATATGTACTTTCAATCCACAACAACTACAATTATTCACAGTACTTTCGACGAAGAACACCTAGTTTAAATTCCTTTCTATCGCATTTAGTCCGACGCAAAGAAGAGCGAAGCATTTTCCACGAAACTGACAAGCGACTACACACCGATTACAACGATTCAACCGTGTCCCATAATAAAACCA
This sequence comes from Lasioglossum malachurum, assembly GCA_028455605.1. Lineage (NCBI taxonomy): Eukaryota > Metazoa > Arthropoda > Insecta > Hymenoptera > Halictidae > Lasioglossum > Lasioglossum malachurum. The sequence goes on along the minus strand of CM052316.1, from coordinate 15,873,625 downwards.
CCGCCAAGCGTGACATCCTCATCGATGTCGCAAACAACGCGCACGGTAGAGAAAATCGATAAGCCAGAAATGTCTCGTTCGGAAACGATCTCGTCCACCATCGAGTCCCATCAAACGGAAACCAAATCTGAGCAAAAGTACCACATGAAGCTGGAGCACAAGACGCCACCCGTGGTGGAGCCTAAAAGGGAAACGGAATCTGTGCTGAAACAAATGATTCGCGAGGAAAAGACCATAGCACCAAAGGCCGAGATCATCGAGGAGAAATCGACGATCCAAAACGAGAACATAGAGACGTCAACGATAGCTAAGAAAGACGCTCTGAGTTTCTTCGAGTCAATGACTAAGGAATCAACGATGGAGACAGCGCCGAAGGGGCCGAAAGAGATGATCAAGCTGGTGGATGAGACAGACGGTCACGATGTGAAGGTTGGCAAGCTGACGAAGAACTACGAAAAGACCACGAGTTTCCAGGAGGTAAAGAAGCCGGAGCCGAAACCCGCAGAGTTCCAGACCTCGAAGAAAGCAGTTCACGAGATCTTTACTAAATTGGAGCAAGGCGGTGGCCCGTCCAGAGGCGTGGACAACAAGTTGTTCGACTTCCCGTACGAAAGCTACAAGCCAACACCGGTGGAGACGAAGAAAACAGTCGTGCAAGAGACATTCAGTTCCGGGTCGTCGTCCTTTCAAGGCTCTCTGATGACGTCCAAGACGGAGAGCAAGACAGAGAGCTCCGAGGTGTTGATGGGCGGCTTCAACCTTCAACCAGAACCACCGCCAGAGATCGGGTACATGCCGAAACCGGAGGAGATGAAAAAAAAACGTCCTGACGTGTCGGTGAAGGCTAGACAACTCCAGGAGTCCTTCGAGAAGACCCTGTCCCCCCTCGACGCCCCCATCGGCGGTGTGAAAATATTCCCGACAGCCTCTCCGAAGATCAGCGAACCCCCTAAACCCGCGCCAACGTTCTCGATGCCACCACCACCGTTCGAACTCGATAAAAAGGAGGTAGTCGAAGACCTATGCGTGAAGAAAGACGTGCACGAGAAGAAGGACTTCGTACCGAGTCTGAGGCCAACGTCTCCGAGCAGGCCATGGTCCTCTTCGTCGGACGTGGAAACAAGATCGCACGTGTCCACCGACCTATCCGAGTACAGGTGTCACTCGGCTGCCTCCAGTCATCAGGAGATCCTCAGGTCCTCCTCGCCTAGACCATCGGCGGACGCGCTGGCGATGGAGAAGTCCTGGGCAAAAAAGTGTGCAGACTCTTCTAGGAAGTCCTGGCCGCCGCAGGAGGACACGGCTCCCAAGTTCAAGCACGAGTGGCAGGTGCCCGCGGAAGACTACAAGACCTCGACGAAGGAATTCAAACGGGAAGTGGAGGAGACGCCGGAAGGCGGGATCAAGAAGATCAGCACGGAATCCACGAGCAGTATGGAGAGACGCTCCTGGAGCTCGAAGCAGGAGTCGACAGAGAAGCTCGTGAAAAGGGCTCCGTCGCCCCCGAAGATCCAGCCGATCATTTATAACGCCGAGACGATCAAAGTGGACCACACGGTGAACAAGATCGAGGAGAAGTCCCTGTACGAGAAGTACTCCAGCGAGTGTGATGTGAAGAAGTCGGAGGTGTCCGAGAAGATCGAGCAGTTCAGCTCGAAGAAGTGGTCAGCCGCGGACGACCTCAAGGCTCCTGGCTTGGTCAGAAGCGTTGAACCACCGAAGAGACCAATGCCTCCGGTGTACCATCCACCGGAGCCGATTCCGACGACCGGTCAGATCATCCTGGAGCCTGGTCCACCCCCGGAGATAGGGTACATACCAGCGCCGGTAGTCATGGAGAAGAAGGTCGAGAAGATAGAGAAGAGTTTCGAAGCGTCTCGAGAGTATCAGCCGCCGAAGTTCGCCCCAGCAGCTGTTAGGACCGTCTCCCCAGCACCTAAACGAGAAGAACCTCCTGCGCTGCCACCGAAGGACGTTCGCATAACTCCCCCACCTATACCAGCCAAGCAACCAGTTCCTGCGGAACCTTTAGAACCGTTTCCATTCAAACCTGTCCTCGCGCCACAGATGACGAAGGCGCCGAAGGTAGCTCCTCCTCCAGCTCCTACCAAGTTTATCAAAGGTGCCTTCACTCAGGAAAGCGACTACGAATCAGACATAGACGGTCATCTGAAGACGAAGTGGAGGCCCTACGAGAGCGACACCGAGGAGCCACGTTACAGAAGAGTTCAGCCCCCAGTGCTCAAACAGCCGACCAGGCCACGGTCCACCGAGCCTGAACCTCTGCCCCCTTCTAAATTCGAGGTACCACCGGCACCTACTCTGCCATCGATGATCAGTAAGGAGCAGGAAACGTGCAGGAGACAGACCACCGTGAAGAAGCAGGAGTTCAAACAGCAGCAGCAACAGCAACAAAAGTTCCAAGTGGTCCAGCCAGCTCCGATAGAGCTGAAGCCTGGTTCTCCTCCAATCTACGTTCAACCGGCCATGAAAAGTCCAACGCTTAAAAGTCCCACAGTCAAGAAACCGGAGTCCCCGAAGTTCAAAGTGAAGACGTTCCAGCAGGAAAGCGGGTACATGGCTGACACTGATGAACCTTTCCAACAGAAGAGTTCTGTCGCGTCGATGCAGAAGACTTTTGGAAAACACGAGTCCTCTTCTACTAGCTCCCACATGGAGACAAGATCCTCTTATTCGGAAAGTCGGTCGGAGTTCTTCGAAAGCAAGAGCTACGACAGCCGTCAGCAACAGCAGAAGATGCAGTCCTTTGCTCCTGCGCCAGTTGCACCGGTTGCTAAGCCTGCACAGCAACCCGGTCCATATCAGCAACACAGCTGCTTCTTGGAGAAGAGCTACAGCTCCTCCGGCAGTTCTCCATCAAGATTCATGTCCACGAAGGTTCGGCAGCGTGTGTGACTTCGCTTTCGTTGTGTGCTGCTATAACTAACCCTCAGAGTGACTTATGAGCGATAATTGTACGTTGCTGACTTCTAGGTTGATTTCTAATATACGTTTTCACGCATGGTTACTGTGAATTGTGTCTGGTTTTTTAGCAGGATGCAGAGACATGACTGACAGTTGCCCATTTAGATTGATATGTGATAAATAGAATTAATCCATGTCCTGTTTGTGATGTGCATAGTTTGTTTAGTTTAGTAAAGAAATTGTAGAAGGCAAACCTGAATTCAAGATAGTTGATACGTTAGATGAAATTACTAGTTCATTTATTTTATTATTTTTATTTTGGAAATAATATGGGGAAAGAGAGAAATTCCCGTTTAGATTGCGTTAATAATACATGAATATTGTTTTTTAAATTGTGCATTTTACTTCTCTTCATCATTGAATATCACGTCTGTTGTATTACATAAATTTTTAAGAAATTTTGCAATGAACAATTTTATAGAATGGGGGATGCTCTTTAATTTAATTTTTAATTTACGAAAGATATATATTCCTTAAGAATTAATTAATTCCTTTCATCAACCTACAAAAACATGAATTGATATTTTATAATCTAGTTATCAGTTGGTAACCATCTGACTATTACAATGCCTAGGTCTGATTAAAAATATAAAAGTAAGGAAAGCTGATGAATATTTTTATAACATACTTTGCCAAATTAGATTAGTCGTATGAAATTGAATTTTTATTCATTATTCATTATTATATATTTTTAGTGATAGTCATTTGTGATATCATTGCTGGCCTACGAATTAAAGATTCTGTGTCATCGAAGCGTTGCAGTAAATCGTGAAATTATTTAAACAAAATGTATTATCTTTTTGTAGGAAACTGTTTATTCCACGGACCAGTCGCAGAAAAAATTGGAAACATCGAAAAAGATTTTCCCGCCCTCTCCGAGTCCTTCTAAATTCGTGAAGAATGAATTTCGTGAAAGCGACTACGAGAGCGATTACGATGGCAGAATACCACCCCTTTGGAAGCCTCGAGGCTACGAAAGCGACGATCAGACTTTCAGACCCGTGAAACCTAATCTCGCTGGTCCAGGTATTTACGAATCTCAATAAATTACATCTTAATTTCGAACTTCAAACATCAAAACAATAGAGCAGAAAGTAGACAGTAAGGCGTGAAATCTGGACAATTCAAAACAGATGATATTAGTTTGATAACTACATTAAATAAATTCAAATACACACTCTTACAGACAAAAGTGTAGGAATTCAACTTATGTGATGTTTTTTTCAACGAACTCAAAGTGATAAAGATAAAACAAAACAATTTATAAAAAATGTTTTATACAGTATGAACGTATTTATAGTATACACTATACGGTTAAACTTTTCCTGGTGTAACCAGAAATTTTTGCCATTTTCCTATGTTATCCAGTAAATTTGGGCGAGATAATGCCAAAACATCAAAATTGCTCAACTATAATCACGTATAACTTTTGAACCAGTGAATTCCTAATATTAATACTTGGATTTTCCGAATTATCTCGCCAAACTCTACAGGATTGTATAAAAATAAGTCTATAATTTCTGGGTCCCGAAGGTGAAGTTTAACCAAGAAAAGGTACTATTTCTACTGAATTATCTTGCACAATAAAATAGTGATCGTGTTAAATAATTCAGAAATAATTTCTTTCCGAGCAATTTTTTCGTCGTTAACTGCAATTTTTCGTTTATGGATATTGAATAATTCTTGAAGAACAGTTTCTCTGCTACCGCGAAACTTTGCAATACATGAAGTTCTACTATACAAATCTAACGGTCGACGGATCTCGTAAACAATCTATCATAAATAAAGTTAAAGCGAATTTACACTTCTTACCTTGGATGTACATCGCGGATGATATTTATACTTCTTCGATGATTGAATTGAAATCACTAGTTCACTAGTAAAACAGTGTCATTAAATATTAGAAAAAACGAAAAAACTCGTCGTTGATGGATAATATCTTCTATGTGTGTATGTACAGTAGAACCTCGATTATTCGAACTAAACAGAGCATTTATCTGGTTACAGCGTCAGATAAAAAATGTTCACTAATTTGTACAGTATACAGGGAGGTCCGTTTAAATCTTGTCACCTTTCATTGTAGACAAATAATTCGGAACGTATGGTACATCCAAAACGAAAAGTCTAAATTCGCGATTACGCGAAGAGAAAAGCTTTCCAAGATTGTCGGTAGAACACAATGGTACAGGCTGTGTCAATGGGTCTCATTCTTTTTCGACTTTTTTCCAGCTTACAACAAGTAGTCCTCCTGGCAAGCTTTCTTCCCTTCTCGTTGTTTACCTCGCAAGACAAGTTCTCCTCTCTTCCTGCTTCGCTTGCTTCTCTCTATTCTTCTCGGCCACTCGAAGTACGTACTGCAATCTCCCCGCTTGACATCTTCACCCTCCACCAGCTCGTGGCTAACCCGCCTTCTTCTTCCACATGTATCGCCTACTCTCTTCTTGGTCACTATATCACGCTGGTTTCACCTTCGTTCTCAAAAAAAAAACAGTACACAAAACAAAAAAAAAAACACAAAGATCGTAAAACCCTTCCGAAAATCGCGGGTCCCGCGATCGTCCACCGATAGCAATGTCCGAGCTCGTCGAAATCAAAGAGATCACGTCGGCCATTGAGATTCGAGATCACGGCAACGTCGTGTGAAACCGGTCGAGCACCAGGTGCCACCTCTGTCCGCTTTCTTCGTCTTCTCTCGTCCGAGGTCAACCGGGGACTCTTTTCTCCCGATAGGAAAGCCGAAGGAGTCGTTGCTGATCGAAGAGATCTCGACGCGCGAACAGAGATCGAAGGAGCTGTCGAGAAAGGAGGAAAAGCGCGCGACCACCCCGAAGACGGTCCTCTTGCCTGGTTCTCCTCCGGAGCTAGCGTACGCTCCACCGCAACCGCAACCTCAACCTCCACCTCCACCTCAACCACAACCTCAGTACTACGAAGCCAGATCTGGGGTGCCGTTCCACAACGCTATCGGCACGGAGACGAAGAAGACGGTGAGGATGGACGAGTCGACGGAGAACAGCAGGAGGATCGTCACCATGGAGCAGACCAGCCGGGTGATCAAGTTCGGTGATGGTCAGAAAACCGCTCCAGATTTTAGCAGCTTCGAGGCTCAAAAGCACAGGCCTCAGTACAAGGTGCCGGTCCCGAAGAAGTTCGTGCAGGGTCAGTTAAGGGAATCCGACTACGAGAGCGACATTGACACTAGGATCAAGCCGAAATGGGCCCCGCCGGACAGCGACACCGAGGAACCAAGATACAGGAAGGTCCAGCCACCTGCCATCAAGTCGCCCAGGTCTTCCAGCGCACCTGTCCGACAGGAACACGTGGTGTCGCCGATGGAGTTCGACAGGGGACCGCCTGTCCTCAAGAAACAGACCTCGATGACCCAGCTCAGAGACGAAAGTCGCAGAAAGACCGAGTCCGAGATGAGAATCAAGAGGGACTTCGACTCCAAGCAGGAGGAATTGAAGCCTGGATCGCCGCCAGAGTTTGGATTCATTTCGAGGACCGACGTGAAGCAGGCTGCCAATCGTAAGAATCTCGTCAATGTCTCTGTTGCGCATGCTTAGTTGTCGGCGACAGCTTTTGCTACTTGTCGGAGGGATTTGATGAGGATTCGGGACCGTTTGACGACGTGAAGGGGTGTAGGGGATCTGTTGTTTATTGGATCTAGTTCTATGAGGTTTTTAGAGTTTGTACACTAGTGGAAGAAATTGTGAGACGTCCTGAAAATTACAGGAATAACAACTTAACCTCATGCTGTGCAATAACGAGTTAGACTCGCGATGAACATTTCAAATACTTATATCATCAGAATTATATCATTCTTTTTGCCATCTTCGTTAGGGACAAGTCCCGAATAGTTTGAGCATTTTTGGAAACAAATCATGACATAGTTGTTAAGTAAAGAGTCCTTTTCCGGAAAGAGGTTTCCCTCTATACCGTCCCCAATCTTGTTGTTAGTTACGACTAAATGGGCCTGTTTCACGCGTACAATATTATTTAATAAAAATACAATAGAAAGTCCTTGTCCCAATTATTTTCGGGGAGTTAAATAATTTTGTCCACTAGTGTACATTGTTCGATAAGCTCAACAGACACGAGCAACGAGCTCTCTACTGTTGGAGCGCTCTGGATTGCCCCAAGGGGCAACGTATTGTAGTAACTGGGGCAAATGACGTGAGAAAAAAAAATTTGTTCTCTAAGTTATTTTCCCGAGCAAGCTCTGAATTTCATTGAATTCATCACAGTCAGAGCCAGTGCCCATTTTTGGATTATTATAATTGCGTTTTCGGGGGACGCTTTGGGCACATTTCGATATACAGGGTATTTCACCTAACTTGACCACCTTAAATATCTTTGTTGTTTTTAAAAATACGTCAAATGTCTGCAGCACAAAGTTGAATGGTAAAATGGGGCTCATACGATACCAAAAAAATTTTTGTTTTAGTGTCATTTTTTTAGAGATATGAAGGTCACCTTCATTTTTTTAAATGGAATGTCCTGTTTTTTCTAAACCTAATAGTTAACGAAATGTTATCCAAAGAAGAAAGAAAATTGTTTCGATAATATCTCGTTAACTATTTTAGGACATATGAAGGTCAACACTTTTATACTCAGAATTTGATACTCTATCGATCTATGGTATAAAAAATAGGACATTCCTAGTATGAGCCCCATTTTACCATTCAACTTTGTCCTTCAGACATTTGACGTATATTTAAAAACAACAAAGATATTTAAGGTGGTCAAGTTAGGTGAAATACCCAATAGAATAATATAGATCGACGTCAGGCTGCTGTCTGTTATCGATTATATTTTCAAGATGTAGATATATCGTTCTTTCGAGCTGTCTCTTTGTTTCTATTCCATTCTTCGACGCATTTTCACATTAATGGTCGCCGCATTTGCATCGTCTTTTCACGATTAACTTTCTCTGTGTCTCTTTCTCTCTGTCTCATTCTTTTCCTTCGCTTGCTCGAATACGCTGGCAAGATCGCTCTCTTCTCCCGTAACACGAAAACTCTGAAACATCCGCAGACGTCGCGTCACGTCACATGAGCGACATGACCAGCAGCTTCAAGTCGAAAACCGAGAAATTCGTCAGCGACATCCAGTCGGATCTGAAGCAGGGCAAGCCGATCCTGAAACATCCGGCCGACAGCCGAATCGCCGATGCTGACGAGCCAAGAACGTACAGAGAGGAAAAACGAGTCTCGGAACACGGTAATCGATTTAACAACAGTACATCTCGAAGCTTGCATAAGGAACATAAGGGGCCATTATTCTGCAAATCTTGCTAAATTCTACAATACTCAGGAATTCTTTTCATAGTTATGGTACGCCTAACGTCGTCAATCATTAGATCTACCAAACAAGTCAACACGACTTTATTCAAGCACATATGACAATAAAAACCAAACGAAGCCTGAATAAATTTAATTAATGTGACTTGTACTTGATTTTTCTTTGATAACTGCAGAAATTATAAAAACGTTTCCACGTGAGAAATCTTTATATGATATGTTTACATATATGGATATACTTAATTAAATTCAGTTTTGTCATTATTATAAAGCAATGCAGATACATCAATCTCATTTAGAGTTTTGTAGTTCTAATGACAAATAAACTGCCATTGTAATTTATTAAGTTCCTTTTTCACCATACATAATAATGTTTTATGAAAATGCGGATAATTCTTAATTAGAATGTTTATTGTTATTTTCCAAACCAAAATAAATAATTTATATTGAAAATTGGTACAATAGCGAATGGTTAAATTGAACATTACGAAATTTCATTCAATTTGCATAATTGTTTAATATAAATATGTTTCTTCAATCGATCGTATTTGCTGTTAATAAATGTCGAATGTTTAATATACAAGGGAAGAGGAACCAAACGAAAGTTAATCAAAATTTCAAAGTACATATTCGGTCATGAGTGTTTGAGGGTGATATTTTATTATTCAATGCTGAATTCTTTTTTGTAGACAAGGTAAAACTGAGGAGCAATTTATGAAAAAAAGTAACTATATAAAATTTACAAAATTATAACGTTGGATGTACCATGAATTGAAACAGATTCGTGAAAACTGTTTTTGCAACATTCACAGAAGAATGTCCCCTTATATTTCTATATTGGGATAATTTTTTAAAGGAACCGACGCGAAGTAAGATCTGTAATTTTGAACACGACGTTAGTCACAAGAGTATACGTACGCTTGATAAATTTTAAATATTTAAAAATAGCAAGGATTTTTCACATTCTACAGACATCGACTCGTGTATTAGTTAAACTCTGCAGAAACTAATTTATAAGAGAAGAAATTGACTACACAACCAAGATAAGCACATTCTTATTTACAAAATTTGTTATGATTATGATCACTATTGTAATAAGAAATGTTTACTTTATTACATGTGTAAATACATAACAAATTAGTCAATGTCTGATGATCTTTGCTTTTTGTCCGAATATTCAAAATTTAGCACGCTTACGCTTGGATTTTTAAGAATAACTGTACTACAATATGAATACCAATTTTAAAAAATATTACAGCAGAATGTTAAATTATATTTTCGTAATTGAGAAAAAAGTTACAGATATTATTACTAATACATTCTTTCATTTTAGATTATATTTTGTTGTATATTTATAATCTTATTTATTTATGTTTGTTTATTATTTCATGTTTTATGCTATGTGTATATTATTTATTCTGACGAACAGTTTCACAAAATTCAAAAGTAATTTTCGTTAATATTTATATCGCTACGGTCGATTCTATCCCTTTTGTATCACAGCGAGAAATGTCGATCGTGACTGAAAGCTTCAATTTACTACTATTTATATTATTTTATAAAAAAAAGTTAATTACCGAAATGCATACTCTTCAGAATTGCAATATTTTTCAAATATTTTATTCGTGCTGATCATAATCAAAGATTCTGCAAAATAAAACAATCTGACAAATAATTAATTAAGAGGTCGCAGACTCTATATGCAAGCTTCATGTCCCTTTATCCAAGAATATCAATCTCGAAACACATACACAATTGACTGTAACACGATTCATGAAACATCGAAGCTACATATATTACTGAAAATATGTTGATTAGTCGGTCGAAGTAGCATCGGGTTTCGCAGCAACGAGAATGATAAGATAATGAGATGAAGAGAACAGTAAATTCAACGGTAAAAACGTGTGAAATGGAAGTTAAAGTCACCGAATTCTATGCGATATCGGACATAATAAACATCTGCGCGCAATGACAACCGCAGGGACGAAGCAAATCGATCCGGACACCGGGCTGATATACTTCAAGTACGACTTCGGGTACGAGTTTGGCATCGTGTTACCTGGCGAGGGCAAGAAAACGGTGACCAGCACGAACAGAACGATACAAGGCCAGAGACGCGGCAGCGACATTGAGGTGCCGATCGTCCACGAGTTCACCACGAGAAAGGAGAACGGCTTCGCGAAGAGGACCGGTACAACGACCTCCTCGAACCGATCCGGGAAACCGACGAGCAAGTTCGGCACCTCGAAGACCGTGAAATGGGAGCCGACTTCGGAGAGCGAGTTCTCGGAAGCGGAGGACATCAGAAACGCGAGAAAAAGGCACACGACCGATGGAGGGACCACGATGACAGCACCTAGCCTCGTTATACCTTGCTCACCATCGCCGTCCAGATGGGATCACACGACGCCTAGTCCGCTTTCCCTGAGTCCAAGCTTACCGAGCCTTTCCCCCCGATACAGTAGTGCCACTGGACCACCCAGCAACGTCGACTCCGCAGGTATTCACCTGCTTCTGCGATCGTTCGCACCGATTTGAACGTTACTTCTTCTGTTTCGGTCGGCTTACGTCAGAGGTCGGCAAGAAGTGCTCATTTCGGTCGTTTTGCGAGGGCTACGCCAGCATGTAAACACGGATCGTGCGGCCGAAGTATCGGTGTGAACCACTACTAATCCAATTACAAAACTTTTTTATTTTTCATTACATTTCCATGAGACTTTCACCAACTCATTTGTGGCATTTTTCTGATTAAAATGGCACTAAACACGATACAATTTCAACTGTATTTAGTGGTTTAATTGACGGTATGGAGTAACTAAGTTATGCTTCACATGTACAGTAAATATGGGCGAAATTATATCTTGTTTTAATTAGAAAAATGACACAAATATAAGTTGGTGAAAATCCCATGAAAAAATAATGAAAAATAAAGAAGTTTTGTAATTTTATTAGTTGTGGTTCACACCGATACTTCGGCCGCGCGATCCGTGTTTACATGCTGTCGTTTTCTACGATCAGCTTCCTTTGTACTTTCGGCGCGGTCATCAAAAAATAGTGTTCCTACACGTTATTTCTCCCTACTCGGACCTGGCAATGGGAAGAATATCGCGACTTTACTGTGCCACTGACAAAAATATACACAATGACAATAGTATCTCGACGATATACGGAAGTGGAAACCTATAGATACGGGTGTCCCCTAATGCGCCACGCGCAGTTCATACGGAACGAGCTGAGCTGGCTTTAGAGCTGGCGGGGAGCGAGTCCAAGTAGCTCTCCAAAATCGGCCGAAATGAGCACTTGTTGCCGACCTCTGGCTTACGTCTCTAGCCACTTATCTCGCTTTGGGTAACTCTGTCTACTAAAAGGTATGATTGGGAGCTGAAATGAGACATTTCGAGGCAGTGTCGCCAGACCGGTAAACTTAAGGGGAATACAGTTACCCCCTCTCACTCTCTCTCACTCTATTTCCCTCTGTGATTACCGGATTAATCACGTGACATTATACATGACAGAGACGAAACGCGTCAGGTGACCGGACCGAAGGGGTATGGTAAACTGGGAGACAAGTCTTAATCTGGCGACACTGTTTGGGAGGAATGCGGAAAGGGCGTAAACCTTCTAATTGCTTACAAAACATAAATGTATAAATGTTCACAAAAGGGTTGAAGGTGATCACATTTACAAAGTAATTATTGGTTAAGACTTCATTTTTTATTGAGACAGGAAAAACGCCTTTAATCTTTTCAAATCAGACGCTCAATACATCTTTTCAATTTTTATAACTCATTAAGTTTATTGCATAAATGACTTTTATTTGCATTAATAGAACGAAGTATCGAGTTTTTAAATATTTTGAACTCGACTTGCTTCATTGTAATTACTAGACTGCTGATCTTTATGCAAAATAAAAAAAATGTCTGCGTCGATTCCAAGATACCGCGAGGCCAAAAAGAAATTTCTTTCTTGTTTTAATTATTTTATTAAACTGAAACTGATACGTTGACGGTCTTCAATTTTTTAAGTATGTCCGCTGCTGTAAACTTTACGTGCCAATTTTTATTATAAATGCACAAAAAAAATCCCGCAGTCTAGTAATTACTAGTTACCCTAAAGAAGAGTGTTAATCCTCTGCTTCTTATACGCCTTTAAATTTTATGACGCATTTGCACCTTCTATTTTGATTTGCTGTGATAAGATAAATAATGCTTTCCACCAAAACTTTCTCTCTCCAGCAACATTGTTCTCTCGAATTTGGATTTTCTGTTCTTCCATTTTGATTCCACAGGGATATTACACATCTTTCTCTCCTGAATTTGTCACTACCACTGTTTGCGCCACGGTTACTGACTTCTGTTCTGATTAATATGTTAAAAATTTGCAGTTTCTTATCATGAGAAACAAACATTTCTATTCTGCCAAGTGTAATACAAACGTACACAAATGTTTAAAGAGCCTCGAGTTAAATCGAGATGATTATTCTAGGATCACCGTGGCCGACGACTAATGGAGTGACCTCGAGCAAAGAAGTGATTCAACCTTATCTCGAAATACTACCGAAGAAGGCTCCCCTTTTCATCACGGTAACGTATCTTCACGTTGTAATTTCAATTACGCCCTTTAAAACAGAATAACTTTTTTATAATTGAGCCGTTCACAGGTCAAATCGATTAACTCCACTTTATGAAATATTTTATAAAATATTTACGACACTTAAATATAATTAAGTGTCGAAGAGAGTACTTGGTTCAGTCATAACATTTTTTATTTGTAATACATTTCCAAAATAATACAGATTAACACTATTAAACGACAAATAGTCATTGTCAGGTGTAGTAAAAGATTCCGGACCTAAAGAATAAGCCAAAATAATAAAGAAACCATATAAAAATTCATGCTATAAAACATTTTTATTACTAGACTGCGGGTTTTTATGGATTTATGAAAAAATTGGCTGGATGATTATTGTAATATTGTCTTTAACGCAATAAAGTCGTTAGGGGATGACATCAATTTTTATTTTACTCCTGCTTCCCACAATCAATGCAGAACATTTTTATTTTGCGTAAAGATCCGCAGTCTATCTATTACATATGCAATCTACGCGAAATAATGAGCTTCATTCTATACAATCGTCAATTGCTGTTCTAATTTTGTAAATTTTAATTACAGCCACTGAGAGACATCGCCGTTGTGAGCGGACAAACAGCAAGATTTGAGTGCATCGTTCAAGCTGAACCGCAGCCTAATATCCTTTGGTCGAAGGACGGTAGAATCGTCGAGAATTCTTCGAGCTATGAAATCCACTATAGAAACGGCGTTTGTCGTCTGACTATAGTGCGAGCCTATCCAGGTATGTAGATAATCGATTAAAAATAAATTGACACAAACAAAGATATGATACAAGAGTCTATTAAATTGTATGTATGTAAAATATTTTCATAAAGCAAGTGAGTAACAGATTTCATAATTAGATATTCAATGTTTAATTAGCTGATGTCAGTAGTCAATGCAATATTATTTTGTTTAATAATTTACAGAGACGCAATTATTAATTTCTTGAAAATGATCTAAACACAGATCGGAACGTTGAAATTTGAATTTTGGTAAATTGCAAAATTGCTTTGAAGTAAAAATTGATCGAACCAGTGCGCCGAGAGCATCAATAGATCTCGTATCAACAAATATACGATCGATAGAAAGGAAGATCTATTAAATTGTATAAGTTTTATTTATTATTTAATGTGGCAATGTGATTTAAAGTGGCAAAATTAGGATCATTAAAGAAATAATGTTAAATAACTACATTGTGCAGCGTTAGCTGTAGCACCACTATCATTTTCAAGAGTTTTGAACATTTTTATAATCATTTCCAAGTGTTAATAGCATCACGAGGAAAATAGTCTTTATTGAAAACAAACTAATAGCAACATTAAATTTTAACTAAATGACTGAATTGAAATACGAGTTTTTAGGATGAACACTACGGCCATTAGAAAATCTCGTTCAACTTCAAAAACGTATAATTTCGTGAACCAGTGAATTCGTAACGTTAAAACTTGGATTTTCAGCATTTAAAAAAACTAAAAATAAAAAAAAATAAAAATAAAAATGTAGTTATTATCACGACTAACTCCTAATTAATTGTTTCAGAGGACGCTGGCATTTACGCGTGCACCGCAACGAACAGCTTAGGTTCGACAGTGACTTCGGCGACGTTGCAGGTGCCAGGTAACAGACGATCAGTATACGCGCCTCTTTAATAATGGTCGAGAAGGGATTTAAAAACAAAAGCAAACCAAAACGCAATCTAATACGAAGGTGGTGGAACATTGGGCCTCTAACTTCGATCGGCTGTAATCACGATTCACATACTCACTGGTTTCATTGGTCCATTACAATGAAAAGCAAAATGATCGCATCGAACATGAAATCGACACCAACTACGAAATCTTGGCGCAAATCAAAATCATCGAACCAACGAATACCGAACTAGTCCATGAGACAACGAAAGCGTTTAGATTCGATTATCATAAACGAACGGGTGTTCAATTTCGGCTTAACGGGGAACAGCCTATTTTTTTCGAAGCGGAATCTGTCTGCTCAGAATCGCGCGACTTTTCGCTGCATTTTGAAAACGACTTTGCGACAGGGGCGAGGAGAACTAGTCATTCGTAACCGAATAGTGAGAAGTCGAAGAAACCGAATGAACAGAAACGGAACTTGCTGATGGAACGTGTTTTACTTAATCTGATCGGCCCGTAGTGAGCTTTCCTCGAATGCATTTTTCTGTCGTTGTTGCCGTGGAACGATTTGGAAACGCTTTTCAGTAGGTCGTTTTTTTTTTCTCTTTCTATGCTCCCTGCGTCTTGATTCTTTTCTCTTCGGCCTTTCCTCCCTTCGTCTCTCTGCCTCCTTCTTTCTCGGGTATCCCCCCTTTCTACTCTCTTGTTCAGCACGCAGTGTACGCATTCGTAAACACATCATTGAGTTCTCCTTCAGTCTTTCCTTGAGTTTTCTTTCTTTTTTTTTTTCGCCGTCCCGTCATAGCATAGAATCGCGATAATTTGTCTATTTTGTCGAGGGTACCTCGTAGACAACCGAGAGATCCGTCGCGAACCAAATGTCGACCACGAACGACTCTAAACGAGACTAAACACGGCGGCGATGCTGTCGTAGCTCAAACTTATTAATCGCGTTTCGTTCACGCGTAAAATGGTCGGCAGGAAAATGACGTTACCGTGATTCTGTTCGAAACAATGCTAGTCAAACTCCGTCAGGCTTCGCGCGAGAGCAAGAGAATTATTTATTTATAAGCGAGAACCGAATAAAATGTTTGCAGGAGGAGCGTTTCGTTCGCGAGAGTAGAGCTATCCTTGTTCTGATATCGGCACGTTTGATTGGTTTAATTTTCGGCTATAAAGATCGAGATGGAAGAACATCGTACACACATCGGAGATTTGTTATCCACATTGTCATTCGTCGAAGTAACGAATTATTATTGAAATATATACTGTGTAAATAAACGTGTGCTTCCTCTGCAATACAAAAAATCATGGGTACTATGGTGTGACGAATTATTTTCTGCGCCCTTCGATCCCGTCCCCAGTCTCTCTTTTCTATTCTGTTGGCTGATTGTTCTCTGCTGATAGTACGATTTTCACTTGCTGGAGCAAAGCAACGCTGGTTATGGTGCAGAATGGTAGGTTTTATGCTGTTTTAGCGGGTATATGCATGGTAGATAGTCTAACCAGAGTCGCCAAACCAGTGTCTCCACTCTACTCTTCCCCTTCCACGACGCTATTCCCCCTCCACGACGCTATTCCCCCACGCTTACCCTTACCCTCCCACCCCTCGTCTGGCGACTCTGAGTCTAACACTAGATGATACGATTAACCTGGTGTTTCATTAATTGCCCTGGAGTGCTTTCTGTTTTCATTTCGAAGAGATACTTGTTGATAACCAGCTGATACTGACAAGAGATTCTGGATATTGAAAATTGACAACAGACATTATTAGACTGCGAATACTAATGTAAAATAAACATCAAATCAGTCAAACAAGTTAAATACAAATGTGTTCATTCTCTTAATAATTTTTACGAGTCGGAAATAATACAAGAACATTCTGAAGTTCATGTAACGATATTCAATTTTATATTTCTTAAAACCTGTAGTCTAGTTATTATTGCTGCATGAACGACGTTTGGCTAAACTTCCGAAGACGTCCATGCTCCTAATTTAATAAAATTTTTCAAATAGGTTCCTTTTTGACTAAAATGATGATTGTCAGAAGGACTTTTGGCGACACTGGATGGGTGTGTGTGGTGTCGTCCAGGCCTAATCCTACAAAAAATTGGCGGTAAGGTAGAGAGTGACATTAAAATGATAAAAAATTTTTTTTGAGTCGCTAAAAATCCTTCTGACAATCATCATTTCAATTAAAGTGGAACCTATTTCCAAAATTTCATCCAATTCTGAGCATGGACGTCTTCGGAAGTTTAGCCGGACGTTTTCCTTGAAGTTCTTTCTAGCGTATAAAAGTTATGTTTATGTGTAGAAGATATCGTAAATTTATGAACCACATCAGTTAGATGCATTGAGATTTTTTGAAGTAAATAACTATTTAAGTTAAATATATTCGCGACTATTTCATTGAGAGTCGTATCAATAATGTAGAATTTCTTTTGTAGTATCCAAACAATATACTAACTTATTAACATATGACAATATACCATTGGTGAAGTGGTTTGCAATAATTCTTAGTATGAATAACTTAGTTAGTATGAATAACTGTGGAACCAGATGTCTCAACTGTAAAATATATTCTGTTTCCTGATAGTGAATTATAAATATGGAGTTATATAACACTGAATAAAAACTGAATGCAAAAATTGAAGGTGATTACAACATGTTTGAAAATGAAAGGAATGTGCTATGCATTGAGATAAATCATAGAAATAAAATGTTGCTTCATGCACTTTATACACAAACTGCAGAAATACAAAATATATAAAAGAGAAACAATTAATATTTGAAGAAATTATATTTCATATAAATAATTCGTTAATATACGCAATATAATAATATTTTCAGCAATATGGTTTCTAATGCCATTCCAAAATTAATTAACCTCTAAACTGATTCTTCGACCACTGAAAATAAGTATTAAAAATAAGTATCTGCACATTACAAACAAATGTTGCCAAGATAAATATTTATATATGAACATTTACTCAGTAAACTCATTTTTTATATCGGGGGCAGCCATAATTAATAAATTTAATGCTATGAGTCTTTTATTATTAAACCGTAGATTTTGTGCGTTTGTGACAAAAGTGAGTAGTTGTAATTTAAAGCAGTGGACAAATCAGAAAAAGTGAAGGTGTAATATTTTTTATCTACTAAAATTATTCAAGAAAGAAAAAATTCTTGAGTAACTTCTGCTTCTTACCAGGATACAGAATATTTTTATTTTTCATATAAAGATACATTCTATTTACCACCTTCATTGAAAACGTAACTGTAGATCTTATTCTAGAGAGGGTTAGGTTAGTTAGGCTCACTAAGTCACCCTTTGTCATTGCTAGACAACCAGAACAGATAGTTTCCGGGCACTGCAAGACAAGAAGAATCTCTCTCTTTTATTAGTAGATATCTAGATTAGACAGTCTTTGTAGGCTACCAGAATGCTTAGGTACCCGTGACTATCCAATAGTTCTTTTCTCAGTAAAAGACATCTGGCTTAGATTTCGATGAAGTAGTATTCAACTAAATACTATTCAGACCATTAATTCGAGATAATCCTTTAATGCCAAGGATTTTTCATTCTTATTAATTCGTTGCTTACCACACCCACAATCATAAAAATAAAGCGAGTAAAGTGCTTTACTGAAAGAAACAAAAATTGAGAGTTAGGATTTATCATAGCTATTACTAGACTGCTAATGCCCATGTAAAACAAAAATTTTTCACGTCGATTGGTAGACATTTTATTTCGTTATTTTTACCAGAAATGCATATAATGTGCAGCTTAATCGCTACTATTTTTATCTTCTTGTAACTTCTGAGTTATAACCAAATTTAACAAACCAAATATGTTAAAACAGGAATTTTCAAATCTTGACAATCAATTGTTCCATTCATTGCATAGTTTCAACAAACCCTCGACCTAAAAGTTACTATTATTATAGATATATATTTTAATTGTTTGTATATTTGCTGATTTGAAAGAATTTATAAACAATTGTACCATCAAAGCGTGTTATTATATTGAGAAAAGTACGAAGGGACAACTTCATATGAAATATATAAATCTGTGTATATATATTAATGAAATAAAAACTCTGACAATATTAAATATTTATTTAAAACATAAGACAACAGAGAGTGTACAATTTCATTAAATTATTAGTCCTGTAATTAACGTAAAGAACTGTTGTAAAGTCCCACAGTTCACTGATTGCACAATTGTACACTATCAGCTATTTCACGTGCAATACTCACATTTATTCATAGAAATGAATTGTCGAGAACAATAAGTGGGGTAAAAATATTTTAACTCCAGACAGTACTTAATGCCATACACTACCATGTTATTAAATAATTGAAATATAGTAAAAAGGTTAACTCGAGAAAAGCACGAGGAAAAATTAATACGAGCAGAGAATTCAATAGAACTAATGAATCACGAAAACTAAACAAAATGAAAACAATAAAACGAGCAGAGAACAAAATATAAATGAAACTAAACCATTCTGTCACACGTTGCTATTAAAGAAACAAATTTTAGAACATATAATTTGCTTGTTCAGTAACGATAAAAATTGGATTTTAACCCCTGAATATTTGGATAGTTAGATATACAATCTTATATGTCATGATCTAAGAAAAACCTTCGGGTCCGTGCTGTTTCTTCTGTTATCTGTGGTTCGAAGCTTCTGTTTGTGGCATGTAGAAGGCGCAATTATATCGTATTTAGTGTCATTTTAACCCATTGCCGTATCATTTTCTTTACAGTTGTAACGACTAGAACGTCTTTATCCCGAAAAATGTCGTAGAAAAAAGAGAAAAGAAAATTTATATTTTTTATATGACTACATTTATTTTAATGCCTAAATATTGATTACAAACGAATAAAATTTTATTTCAGTTAAAAAGAAAGAGGCGTAACATTCATGACGCGTTAAAATACGGGAAGGAAAATAACACAAATAAATTAGTGAAAATCCTATAAAAAATAATGAAAAATAAAGAGGTTTTGTAATTAATTAGTAATTGTTCACACCGGTATAGCCGACCCCGTATCGAATTACGCGGCGTATTTACACTTTACACTACTCGGCGACGAAGGCAGCTGGAGCTTCACGGCCTCTCGCGGGGAAGGCCCCGCAGTGGAGGGGATATTTATTTTTCGAAGATCCTACGGCTTCCGTTTTTCTTAGATCAAGACTTTACTGTACTCGTAACAAATCTAACACATTCTAAAAATGACCGACTCTAGTCCCGCTATTTATTTCTTCAAAATCGTAAGCCAAAGTTTGAAGAAGGTAATCAGTGAAAAGAAAATTTTTAAAAATTATTTTAACCCTGGAACTGTGCACTGTTGGGTCTCAGAAACCCAGAGCGTTATTAATTATAATGTGACATCCTGTAATCAACTAATTGCTCTAGCTTCCCAAAAAGTTCAAACCGTATAGTACAATATTTAAAAAATTATAGTCTTTTTTAGAGCGGTCGAATATTAATTCGGGTCACTGTACATTGTGTACATGTCTCGAAAAATAAGTGTGATGTTCCAGGGTTAAAAAGTACGTTACATCTCCGGTACGTGGACCCCTCCCCCCACTATTACAAGACAAACTACTAATGACTAGACTGCGGGTTTCATGGATTTATAACAAAAATGAATAAGTAAAATACAAAACTGTGGACGTATTACAAGAGTTTAAGTATTTTCGATTAATGTATTAAAATTATTGAACGGTGAAACACATTTTAATTTTATTTCTATTTCTTACAATTGACATGAAATGCTTTTATTTTGCACATAGATACGCAGTCTAATAATCTCTCTGAGTATTTCTAAGCATTCACTTCGTGATGCAACGAAATACGAAATTTGTCAGAAGACTCGTCTGTTATATTTCGCGAGTTCGAATGAAACGAGGGATAAAGTGTCGCGAATAAACGTCGCTAGACGTTCAACGCTGCAATAATATATCGAAAGCATTGTTCCGCCTTGCTCTTGTTGTGTGATTAGTCATAAGTATTTCAGGCACTCACTTATTTCGGGAGGGAAAAAGAAATATGTGGAGCACAACATCGCTACCAACATTCGAGGTTACTAACGCATTTACGTCTCTCGGTGTGCAGCTCCCGTGGGGCTGTTAATTGAGCTTCAGAATTAATCATCCGCATTATATATGTATATTTGGAGATGCGAAATTTAATACCGGTGCTATTTGCGAATGATGCAACGATGAGTCAGTTCTTTTACGCCTTATATCTGATTGAGTATGAAACGGTAAAGATCAGTTACACATATATAATATAATTATATAAAGTCATATATATATATATATATAAAATATATATATAGATAAAGTCGTTAAGTATTTACACACAGTATTACAAGTTGTGAGCATAATGAAATAATTTCAAATGATAAAATATTGTTATTCGTTAGTAAAACGATGTGAAACTTTTTTCTTGGAAAAAATTCTGCTAATATAAAATACATTCAGCTAATATAAAATAATATTATTGCTGCGCTTTATGCTTTACATAAAGACAAATTTAACATTCAAAATCATAATTTTATCCCAATATATTTTATTGAGCATCATTATTAACATTTTTCATATTAAAGATTAAGAAAGCATATAAAGACATACATTTCATATTTAAGGGTAAGAAAGCATATAACTTACATTGTTTTTCATATCTAATACTGAAATCTCTAATTTCCGTTCAAGAAATTCCCATCATTCGATACTAGCAAAATTCAAAAGCTCAGTAATTACAAAAATGGCGGACAAATAAATGACAAGCACTTCATTTATCCAATGACTAGACTGTGGATCTTTCAGCAAAATAAAACTATATTACATCAATTTGCAATCTATAGGAACTAAGTAAAATACAAAAACATATAATAAAAATATTACATCGACTATTCCACCTACTCATTTCACTCATATTATTGATTGTCTAAAAATTGTATTGCTTTGTTCAATGTATCATTTTCATAATGATGGAAGGCCAAACAATACAATTAAATAAACACTATAATCATAAATAAATTGTTGCACGAACTTCTCAATAAATACGTGCAGACCATTTGACTGGTTCAATAGATCAATTGCAAAGTTGAATAAGAGTAGAAGAAGAAAATGTCCGCATAAATATATCAAAATGAAAATTACGTAATTTTATGAAGGAGAAAGCGAGCAGGAATGCTTCGACTCGTTAGATCACTATTAATAAGAATAATTTGGTTTTATGTAATTTTATACGACACGTTAAACGGTTCACGGTGAGTCCAATGAACGTACACGTAAACGGGGATTAATATTTTTGGAAGGATCAAATACTCGAATGTTCCCATGCTCGATGAACGGCTCTCGGATGATGCGGTATGAAAATAGACGGTAAGGTAATCCCGGAATGCGATGGAAAATATGAGTCGGCGATCCAAGAATAAACGAGAGAAAAACAAGCGGCCACGATTGTTAAAGATCTCTTTACGATTGCTCTTAGTTTTTTTTCAGAAAAAACGCGTCATACTCCTTCGGATTATCGAATCCCAGTTTCGCCTTGAATCCTCGCACTGCTTACGTTGCTCATACAGTCCATGATTCTGTTCTAATATTACAACTAGATTTGATTCACTTGTGACAAAAATACAATATGCAAGGGAATAAAAAATTGTATACCAACTTGGATATTCATTTCTAGATTTCGTTCTTGTATTAAAGACGAGAATAATTTGGCTTTATGTATTCCTTCCTAATCTCATTTGCTGCTTTATGAATAAAAATGTTTGTTTTATACTGCATGAGCTGCTGTGGGTCTTTTTTATCCACGGTATGTAAATCTGATGAACATCAGAATCATCAAAAGGTTAAATAATTTACTTTCATTTAGTGAAATTTTTCCTAGTTGCTATTTATCAGCTGTTTACAAATGTGGAATTGCAACACGTGAAAAGGAGAACTGGTTTTTAGGATTTTTTTTAATGACGCTGCTATGTAAATCTGATGAACATCAGAATCATTATAAGGTTGAATAATTTAATTTTATTTAGTGAAATTGTTACATGTTGCTATTTATCAGCTGGTTTAAAATGTGGAATGATAATGCGTAAAAAGAAGACCTTGGTTAGTGTTACAAACTTTTAAACGATTATGCCTCTTAAATTCATTTTACCATGGGCATTATAGGCTCGTTAGCCTCTTCTGCTTCTTCTTCCGCAGTTTGAGTCAATACTTGCGTGACCGCTCCCGTTACGAATGGCATTTAATGGTTTTACACAGAATCCACCAGGACGTATGCATGTAACAAGAAGCGATTGCGAATCTTCGGGAGGTCTGGCATGCGAGAGTCGCCGAAAATAGTCGCGAATCGAGTAAATTTTACGACGATGCCCGTTGATTAAACCAGAGATGTCAGCCATTGCTTTCGTTTGCGCATCAGATGGTCTTTGATACAAAAGTCGGTTGAATGAACCTCGCGAATGCACTTGCAATGGGCTAGAGAAACTATTTACTTTTCATTTTTCGTTTGTAAACTGTATCAAAGGTAAAGTCGTTCGGCACGTTTCCTATTAGAAGGATATTGATACGCAATGAAGCTAGGCTTAATTGCAATTAATTCTATTTTAGCAAACCTTGGTACTTGAACAGTTCGAATGAGAACGATTAACACTTTTATCGCCACGGCACAACAATACAATGAGCTAATACAACCCTACTTTATCGTGCTACTTCTTGCATTAAAGAATTATTTTGTTGTTCATTCCTTCTTGTTCTCAAACATACTCATATTATACGAAGCTTAACCCCTTGCCCTACGATTTATTTTACGCTTACAGTGATTAGAACTGCAGAAATGCAACAGGTTTCTTCCATTCCTTGAATATCTTAACTTCTTTGCATTTGAGTTGTTCATTTTTATTATAAATATATAATATCCCCAGTCTACTTATTATAAATTAAAGAAGTATTATATTCAAGTTCCATTTTTTATTAACAATTTTACGATAAATATATAAAGGTGTGTGCTCTAATTAATTGTTTTGTAAGCCAATGAATATTTGAGGAATTTCTGCATAATTGAATTAAAATATTGACAGATTCTCACATCAGGTTAATATTAATTTTAGGAGTACCTTCGCCATTTTACGGTACCTACCGCGACCAAAATGTTGGCGAAAGGACGATCGAGAGTCCCCCAAAATACGTGGCACTGAGGGACCTCTTTCTACCACAGGAGAACGACATCAAGCACCTGACTACCATAAATCCTCAGCAACAGTATGATTCGACTATGGAAATTAGCATGTCCTCGGATCGGAGGTAATTAAACCACTTAAAATGAGCGTTTCATACGACTTGACGAATACTGAATCGCGGATCTATTTATTAGGTTGGCGATAACGAGATAGTTGAATTTAGGATCAAGTTTCCAAAATTAACACTTTACTTCCCGGCAATTTTCGAATAAGATCAACAGTTGATAATTTTTCAATACATTGTTCAAAAGCAACAGCAATTTCATTCATAATTCAACAGATTTTTAGAATTGATATAGTATATCAATTTTATCTGGACATTATTAATAAATAGAAGTACAGGAGTTGTAAAAAATGTATATACTGTCGCTGAATGCATTCTATACATTTTAGGATTTTTGGGAATGTTTTTTTTTTATTTGAAGCATTTCAGATGCGACTGCGGACACAGTAGTCAGGATATCAATCATATTGTTTGGCAATGTTGCTTCGATTTACAGCGATCTAAGCTAATTCATATGTAAAATTAAACTTCAATTACCCTTAAGCTTAGAAATATTAGTTGCCCGACCCAATATTAAAGCTTCTTTTCTCATTTTTATTTCTTAAAAAACTGTAAACTTTTGGGAATGTTCTTCTCCTCATTCTAGAACGTTATAGAGTTGCTATAACATGACCCTGCTATTTTTATTCTTCCTATTGAATTGTGTAGAATTTGTGGAGTAATTTGGGAAATGAATGCTGTTATACAGGGTATTTCATCCAAGACTCGTTTCTATTGCAAGGGTGCGGGATGTGCCTTCTCATTTCTCGACAATGCTAAGATGGGTTTTTTCAGTCAAAAGTGCTAGATAAAAGATCAGTCTAGGCCGCAATCAGAGTTGTGCTAGTTCAATTACATTGTAATTCAATTACGCAATTGTCCTCGTTCATAATGCATAACGCTATTTCATGTTTATGGTTGAAATGTAAAAAATGTGTAATGCAGAAGTTATTTCTGTTCAGATATTATAAATTTATAAATAATAAATTCCTTGTGTTTGAAACATTCACATGGATTTTTCAGCCACTTCTTACCTATTACTTTATCATTCTTTAATTTTTAATTTAAATTTAATTACATCGTAACTCGTAATTAATGTAATTCAATTACAAAGTATTTTATAATTGTACTCCAATTGCAATTACGAATTACATTGTAATTTAATTGAATGAAGATCTGAATTATAAAATACACACGTTTAAAATACAAAGCTGAGCTTGATAGTTACAAGACTCATCTATTGAATCATCACGAGTAAGGTTGCAGATGACAATATGTAAATAATTCGATATTCGCGTAATTAATTGCTAAATAGCAGCAACAATAAACAACTCTAATCATAAAATCTGTAACAATATATCTGAATTGTACATTGCAGTCGCATGTACATCAAGTGATCAGGGCTGTTGTTTCTTTTAGTTACGCAGGTGGCAGCTATTTGGAGAGACATATTATGATGGAAGAATGCGACGAGATAACAAGCCGAAATCCGATATCACGTCGGCTCGAGTATTCCGATTTCGAGGCGAACGGTTTGTTTCACGATGCCGTTGATTTTTGCTACGATCGCGAATATTCCGCGTGCACTCCATCGAAGGTGAAGCGACGGGACAACAGCGGTGAGTCGCTTTCTGTCATATATTTGCCCGGATTTACAGAAATTTAGATAACAAACTTTTATCAAGCTGTCTGCAAAACGATTGTTCGGTCACCAACGCCTACACTATCTGCCAAAACATTGAAATTACTCATTCTCCATAGAGAAATATTTGTTCAGTACACCGTGGAAGTTTATACGAATTCTTATTTTTATAGACATGTTTTTAAGCAAGTGAAGTTCAGTAAATTTTCAGTGTCGACAGTGTAAATAAATAAGAGATCTTGCGAGTAAAATATAACTGAAATTGTATCAGAATCTACTAGATTTTTTACCTTAACGATTTTTGGATGTTTATAAGCTATACATGTACCTATAAAAATCCAGTGTTTATGGGATGCTTACAAGAATTTATAAATTTTAGATATATTTTGAAAATTTGTTATCTATTTTTCCATTGCTACTCTTTTAGAGTTAAACACCAGTGATTCTTATTAAAAATTATCACACCACACACAAATGTCAGTTACCTATATTTCTCCAAGTTTAAAGTTTGTTGAACATGTGAACAAACATTTGTGTATTCCTCACAAACGTTTTTTTAAACATTAAAATTTAACTGACTCCTAGCTATTTGATATGATTTTTTTAAGCAGGAGAATCTTGTTTTTCTTAAACAATTGCGTGAATCTGAACTTTGTCAAACAGTGCAGCCATTTCTATTGAAAATGTCGGTCGTTCATTTAATTTCAAGAAAAACGTTGCTACATACACAGCAGACACTACTTTCATAATTAAATTACCAATTTAATAGATAGTATGTAAAACTTGTGAAACTAATGTAAACTGAAATTATGATATAATTATTTATAAACTATGTGTGTTACCCGATGGTTTTGGTGAAGGTTCTTACTTGAATCTGTTTTGGAGAATTACAAATATTATAAACATATCAAAATGTCTACAAAACAGTAAAACATAGTTTTGACTGGTACACATCTCACCAGTATAGTTACAAGCTAATAACAATATTACAAATTGTAACAAAATAATTAAAGCAGAATACAAATTTTTTAAATAAAGTATTTTAAAAATGTGTAGAACTTCCTTCTTTAGGTATTGCTTAAGAAATACGGTTAGGCGTGCTTCCAACTAATTTTATCAAAACTTCATCGCTAATTGCATTCTAGGATTCAAGAATTATTTATTGGTTATTTGCATAAATACGCCGTACCATACTACCCAACTTTTCCATACAAATTTTTATACGAAGTTATTTATAAAGTTTAAACCACGCTGCCATTTCTCGACGTTTATGTATTGGGGTATTATCCTGTTGATACGTCCATAAAATTTGATTTCTTATAGATTGACTCCCACAAATATTCGGACACTCTTAAGGATGTTCTGGAGGTAATATAAAAACGCAACACAATTTTTGAAAATTTGGCAAGATATAATTCTTACTAAATTAATGCAATTACCAAAGTTTGGGTTCGATTCACTGCATCGTTTAAGAATTATAGCAACTTAAAGTTTGCGCATTTTAACATGTCTGCTTATGGAGAATTCGAAAAAACGCAACTAGAAACTCCAGTTTTTTTTATATGTAGTAAAAATTATGTAATTAATTATGTTCAAAATTTATTAGGATTCACTAAACAGTTACAGAGCAAAAAAATTATAAACTGTTACAAAACGTCAAATTTATCGTGTTGTCTCTCACTAGCATGGAAGCGCGACAAGTGTAGACCACTGAATATAGCTACAAAGGGTACAGTATTCGCAAAAGTTCAATGCAAAATATACTTATGAATGGCTTTCATTGCCAATATATTGATAGATTTCGAATTTGTTGTATTTTTGTCTCCCATTATACCTCCAGAACATGCTTAATATCTTTCATACTTTTCGAGATATTCGGCTGGAAAGTTTTCAAATGAACACCCTGTATATTCCAAAATATGCACACAAATATACACCGCAGTGTTTAGTGTAAACAATTCCTTGATCGCGTTATACGGAATTCTACCGTATTGAAAAGCGACCCTTTCGAACCTCCATACAGAAGCGTAAATCTTCGAGACGACAGATCAGTTTCGGGAAGATGATCGCTAACAAGCGTCCCAGTTCAACCACTCAGAGTAGAAAATATGATGTAATACAACCCCCGCGATCTGACTATTCCCGGCCGTATAAATAAGCCGATTTTTGTCGGGGCTATTTCAAGAACAGCGGCTCTCATTATTGAAAAATAAGTTCGAAAGAAGTTTTCGCGAGCACGTGAGGCAACAACTTGGCGTTCACCCGGTTAACGAGTATCAAACTCCGCTGGCATCGTTCACCTGTCGCGTTGATTAATCTCCATCCTCTGCTCGATGCCGAAGACAAGAGATCGCCGCTGAGGCTCGGTAACCCACATTCAGGGTCCTTCGGCCGATTACTCGTGGCCGTAGCGGTTTCGCGAAAATAGCATTCGACGGAGAACAGTGAACATACGTGCATTACTGTGCATGTATCATGCGGGTATCCTCACCGCCAATCTCGCCAATCTACACACGGGAAGCGAGCGAAGATACGCGCGCACAGGCTTCTTCAGCAACGGGCTTGAAGCGGACGTTGAATCATAGACGACGCACCCCTTTCCGCCACCTCTCGCCGAGTATCTTCTTGGCCCTCGAAATAGACGCGTCGCTATGCGCTACCTTGGCGGACCACGGTGATTCACGTCTCGTGACCCATCTTTCGGTGATCTACGCGGTCGCGGTATCGATCCGGAATCACGGATCCTTCAGAGGAACGTGACCAATCTCGACGCGTGCTAAATCTTGTCGAAGGGTGCAGCAACCATTAGTGATGGGCATTCAATGCTCTGTCTTGCAAGTTTTCGAACAAATCAATCACCACAGAGTGGTGAATCAATTCGGTATTTATTCGAAATCAAAAATTCTAGAAACTCTTGAAAGTCTTGATAATTTTAATACATATTATAATTTTTTATGATATTGGTACGTTCATGCTGTTATTCATTCCAATGCTGACGTGACGTAATCATCGTTTCGTGATAGATGTAACATATTTCAAGAGTTTCAATTCTTACAAACCTTCCAAAGTTTTAAGGCTTTCAAGATTTTCGAGACAATGAAGACTTTCAAGACGTCCAAGAGTTTCAAGAGTTCTAAGCTTCGAATTATCTTGCAGGTGATTCGAATTTTTTATCGTAAAAAATTTTATAAAAAAAATTAAACCGACTTTCAAAAAAATGCACTAAAAAGTATGAAATAATTTCCATTTAATTTATGTGAATACATACGAACTTAAATACGATACAATCTTTTCGGAGGCGCCGAAAAATTGAAAATTTTTCAAATGACAGATGTTGCTGATTATGATTTCATTGGAGTATGATGGACTTCGAAATCAGTAGGTAGGAAGAGAAGATACATTAATATGTGAAAGCGTAATTTCCAGTGTCGAAAATTTTCAATTTTGCGCCACCTCCGAAAAGATTGTATTGTATTTCAGTTCGTGTGTATTCGCATACATTAAATGGAAATTATTTTGTTACCCAATGGCACAATTATAGGGGACGACGTGAAAAATATCTCGCCTGGTATGCCTGAGGTCCACCTTAATGCGGCGCGCCTTCTCGACGTCCGATTGATCTAAAACATTGGATATATCATTTTTCATGAAATGGAATAATATTGGGGAGGGGCGTGCTCAAAATTTCTAGGATGATGTGAATATTGATCCACCGTGATGGCCAATAAGCTTACACGAAACTTCTTAAAAATGCAGATTTTCAAGTGTTTTCGGTAGTTTTAGCGTATTGTTTTGTTTTCTTTCGTGTCATAATTAGTGATGGGAACTGAATCACTTCGAATCGCTTCGATTCAATATTTACGACAAAAAATTCAAATCACTTGCAACATAGTTCGAAGCTTCGAACTCTTGAAAATCTTGGACGCCTTGAAAGTCTTCATCGTCTTGAAAATCTTGAAAGCCTTAAAACTTTGGAAGGTTTGTAAGAATTGAAACTCTTGAAATATCATTCTATCATGAATCAATGATTATGTCACGTCAGCATATTGGGATGAATAACAGTATGAGCGTACCAATATTATAAGAAGTATAACATTTATGAAGATTATTACACACATACACTAGACTTAAAATTTTCAAGACTTCAAGACTTTCAAGAGTTTCAAGAATTTCTGATTTCGAATAAATATCGAATTGATTCTATACTCTGTGTTGATTGATTTTTTCGAAAACTGATGCCACAATATTGTAGTAACACAAAGAAACTATTCAAATGATATTTAAACCAAAAACGCTTTGAAAGTTGTTCAAATTCTGTGGTGCAGAAGAACCACCCGAGAAATAGATAATATCGTCACAATGTATTTTTCAAATCAATCAATTTGAATATTTCCGAAAAATTTAGAAGATTACATTTGAAACGTTTATCTCAACCGGACGCTTGAGATTTATAGTTTACGTCACGACACACACGAAGTGTAAAATGTGTATATGTGTCACGATATTTTTATAAATTTTTTATTCTGTTACTGCCGCAACGATGTACATTTATATCGATGTTTCACGCCGGATGTGTAATTCAAAGATCTATGATTAACTGTCAATGACTCACTAAACGTACTATGGAAACTTCGCTAAAAATAATAGGGCTTCAGACATTGTTTTGTAGGAATTTGTTACACAAGCAGTAAAAAATGAGGTTTGGACGGTAACGTTTTAAAATAATCTTGTTTCCAACAATGGAGCAACAAGAACGAGCGATTTAATCGTTGCAACGTTTACGTGAGTCACTTTGGCACTTGAAATTTTCAAGAATTATTTACAAGTGGAACTTAGTAATGTTATATGATAAACAGATTACATCAAACTCTGAAAGCATAACAGACTGTCAGAACCAAATTTAGAACAACGAAGTATATTAAATTGTTTAAACTTCTTTCTATTGACAGGGCTTCTGTATTGACTTTGAAAACATTAGTATATGAATTTCGTTTTAAGAGAGAAGTAATGAAGATAGAATTTCCTTACACAAGATTAGTCGTAAACCCACATATACGTACATAAAGATTAAAAATTACTTCATATGGCAGTAAATATGCAGTGAATGTGTCAAGAAACATTGTTTAACAAGACTGAACACTTCCTGTCATAGAAAATGCATGTATACTCTGTATACTCATCGCCTTATACGAGAGTCTGCAGTATGACTGTTGTTATATTGGTAAGAACCAGAGCTGGACAAAATAGTATTTTAAATAGTTAATAGTAAATAATCTCCTATTTATATTAAAGTGTGTATGTGTACAACTTTGAAAATAAAATATGTTATATTTGATGCAGTAATTTTTGAAAATAAAATATTTTATATATATATATATATATATATATATATATATATATCTTATTTAAAACATTATTTTCTTTCTCAGCAAAATAAAATCTAAAATATTAAATAATATTTGAAATATTTGTTTCGCCATATAATGCCCCCATCTCTGGTAAAAACTTACCATTTCTGCATGAAAGCAAACGAAAACAATATAAGATTGGTTTCAATGTAGCTAGTAAATTTGAGTAACATGTGTTCTCCGCGGCACCTGTGTGTGACATTGTGGCGAAGTTTTTGGCATGCCTTCATACGCGGTTCGCTTGAACGCAAAGTGTATGAATGTGCATGTTATAAAACTAAAAATAATCCTGGATGGAATGCAGCGTTTAGTCGTCCTCGGCTTAGGACCGTGAAGGTTTAAAGGGAACTCGTTGAGAATTCCTTCCGCGGGTGCTTGTGATGTTAGTCTCCCGCAGAAAGCACGCGTAATAAACGAACAGAAGCGGATTCTGGCGTCGCGATTGCGAAAGATCGCGAGCAAACGGCAATCTTTCCGCGCGCGCGGCCGTATACGCGTGTGCCTCTCTCACCTCGTAACGTGAAACCGAAGCCATTGTACACTGTATACGATTCTCGCCCGGCGTAATGTCTGAATTACACGCTCACGCACGGCTGGATCTGACCCATAACTTGCGCCTTCTTCCTCTCGGATTCAAACGGAGAGGCCGCATAGTCGCTCGAACGCGAAGAAAATCAATTTTTCAAATATTTTCTAACATAGGGGAGACCGGAGCTAAAAGCTCCGATTTTGAACAAACATATAAAACCACGTAGAAATCAGAGTTGTGCTAATTCAATTACGTCATAACTGAATTACTATATATGTAATTGAAATACAATGTAATTCAATTACTAAGTATTTTAATCAAATGTGTAATTGAAATACAGTATAATTGAAATACAGTATAATTGAAATACAGTGTATAATTGAAATACAATGCATAATTGAAATACAATGTATAATTGAAATGCAATATAATTGAAATGCAATATAATAGAAATGCAATATAATTGAAATGCAATATAATAGAAATGCAATATAATTGAAATACAATATAATTAAAATACAATATACAGTAATCGCTCCTTCGTTGTGTGTGTGTGTGTGTGTACTGAATCGTGGAAACGATCGTTGTCCAGTGCCTACCCACTCCACTACCTGTCAACGAGAGGATTAGGCCTGCGTGGATCTGGTCGCCAGATGTGTCGCAGGCCTGTTCAGACGCGCAGAACGGAGAACAATAGGAAAGGAATATGGCAAGGAAAAAAGGAGTTTTCTAAAGCCAGACAGTTGACTGCTTTTGACTGCGAATGCTTTTCTTTGTCATTTAACTAGCCGTTTCACTAAAGACGCAGTCATAAATCAAAAATAGTGTCCGGGTACGGTCGTTGTCCGCTTAAACCCCCGGCATTTGGACAACGAAGGAGCTTTTACTGTAATTAAAATACAGCTCCTTAAATTATAGCCCAGAACTTTGAAGAAATGCGATATATTTTTATGTTTTTCTTTCATATACTTGTTTGCTTTATGGTTGAAATTTAAAAAATGTGTAACGCAGAAGTTATTTCTGTTCAGATATTATAAAATTACAAATAATAAATCCCTTCTGTTTGAAACCTACACATGGATTTTTCAACCTCTTCTTACCTATTACTTTATCATTCTTTAATTTTTAATTTTAATTTAATTACATCGTAATTTTCGTACTTAATGTAATTTAATTACAATGTATTTTATAATTGTACTCCAATTGCAATTACGAATTACATTGTCATTTAATTGAATGAAGATCTGAATTATAAATTAAGTACAATATATGACTGAATTACAATGTAATTCAATTACTTTGTAATTATAATTCCTGGAGTAATTCAATTGTAATCAGGGACCAAAAATAACAGTTATTCTAAAATTTTGCACGATAAAAATCATTAATAAAAAGTTGATTATTATTCATGTTTAAGATAATCTACACAAAATATAAAGAAAAAACATCGAAGAACAAAATGGTTAAAAAATATCGATTTTTATACTTTTTGGTTACAAGTAACAGTTATCAATGAGAGAAATTTATTTCGATCGCTCATAACAGTTGTCGTTGAGAGAAATTTATTTCGATCACTCATAAGAATTATCGATGAGAGAAATTTATTTCGATCGCTCTAAACAGTTATCGATGAGCGAAATATATTTCGATCGCTCATAACAGTTATCGGTGAGAGAAATATATTTCGATCGCTCATAAGAATTATCGATGAGAGAAATTTATTTCGAGCACTCATAACAGTTATCGATGATCGAATTTCTTTTCACTCGTTCATAATAATTATTGACGAGAGAAATTTACTTCGGTTGCTTATTTAATTATTGAGTTGTCTACTCTTTTCCGGAAGGAGCAAGCCTGTGAAATTCATTGAGAAGGTTTCGTACAACAAGACGAATCAACAGACCATAAGAACAACACAAAATCTGTTTGTTGACTGTCTTTGTACACTGACGACTCTGTTCCACTCGTACATGGATTTAGAATTGTTTTATGAATAAACAATTTATGAAATAATTAAGTTGTACTATTTAATAATAACTATTATAAATTTCCTTCATCAATAACTGTTATGAGCGATCGAAATAAATTTCTCTCATCGATAATTGTTATGGGCGATCGAAATAAATTTCTTGTATCGATAACTGTTATGAACAATCGAAATAAATTTCTCTCATCGATACTTGTTATTCCATGACTTTTTTTCATTTTGGTTATAACAGTTAGGCTCCCTGATTGTCATTCTGCACAACTCTGCCTCGTAGAGAGTCCCTATACTTCACATGTATCAAACGAATTCGGATCTTAATCCATGTACCCGTGTATTTTAATTTCACGAATATGCGTGTGTTTACATTACACTATTTTAACCGTATTCGAAATATTGTTTACATTATTAAATATGTCGGTATCTAATCACGTAATGACCTATTAAACATTTTGATATTTACATGAGGTATTATACCAATTTCATATCGATAAAATTTTAAAAATCATATGCAATGGAATTATTCTAGGTCGGTAGAAATGTTTAATTTCGAGTTAAAATAGCTCCGAGCGCAAAGGGTTAATTTTGCACGTCGTGCCAGTGTATTAACGAGCGACCCAGTGCCACTCAAATTACTCAGTTCTCGGCGAACAAGGTCCAAAGCAGATCTTGAAGGTGAAAGTTATCGAAGTTTCTGACAATCGGCACGGTCTTTGTTCCGCCATAAATTAGAACGCGACAATGAAACCATTTATCGTCAAACGAGCCACGTACGTGCCAGACACGCCATTAGCTTCTGAACGTTTACAGTCCTGAAGCAAAATTGACGGCAATAAATCCCGATCCCATTAAAAGCTCAACCTCTATCTACAACGCCAGAGGAACCAATTTAATCGCAATCGTTGCGTTCGCCGCGTCTAACGTTTTGCGCGGGTTGCGATGGGCACAAAAATCGTGTCCAACCGTTAGCGTTTCGTTTCGTTTCGTGTCTCGACGAATCGGAGCGAAACAGCCGGGAGTCGCGAACGCAACGTGCGAACCTCGTTGCACCAAATGCACATGTGTTCCTGCACAATGGTTGTAACACGATGCAATTTTAATAACAGTTCACCTACGCGTTCGTCATTTTATACCGGCGCGGCGTCGGAATCGAATCTGAGAATTCTAACGTCAGATTACACGGACTGCTTCGTTTGTTTGTAGAGTGCGAATCTCTATGCAAAATAATACACACTACTGTGCGAAAGAAAGAAGCACCCACTATAATTATAACCTATAATGACAAACAATATTTTTATGTAGAAATTGTGTGTATTGCACGATGATTGATTTATTGCATTTAAAGTATTAGATAATCCGCACTAACACATATATTATTCTCGGAACTCTCCAATTAAGCAGCGGAATCCTTTTTCAAAACTTACTGTGTTCATATTTGATTTTTTATTAAATATTGCTGGGTGCTCCTTTCTTTTGCACAGTAGTATGTATGCACAGTGACTCCCGCAAATATCTGTACACTCTTAAAAGGCCGATAACTTTTTTAAAATTGAACTGTACGATTTGAACTTTTTTGGGAAGCTAGAGCAATTAGTTTACTACAGTGTTACTACACAGTACAGGACGTGAAAAAAATTTTTTCAAAAATTGCAATTGATCGGAATTGTAGGAAAAATACTAAAAAATGCAGTTTACAACTTTTTTATGTGGACATATATTGATAATTTAAAAAATACGTTTTGTAGATCTGTGTGAATTGAACATATTCTGAAGATTTCTGACGTTGCAACGAGCTAAATACAAACGTTTAAAGATGGTAAAAATTGCAGATTTTCACGATTTTCGGCCTTATAACTGCAGATTCTTACATCTTTCAATGCCTGTCGCTGTTTTCCGCATCAACCGATTTCGATGAAACTTTCACAGTGCATATAATTGACATAGATCTACAAAACATATTTTTTTAAATTTTCATTATAGGCCCACATTAAAAAGTTGCAAACGCAACTTTTAGTACTTTGTATACAATTCCGACCAATTGCAATTTTCAAAAAAATTTCTTTTCACATCCTGTAGTAAACTAATTGCTCTAGCTTCCCAAAAAAGTTCGAATCGTATATTCCAATTGTGAAAAAGTTATCGGCTTTCTAAGAGTGTCCGAATATTTGTGGGAGTCACTGTATATAATTCTTCTGGGATTAAGTTTGTAAAAAATGTTATATGTATAATTAGTGTTTTATTTAAAAAAAAAAATGAAAACAATCACGAGAAACTTCAATATCTGTCATATGACTTTGTCATGATCATTTATTTGTTTTGGTCTTTTCCCAAGAAGCTAGAGAATTAGCGTTCGAATATGCAAGAAAATTTATTCAACGTAATTGCACGCGTATACGCGGTTGAAAATACAAATATAACGATCAGAGTTGGGCAGTAATTAATTATATGAGTATTTAATTACATCTTCAATTACATGTGCAAAAGTGGACTATAATTACAATAAGAAAACGGTTAAATGGTCCAAAACAGAAAATTAGTGTTTTAAAAGAACAATTACCCTAAAGTAATTGTTTGACTCAATTACAATTACTGTAATCGTGTTATGTAATTGCAATTACTCCTTTCACAATTACTGTAATTGTAATTGTGGTCGGCAATTACAATTACTGGTTGAACCAAAATAAATTGCAATTACCAATTACAATTATTTACATGTAATTGTAATTTTATTTCTGCAATTTCAAATTGCAGTAATTGGTAAGTAATTGTAATTGTAATTGAAATTACATTCTGCCCAACTCTGATAACGATACTTTTCTAAATAACGTATTACTTCACTGAAAGTAAAAAGATGACATTCGTTCGTTTTTTACAGTCTCGTATTTTCCATACAGGCTACACTACAACGGAGTACGTATCGTAAATATTCGTTATCAGTTTAGGAAGTAGCACAAGGCAGACAACTGTGGAGAGGTCAACGTAACATATAGTGGCTCCACAATTGCCGATACTTGAACTTTCATAATTTCTTTAAAAAATCGTATTGTCTGTATGAAGAACATGCCAAAGAAGTTGAAATGCGCTAATATGCCTGCAAGTTATTTCACATGCAATGTGAAAATGAATCAGACGGTTAAAGATTAAACCGGTTATTAGCAAAAAATATTTTTTTGTTTCAAATCATGATCTAAGAAATAAATACTCAATAAACGTTGAATTTAAGGAATTTTCAGCATGTGTATATAACTAACATAGATCTACAAAACATATATTTTAAATTTTCTTTAAGGGCCCCAATAAAAAAGTTTTGAAAAATGTCTTTTTCATTTTTGCATGTAACTTTGTAAATTATAATTTTTTGGAAAATCTTTTTTGCACATCATTTCTTAAACCAATGCTTCTAATTGATTATAAAAAATCAGGTCGTTTGGTACAATTATAAAAAAGTTATTCTGTTTTTAAAGGGCGTTCGAATACTTTCGTGAGCCACTGTAGTTATTTTCATAAAGCTGCGACAGCTGCATTCTATCGAATAATGCAAATGATGCCTCGTACACGTAAAAATAGGATTTTTGAGGGCGAGCGCGACCTAGATTGATCTTTTAGCTAACGCTTTGAACTACTGAAAGATCCCATTTTTGCATTATCGAGAAATTAGAAGGTGCATCCCGCACACTAGCAATCCTGGAAACGAGTTCACTCCCTTAACCCTTGTGTAGTCAGAGTTGTGCTAATTCAATTACACAATTGAATTACATTGTATTTCAACTACATATATATATATATATATATATATATATATATATATAGTAATTCAACTACATCGTATCTGAATTACATAATTCAAACCTTCCGATTAATTAAATTACTAAGTATTTTAATCAGATGTGTAATTGAAATACAATATAATTAAAATATCTCTCCAAATTATAGCCCAGAACTTTGAAGAGAGAGAAGTGCGATATATTTTTATGTTTTTCTTTCACATATAGTTGTTTGCTGTCTAGGCGGCGTAGTTTCTATTCCACGTCCTCGTTCATAATACGTAACGCTACTTTGTAATTGTACACCAATTGCAATTACGGATTACATTGTAATTTAATTGAATGAAGATCTGAATTATAAATTACAATATGACCGAATTACAATGTAATCCAAATACTTTGTAATTATAATTCCATTATAATATATAATTCCATAATTGGGTTAATATATAAATGAAATACAATGTACTGTGATGCCCAAGGTGGTTCGGAACCCACCTTATAAAAACTGTAGGTCCCGTTGTGAAATAACCCTGCAAAAGGAGTTCGAAAAGCGACGTAAAATAATATAAAAAGAAAAAATACAATGTAATTCAATTGCGTAATTGAATTACAATGTAATTGAATTAGCACAACTCTGCATAAGAGTTAAGTTTCCTGCACTAGAGGAACTCCCGATATCCGTGTATGTACCAAGTTTGATTGCGATCTCGGAAAATTGCAACTCCGAATTGGGCAATGCCCCTTGCCAGGAAAAAAGGAAGAAATAGATTTGTATACATAACAGCATCAAAAATAATGTATGTAATTGCATGCCGCCGAGTGAGCAAGCAGTTCCGTTAGCGACTGCGCTCAGCTGTAAACAGTGGCTACCGAGATCGTCAACAGATGCGTAGTGTTTTGTCTACTCGCGTCTTGGTTCCATTGCACCTTGGTGCAGCATTCAGAAGGATCGTGGAACATGCGTACGATTTTAGAAGGCCGACGGTGCGTGCCTCGGAAGACTGCTTGTGCACGAAACTCTGAAAGCCGGGGTCTGTCCGACGCGACGACTAAACTTGGCCGAGCCCCCACGCACGTAGGTGTCGGCTAGGTGATTTGTACGAGCAAACTCGAAAAAGAGGGATCGAATGAGAATGAGTGCCGGAAAGAGGGTCGATTTCCAAACGGTCACGAGCTGGAAAGAGCCGGACAAAAATTCCCGGAGAGATCGCTCGAGCGAAACAGATGATGTGAGAGTATACGTGCAGGACGTCGAGAGACTGAGCTATTCGATGGCCAAGACAGAGAGAGCGCAGAAATATTTAAATGGAGTCTCTCCCATAACTAGGCTGAGAAGCTTCGTGCACTTTCCGTGTATTTTTAGGTCACTAAGATTATCTATAAATTCTCTTACTATCATCTGATTTCCTGCATGCAATACGAACTTTGGATGGTGAAATAAATAAATAACGATCACAATCATTAGTAGACTGTGGATTTTATGCATTTATGGCAAAAATGAGTAGGTGCAACTTAAAGTAGTATATTCGTAAGTGGACTGCGGATGTTTATGCATGTTCCAATTTCTGTAAACAAATTTTAAAAATGTGGAATGAAATGAATCCTATTTTTAATGGGAACAGCCTTTGCAGATCTCAAACAAATAAAAATTGTATAAAATTCTATCGAATTTTATATTCTAGCTATTTTTTTGAAAATTTTCATAAGCGATAAATGCATAAAGATCCGCAGTCTATTCATAAGTTATATGTATACATATGTATTGTTTATGTATACTAGCATTAGTAAGATTAGTATTATTTGAAGCAGAATAGTAATGAATTGTATATATATACGTGTGTTGTATATGTATAGTAGCATTACTATAATTTACAGAAAAATATTAATGAATTATATACATACATGTGTGTTGTATATATGTATACTAGCATTAGTATAATTTAGAGCAGAATATTTTATATACATATAATGTATTATATATTCAGCTCATTAAAATCATTGAATGGTGAAAAGAATTCCTACTTGGCTCCCCGTGCTTATAATTGATACAAGCAATTTCTATTTTGCATAAAGATCCACAGTATAATCAATGATTATTAATCATTAATCTTCTATCTATATGTTGAAATGTAGTTTGATATATCCGGTTAAAGCATTATTTACATGTAATGTAACGTGACAGACAAATGTGCAAAAATTTGCTTGTTTAATCGTGGCCGTTAGATCCCTATATTAATGCATAATATCATATGTACTGTACAAATAAAGTCCTGTTAAATCAATGTTCAAATATACAATTCATGTTTCTGTCAATATAATTCTATGAATTCTAGAAAATGACGAATTGTACTTTAGCTTCCAAAAATACATGTAAAATTCGTATTATGTACTTATGGAACGAGTTAGGTAAAGGAACATTTTGGTTATGCATTTTACTCGTAACCAAAGAATGGAAGGGGGTGACAACTACTCAGTAAAGGTATTATACACAAGGAAATACAGTATAGCCTTGATCTAAGAAAAAACGTTGGGTCTGTGCTGTTTCTTAGATCCTGTGGTTCTACTATTTCTTTGTGACCTCGGATAACAAGTAAATGGGAACTCTTTTTAAATTAACTAGATGCTGAGTCATACTCAAATTGTACCGAGATAAATAATACCAATTAAAAACCTTTAAGCACGAAAACGTCTCCGTGCTTTTAAAACTGCAATATGTGCTGAAAAAAATGTTTAACGGTTTATGAAATCAAGATTGCTCCAGTTTCGTCCACGAAATTCTTGTGTGACGCGTGTCGCGCTAAAAACTCCTCTGGGCGAGGCGAAAGGAAAAGAACGCGTCGTGGGAGGGAGATATAAGACGAAAATTAAGCAATGTGGAGAAATGAAACGAAGAAAGGGGGCTACGCACACCGGTTGCGTTGCAATCCATGGGTAGAGGGGGGATCAAGTGCGTTGTAAGTGGATTCGAATCTGACTTGATTCTGGACATTTCATGAGCATCTCAGTAAAAGAGACCACGTTTTTCCAGAATTGCAAGGTAGCGGGATGCGCCTTCTCATGTCTCGATACTGCAAAGATGGGGTTTTACAGTAGTCAAAAGCGCTTGATAAAAGATCAATCTAGGCCACTGTCGCCAATTTACGATTACGAGGCGTAATTTGCATTATTCGGAAGCATGTAGCTGTCGCAGCTTTATGAAAGTAGCTACGTGCACAGCTTTATGCTTCCGAATAGTGCAAATTACGTCAATTAACCCCTTGACCTACGATTTATTTTACGGTTTCAGTAATTAGAACTTCTTTTGTAGTTCGCAATTTCGTAAAAAAAGAAACGTTTCATTTTCAAATTAAAATAGCTGCGAGTGCAAAGGGTTAAAATATTAACCCTTTGCACTCCGCATTATTTTTCAATTTGGTTGCCAACAACTCCCTACTATTTTACGTGTTTCATTTGAAATTTACGTCAAAAGACCTTGACTCTTACTTATTTTAAACAATTTTATTTACTAATTATTAGACTGCGAATGTTTATGCAATTTTCAATTTTTGTAGAGGAATTTTAAGAAAGTGGAATAAAATAGAATCTTATCTTCCGGGGTAGAGTATATATAGACTTTGTAGATTTGAAATCAATTCTAAAAAAAAATCGTACTAAATTCTGTAGAATTTTATATTGCATTTTTAAAAATTTTCAAAAGCCATAATACTATAATAATATTGTTTTTAACTTAAATAAATAAAGGAAGAACCAAATATATATAAAAACACGTTTCATTTACATTTTCCTTTCTCCAATGTCGAGTCACACTCGACAAAGGAGTGGGTTAGGGTTAATCTAACATTAAATTCGTGATCAGTCCGCGAGTCACGACTAGTCAGTCACGACCCCAAAAACTTCAGTACACGGTACTTTTAGAAAGGTTTTTAGTGTTCTTCTAGTGTTTTTAACAGAGTTGGGCAAAAATTTATTCAATGATTGACAAATAAATTTCTACTTCAATCGTTAATCGCAATTAACAATTAATCTTCTAGTTTAGTCGTTAATTGCGGTTAACAATTAAATACTGATTAATCGTTAATTGCAGTTAACGATTAAATACTTATTAACCGTTAATTGGGAATAACGGTTAAATTTCTACTTTACTCGTTAATTGCGATTAACGATTACATTCCTTTCAATTGTAATCGTCAATCGGATAATTGATTAATGATTAACTGCTGAAATTTCGAAATGAAATACTCAACTCTATTCACGTTCTTTTATGTTTTTTTTTCTCGACGATTTCTTTTTTTAATCAACGACTGACGATTAACTTCATCAATCGATTGAATCAATCGTCGATTTTATCAATGATTACCTTTTTTAATCGTACACATTAATCAATCAATCTTGCTTAAAATTTTAATCGATTAATGCCCAACTCTGGTTTTTAATGCGTGGCCAGCTTTTGAGTGTTTTTGCATAGTGTGCGACGCTCGACGATGCGACAGTTACGGAGATACATATGTACTACTGTATTGAACTTGATCCCATCGCTAGCCTCGGGAGACACCGCTTCGTACGGCCAACTCTCCTCGGGAGACCGAGCGACGAAGAAGGAGAAAAAGGTGGAGAAAGGGGCTGCGAGGGGCGGGAGGCAGGGTGCGAGAAGTGCGTAGATGCGTGGGTGGCTGTCAGTGAGCGCGAGAACACTGCGTGAGCCGCGCGCAGACTTGCGGCTCCGCTCGGGCCACGAGTTCTCCTCCTTTCACGTAATTCATCGGCCGATTTGAGTACTCATTCAGTGGTTCACTTGTCGGACAATAAGAAAACATTTAGTCTTGTTCAGTCGCTCGGTCGGATGCGAAATTCCCTGGTGACTTCTTTGTGCTTCTATATTGTATACATTTTATGTAGGACAATTCTCTTTTATTTCATTTCTTCGAGTACCTCTTACAGGCCAACCGAAGGCCTTTCTGTTAATTAAGGTAAATGTCCCTATTCGTGACCACACGTTGCTATACCCACTGCTCCGTTTACTGAACAAACAAGCACTTCAGATTAGATTTCTTTTGTTTTTGTTTCGCCTGTTAACACATTACCCACCGGTGATTATTCCATAATTGTTAAAAGTCTATGGTTCATGGCTGAGGATTTTTTAAAAGATCCTTCAATGACAACAGCAATTTTAAGCATCAACCAACAACTCACTCTCTATAACAAAATCCAATAATTTCCTTCGGGATTATTATGTAAAAGAAGTTTCCATTCGGTGCAGCACAATTATTGAGAAGCCTATTCATAGGCTACCGATAGATAAAGTGTTAATTGGTTGTTTATTAGGTTTAGTTGATATTCAAGTAACAGATTACAGTTAGTACTGGAATATCGATTTTTATGCATTTACGATAAAAATTACTTGTGAAGTATGAAACTGTGAAAACGATACAAGAAATTGAGAATATTATTACAGTATCTGCAATTTGTTAATATTATTGAGACGTGACATTTTATACGGTTGCAAATATTTGTATTTATATGCTCCAATTTTAACGATTTAGTTGTGACTCATTGTTATTGTAAATGTGCACAGCTGTGATTGCAGTCAGGAATTATACAAGTGATTGGATACAGAGTTCTGTACTTTATTCATAAATAAAAAGACATGCTGAACTTATGCATTGACGTCGCGAGCCAATATTCAAAGAAAATATATATTTTAGTTTACCCTCTGTTCCTTACAATTGACGTAGATAATTTTTATTTTTCATAAAGACCCAGTAGTATATTTGTTAAATTAGGATAAAAAATGTTTGAAGTTCATTATTGTATGACATTAAATATACAAGGAGACAGTGTTTTCGTTTGTTTTCTTTGGAAATTTTCCAATCCGTGCAAAAATTGATGAAGGGAATTTTTAATATTGACAAGGGAAGTTCGCGATAATTCGAAAATTTATTAAAAAAGGCTTTGCAGAAATGTAGTTCATGTGATGGTAATAACGAACAAATCGTTTTCTGTTTAAAAACAATTCTAGGGTTGAATACACCCTCTCACCTATTTTTCATATTATCATGAATATTTTAGGAAAAAGTTGTAGTGTTTCTTAAGAACAAATTGGAAGATTGCAGAACAATCACATATGGTCGATAATACATATAGTCATTTACTTTAATGAGTCAAAACATACGAAATATTGGTGTTAGGGATTGGTGTTTGTAATTACTAGACTGCGGATTTTATAAATTTTTTATAAAAATGAGTACATCA
Organism: Lasioglossum malachurum; assembly: GCA_028455605.1. Classification (NCBI taxonomy): domain Eukaryota; kingdom Metazoa; phylum Arthropoda; class Insecta; order Hymenoptera; family Halictidae; genus Lasioglossum; species Lasioglossum malachurum. Next base: position 15,830,202 of record CM052316.1, on the reverse strand, counting down.
AAGGAACAGTAGAAAGATTAGAAGAGTTTAAGAATAGGTGTATGTACTGTTATTAATACACTGAAATTATTACAGAATGACATATTTATTTAGTTCCTATGCGCTGTGTGTGTGCAATTAATGAAGACCTTTTTTATTTTGCGTGAAGATCCGCAGCGTAGTAATTACTACTTACACTTTTTTCAATGTCTCTGAATGATAGATACGCTGCATTTATATGACTTTTTCAATTAAACCCCCCTCCCCCAATTAAAATATAGTATTTCTACTCTATATCTTTCAAAAATTAATACTACGGAAATGCATTCACTAAAAACTCATTGTTTTATAAACATTTTTATACATTTTTTAAAATCGACATTTTATGTACCGTTGCTTTCTGTCACAGCTCAACAAATTCATTGTCTTACTACTGAAACAAAAAACATGAACATGAATGTGTTTAAAAAAAATCAGGAAGCCATGCAAAAAATAAATAAATAAAATAAATCCTATTCCATTGTTTTCAAGAATTACATATTTTAAAAAATCGAAAAAATAAAATAAAACAATTCTACGAACTGTTTGAATTTATAATTTGTCTATCAATCTTTGTTGAAATGCATGAAATACTTCGATCGAGTCACTAAACTATAAAATAAATTATATTTTGTTGCAACATAACCTCTAAGAATTTCATTTATAACGCGTCAGTCAACGAGGTAGAAAACTACCTTAGATTTTGAAATATGCACATGTTGCTTATTATCCATGAGAAAGTGTAACTTGACAATTCAATGGACAATTGAAGTAATAAGCGGCGGAGGATTCTCTCGTCGAGTAATACAAATTCACCTTGCGAAGTGGAACCAGTTCGTTGTGATTCGTCTGTGACCTTCCCAAGAAAAAAGTTTAACGAATTTCAAATCCTGTTTCACTGTGAAAAGTAAATTTCTTAATTTGGATCGGTCACGAGGACAATGTCTGATTGCGTGTCAACACTCTGTATACAGGTTTTGTGATTGAGAGACCGAACAGCGTGAAAGTTGTCGCGAGTGGCGACTGATGAATAAATTTGAAACAGGATTCATTGTACACTCAGAATGTGTATCAATGATCAGGACAGAGACATTTCACGCGTGGGTAGTTGCTTAATTTCGTTTCAGTTCTATTTGATGAATGAATTTTCTTTCGTGCGTTCCGTAGGAAACTATCTCGCGTTGTTATCAATTTATAATGTATATAATGTAAAAATTTAATAGAAGTCAATTTCATAAAATTTGTAGTGTATTATCAAATTTCGTATTATAATTTAGCCTTATCATGTGCAAGTGAGTAATAGTAGCAAGTAATAAAAACAGCTGATAAAAGTTGCCTGATCACAATAACAACATTCAATTTATCTAGATTTTCGCGATTTATTAGTAGAGATGCTCGGCAAGGAAATTTATTTCGCCATTTTCTATGAATGCATTTCTAACATCATATAGTTCCAATAATTGTCAAGTACTAGGGCAGTTATTTGATGATGGTCAGTTAGTCACTAAATCACTTTACTTTCTGTATTTAAATTTTCAAATTGAATTCATTGTCTTTTGTGTAAGAAGGGATATCTACAAGTTGAAGAACAATGTGTTATTTAGGTTGCGTTGACAAGGAGAATGGTGAATCTATGAGAAATGAGACAGGTTTCATTGAACCGGTATTTTTCCTATATTGACAATTGGGAATGATAAATCACATGTAGTGTGAAGTTATTAATAATTTAGACCTTCCTACATCACCCTATCATCAAGGTTAATCAGATTCAGACATGAATCATCAGACATACCGAGGGTTATTCTGGTCACTGAAATATTAAGAATATAAGACATAACATAACCTGTTACCGAAAGTAATGACGCAATGTCTTAGACATAACTGCTTTCCCTCACAGAACGTATATTTTTAAATAAATTATTCAACATTTTGTAAGGATTACTGAAACTGTCTCAGTTTGTAGAAAAATTAGATAACAGTCGCGTATTTACAAAAACAATGTTAATAGAGTTTTTCAATCAAACCTGTAAGTTAGTCTCTTGTGTAGTATTTATGAAAATTGTGTATGTAGGCCCGTAAACGATGAAAGGCGCCGTTAAATGGTTGACAGTAACAGTATATACATTTAGACAAACAATACAATAATATAAGCTATAGCAAAAAAAATACTATGACCCGACGCATCTTCGTTCGTCATGCACAATCACTCTCCCTGTAGGCGGCTGTAGGTTAGATTCGCTCGATCGTATCGATCGATAATCGATTCTGTCATTTTGCGGATTGCGGATTGCGGATACAGCATGCGGGCCACAGTTTCAACGTACGACGTAATTCTGTTAAACCGTTGGTCCACGTTTGAATCCATCAGTATACAGAATACATATCTTAAGAACGTTCGTTTTTATATCATTATAATTAAACTGTAGATTTTAATGGATTCTCTAAAGAAAACAAAGTAGAAGTACACACATTTGTACTTTTTCACATGTTTTAACAACAAGAAATAATGAAACAAGAAAATGTGCAGCCTACTACAGAATATAAATATATCTACATTAAACAAAGGTATTTGACTAGTTACTTCCAATCTTAAATATTGAAAAAATGTTTAAATTCCAATGAAACACGGATGTTATGAATTATTATAATATGTATAGTTAAATTTTAACAATAATGATCATTAATATAAACATTTACAAGTAGACAGTACATGTTATGTATTTATGACAAAAATGAGTGTGTAATTTAAAACAGTGAAATGTTAGAAGAATTGAAAAAATACTGCTATTGGGTTGGCAAAAAAGCAATTGCGGTATTTTAAGGTGAAAAAAAACCGAATTTCTTTATCCAACGATTAACTTTAATCAATAAAATATTTTCTTATTTATTCTTTTTTGGCAAAAGATCATCGAACAAAAGGGAAAATATCTTATTTTTGCCAATCCAATTTATTATTGTCTACCTATCGAACATATCAAGAAAGAAATCGAATTTGTATTTCACTCTAGGTTGTTACAGTTCAGGTAGAAAAATATGTGTTTATGTTACATGAAGATCCGCTGTCTATTTATATACAGGGTGGTTCACGCAAATTGCACACCTATATAACTTTTAAAGTATGCGTTGCACGAAAAATTTTTGTATACAGAAGTTGCATGGTCTGAATAGTTACATTATGTAGTTTATTTATTTTTTTTACGAATGGAGGCGTTTCGGAGATTTGAAGGTCGACTTTGTTTTTTTAAATGGAATACTATATTTTTATACCAAAATATGGAAGAATGTCGAATTCTGAATAAAAGTGTATTGACTTTCATTAGCCCTAAACCTAATAATTAACGAGTAATTTCACTTTATTTCCTGAAAATTTTACTCGCTAATTATTAGGTTTAGGGTACAGGTGTATAAAAAATAAATACACAACATAATGTACCCCTTCAGACCACGTAATTTCTGTATACAAAACTTTCTCGTGTAACGCATACTTTGGAAGTTATATAGGTGTGCAAGTTGCGTGAACCACCCTGTATAAGCAATCGATAAAAACATTTACAAGTAGACAGTAAATTTTATGTATTTATGACAAAAATGAGTGTGTGTGATTTAAAACAGTAAAATGTTAGAAGAATTAAAAAAATACTGCTATATGTATAATTGTCTCAATCAACCAGAGCTGGGGAAAATAGTATTTTAAATAGTAAATAGTAAATAATCCTATTTATTTTAAAGTATGTGTACAACTTTGAAAATAAAATAGTTTATTTGATGCAGTAATTTTTGGAAATAAAATATTTTATTTGATGCAGTAATTTTTGAAAATAAAATAATTTATATATTTGAGGCAGTAATTTATTTGAAAATAGTATTTCATTTGAAGAATATTGAAAATATTTATATTTTTTCTTTATTTTCTATTTCAATTTTAAGTATTATTGCTGAAAATAATAGTTCGAATTCAATACATTTATGGGTGTAAATCGTTTCGTAACGATAAGATTGACTGTATGTTTATGCGGTTTCCCAGAGTATTATAACAACGCAAAAAGTAAAATATTTATATACAATAGATATATTTTTTATTTTGGGGATCAAATTGTTGAAATAAAAATATTTTATTTTGAGGTTCAGATTGTTAAAATAAAAATATTTTATTTTCGAGAGAAATTGTATATCTTATTTAAAATACAATTTTCTTTAGACAAAATAAAATCTAAAATATTAAATAGTATTTGAAATATTTGTATCGCCAAATAATGCCCACCTCTGCAATCAACATATCAACATAAGAAGATAGAAAACAAATTTCTATTTCACTCTGGTTTGTTGAATTTCAGGTAGAAAAATATGTTTATGTTGCATAAAGATCTGCTGTCTATTTATAAGCGATCGATAATAAGTATGTAATATAAGAATATGTAATCAAAGTATGAATCGATCACAATGAGATCATTCGAAATTCTCCACACGTAACAACCTTGCAATTTCACTTGTTCTAATTTTTAACGTGCCACTAATTGTAGAAAAAAACTCCATAGTCATTACTCTTCCTTTACTTGCAAGAATGTAAAAGGAGATATTAATCATATCCGATTAAACCCGTCCTTACCTCGTTCATTCGAAATGGGACCTGTACCACTTTCTAGAAGAACGGAATGAATCAAAAGAGCGAGGCGCGTAGCAATCATAATTCCGGATTAAATAAGTGAACCGCGTCAATTTAACTTCATTAGGTCGCTGAACTAGGTAAACACCCAATTTCTCAGTTAACCACCGAAAAAAAATTCTGAAGAAACTTTCGAATAACCTTCATCGGTCTTCCTGTCTACTGTGTGATCACTTAATTAGCAATTGCACACCGTACCAGAGTTGGGCACTATTTCAAATACAATATTTTAAAACTTATTTGAAATATTCAAGTAAATTCTGAATTCCAATTAAGAGAAAAATTTTTTTCTACACATTACCTACTACACTATTTCCTCTAACATCTTAAAAACACTCAAGTGTTTCGTCCAATTTAAAAAAGTTAGTAACTTCCATAAAAATTTATTCTATGTGTACCTAAGAAGTTGATACTTAACTTTTTACGTTTAGAATATATTTCCTCATTAATCAGGAAATTTACTGTCCTCTAATCCTCAACAATTTCTGTTAACAAACTCGAAAGACAGTTAATCGTTTTATCCTACAGACGGTTCAATTATTTATCAATCATTATTAATCTGTCCTTTTCAATAAGAATAGAAAATGAACATTTTCGAAATTTACGTTGATCAGAAACGATAGAAATATGGAGTCTACACTCAAGAACAATCTCGGTGATAAAAAGATAAATGTTTTCAAGGTATCCATAAATAATATAATATATCCTGACTTATTTTATGATGTCGCTAATAAACTAGCACAGTTGATGCTACATAAAATTATAAATAAAAAATAATTTCACAGTAATTGTAGATTCATACACTTTTGCTATAAATATCTACGGAAATAGAGATGAGTGGATTCATTTTTGGAAGCAGCGACCGTCGCTTTCGTTGCACCCTGTAGGAGCCAGGAAAAATACGTACCGTGGAAAAATATATGTAAACACCGAGAGCATTCAGTTCCCGAAATAACTGCAGAAAGTGGTAGAAAATCCGAGAACCGTAATCCAAACGGCGACGACGACGTGCGTAACAATTCTTGTGGGTGACGCGTTCGAAAAATCTTAATGGTACTTCTAAACCGGACTGTGAATAATAAATTGCGCCGAGCTATGATATTTGACATTTTGGTTTAAGATTTCCATTTAGATTCTTTTTAAATCTTGTTTATCATCACGAGGATAAATGGTACTGTTACAAATGCTTATCAATCTAATCTTCGCTTAGGAGAAATGATTAATTCGCACTAGTGCATAGACTCCAATATTAGTCTGTATTTTTAGTAATAAATTCAGCTCTTTCTGTTTCTATCAATGAGGAATTAAGTAAAAGTTCTGTAAGATACTGTAATCTCCAAAGTTGTTGCGTTTGTCTTGTGGGAGCCACGTTAAAATTACGTTACAATTATTTTATTTAACATTAACCTTACTGGGTAAAAGATGTGTCGGATATTCATTGTTTTATAAAAATGACAAGACTAAACTTATTTAGATTTTTCACAATTTTTCTATAATAATACGTGCTTGAATAAAGAAATTTATTAGATAATATCTAATGGAAGCATCTTTATAATTTCAGTAATTAAGAAATAAAAAATTGAAACCGGTCGTGGAACGGTTAAGGACGATTAAACTCTTGAGGTGTGGTGTTAACTTTCGAGGACCCAGGTGAATAAAAGTGGTACCTTAGGGTACCATATAGGGTTAATTTTACCGCGACCATTATTCGTCTACAAATACATCGTTTGAACAAAAGTACACTTCAAAATCGTGTTTTGTCGATTTTATAATAGGATCAGAGCAGATCAGATCAGAAACAAAGATTTAGCTTTAAAACATTCCTCCAGATACTTTTAAGTGTACTATTTATGACTAAATAATCCAAATGTTCTAAAGAAGTTGAAAGATGTTGAGATATTTGCAATTTTCGTACAATACAGTAGCTAAACGTGGTGTACAGAAGTTTCGTTGGGCTCATGAGAGACCCTAGTGTGCCAGTAAGGATGAAATAGATAATTTAAAACTAAATAATCCAAAGTTCCAAAGCAGACAAGTAACTTCTTCTTATTTAGTGTACAGAAATATTGTTGGGGTCATGAGAGACTCCAGTATATCAGTCAAGGGTTAATTTGCACAGATGTTATCAAAACAAATAGGCATCTACATGATATATTTTCTCATTCTCACCCTGTTATATCAATTTACCAAGTGTTCCTATGGCACAAATCGCAAAGGTTCTTGGATATTATTGAAAAAATTCGATGTTGTGAGAGAGAAGATCTTAGATGGCTGTGCGAAGCGTCGAGGGTGTGAAAAATCACAGGGCAGCCCCAGTCTCTGTCTCGGTTTGCTCGTGAAGAGAGTCATTGGACTATAGCCTGCTTATATCAATTTTACACCCTGCTATATCAATTTACCAAGTGTTCCTATGACACGAATCGCAAAGGTTCTTGGATATTATTGGAAAAAATTGTTGGTCTGACAATTTTAGATCACTGTATATGTATAGTGTATAGAGTTCCTTTGGCAGAAATTGCAAAGGTTCTAGAACACTATTGAAAAAAAGAAATTGTTGAACGGTCTTAGATTGCTGTGCGGCGCGTTGAGGGTGTGAAAAATTACAGGACAGATAATTAAAATATAATTGAATAAAAAAGATAATTTAAAACCAAATAATCCAAAGTTCCAAAGAAGACAAGAAACTTGTTATTATTTAGTGTACAGAAATATTGTTGAGCATCGCGAAGGTTCTTGGATATTATCGGAAAAAATTGTTGTTGTGACGATCTTAGATCGCTGTGCAACGCGTTGAGGGTGTGAAAAATCAGAGGACAGCCCCAGTCTCTGTTTCGGTTTGCTCGTGACGAGAGTTACTAGACTATAGCCTGCTTATATCAATTGTACACCCTGTTATGTCAATTTACCAAGTGTTCCTATGGCACGAATCGCAAAAGGTTCTAGGATACTATTGAAAAAAGAAATTGTTTTTAACGATCTTAGATCGCTGTGCGGCGCGTTGAGGGTGTGAAAAATTACAGGGCAGCCCTAGTCTCTATCTCGGATCTCTGGTGACGCGTCGTCGTCGTCGGCGTCGGCGTCGCGTCGGGACGCCCGGCGTCCCCACCCTCGCTCGAGAGCCCCCACCCTTTGGCCACCACGTCCTCGTGGAAGGCCGTGTTCGTTTTCCGAAGCGGCATCGGCCGGCAATTCGCATTCGACCGACGTCTTGGTTTAAAGAGTCTCGGGGACAAGACTTTTGATGATGACTTGACTTCTGCCGACTGGAGTGAGCCGCGGCCATAAGGCAGCACAGACGAAACTTGAAGAGGATACACATTAAATAACGAGAAAAATATATAAATACACGCACCATAAAGCTCGCCACGAGCAGCGACCTACGAGAGAAATAGAAATCGAGGAGGATTATACAGTTACTTTATTGTTTTCTTTATTCTCTTTCGAAACCGGGTAGAGAATCGCGAGTGACGCAAGAGGATACCGATCATCGTTCGTTTCCTCGTTTCTCCTTTGATTTTTGTTGTTGTTGAGTGCCCAGTGAGTGCACCGCACGGGAAGTTTGTACGCACCAGGAGAAAGAAACAGACAGAAGAAACCGATCGCATCCAAGGGGGCCCGTTCGTGTTCCCCGGAAGAACGTCGACGACGAACTATTTAATCGAGCCAGACGACTTGGATTGCTCCACTGATCCAAGATGAAGCGACAAATGTCTCAGCCGCAACAACAGCAGCAGCAACAGCTGCAGCAACAGCAGCAACAGCAGCAGCAAACGATCACACAACAGCAACAGCAGCAGTACATTCAACAGAGGACCGAACGACAGGTCACCCGGCAGCAAATCACCAGTCAGCAGAGAGGTCAGTTCGGCTTGTTGATCATGACAAATCGGTTTTACGCTTCTCCTAATTACACCCGGCCGTTTCAGTCTACACAAAATTCGATTTCGGGCTCTAACAAATTCACCGTGATCGATAAATCAATCGATCTACAGCACTCGTACAGTTCGTAGAGACAAAAAGAGCTTCAGAATTGTTCTAGAGGCGATTTTCGAAGCTGCTTAACGCAGTGATCTATGATCGATAGAATTCCTTATCGTGCGATTTGTTTCTTCTCGGGTTCGTTTAATCGATCGCGGAGCGAAACCCGAGGGCAGAAAATAAACGGTAGAAAATCCCTCCGGATTTCTTAGCGGAGAATATCCCCTTGACGAATATTCTATTTTCGAGCGAGAGCACCGCCCCTGCGTGAGCTCTAAAGATAGTTCTCCACGATGTTCGACGCCAACGTTTCGAAAATTCCTGCACGCGCCGTAAACGTTCTCGTAAGGGTCGCCCTCCTCGAAGAGGGTAAAAGCCAAGACGTAGCGGAGATGCAGCTGTCAAAATTGCAGCCAAACCCGAATGCTACTCTCTATCGTCCTCCTTCGTGCTGCTGCGCACCCTCTCCTTCCATGCACAGCCGACACGGGATATCTGTCATTGGCCCGCGGATTGCGTCCCCGGCTGCACTCGTTCCGAGGGGAAAAAATGCGGCTTCTAAATCTGGCCAGACACACTTTCCACGGGGCCCCTCTCTTAGCCGATCGTTGAGAAGCAACGAGCTCGGCCGAGCGCCGGTTAATTAGCAAAAGTATCGGCGATCATTGATTATGACAACTGGTCGCATCTGTCGCGAGCCGCAGTGGTCGATTTTTCGAAAAACTCGGACAAAAATCAGTATGACTTGAACATTTAATTTATTCAAGTATAATAGAATCGAATACATCTGTTAATCTTGTCAAGTAATGGTTTAACATCGCCATCGATCATATATATCATCAGATCTGTTGTAACGGAATCAACATGCGAAACCAATCTTCCATGTTCACACTCCTCGAATATTGAATTTCACTGCCTCAAAATTGTATTTGTCAATTTCTTTTATATTAATTGGGTATCAGACGCCTGCTTATAATTTTCATAAATTTCGAGATACCGCAAAAGGCCGCAGCTACTTTTGGATTCAATTGTAGTAGTGAGTATTGAAGTATATCTAATATGAAACAACAGATTCTAGAAGTTTCATACAAATATCCCAATTATGGGATATAGTACGAATTACATCAGTTATTTGAATAATGTCTTTGCTATTCTATTACTATGAAGCCATATTTTCAGTTTCTTGAACAATTCGGAACATATCCAGTTCGGCAGGAGCGAAATATGATTAGTAAAATTGAAATAATAGTGACTTTTTTTCACGTTTAAAAACGATTTTAAAATACACTATTAAATTATATATAGAACAGCTGCACGCATCATTTAAGCACAGAGGTGGTCCACGAAGTGATATGTTGCTGCTCTTGACATTTTTGGGACGCTGAGTGAATGAAGTTCTATGATCATTATCGTTCCAGTGTTTAGAGTTGCCATTGTTTTATGCATGAATGAAGATTTTTGATACTCACTGTAGTTCTATTAACAACATCCAGTGTTTGAACTCTGAACCTTTTTTTTAAATAATTCTAACAGAAACGAAATGAGTAGATTAATAGAAATACGAAATATGCTAAAGTTTTGCAGGTTTGAAAGAAATTACATTGTAATTACAGTTTACATAGGAAAGTTTACATACTGACGAAGGCTGCATTGCTCAAATGTTTACAGCCTCCTGCAATCTTGTGACTGATGCTTTTCAATTTGCACGAACATACAGTATAGAAAATATGTATTGCAGTACTTACAAATTTACATTACACGCAATTTATATATGGAATTTATTTCGATCAAAATATTGGGTCTTACGTTTCTACAGTAAATATCTATTATAAAATCATTTTTTATTAATCAGATTTTATGTCGCTCCAAAATTGAACTTGTAGATAATTTAGACAATATTTAGGATAACCCCCCAGTATAAAATATAGAATAATATAAAATTATATTATAATAATATTAAATTGTATTAAAACCAAATTTTTTGTAACCGGTAATGAGGAACTAAATATTCGATTATGATCATTATAGTTTATTCAATCTATTGAACATGTGACAAGTGTAGTTATAGAAAAGCATATGCTCGTTAATATTCATGTTAGAACTTAAAATAACAGTTAAGAATATCAAGTTTATTAAAAGACAGTATTATCATCTATTGTATATTTTCTTTATTATTTTCTTTATCTAAAATATTAATTATGATATATGAAGAACAGTAATTTCACAGACAAGCATCCAAATTCTAATATAATAACTAAAATTCTTCTGAATTATAAAATTACAAAAATATTATGGTATCTGTTTTGATGTAGCAATTCCTTAAAAAATAATGATAAGATTTCACAACACATGCACATTAGACTAGAGCAAGATACTATCTATATGTTAGTGGACTCCATTTTGTTTCTTCAACTGTTAAACGATTTATGTCCTGTGCTGAAGTTTTGATGACAATATCAGAATTTATTTTCTGTTTAAAGGAAATTAAGAACATACATATTTATTACACACTGTTCAGAATCTTCATCACGAGTCTGACACAATATTGTAGGGCAAGGGGTTAAGGAGTTATTAACAAGAAATGCGGACCTATTAGAGCGCGCATCTATGATTGGTCCGCATTTTTCATGAATAACTCCTTAATGAAGCCACGGAGCACATTTTCACAAACGAAAAAGTTATTTTAAATTATCTCAGGAATCACCTCTTTCAAGAAAATACAACGTTTTTGGGACACGCTGTATATCGATAACAACAAAATAGAAATTCATTTAGGTTTTAAGGGAATTAATAGCTAGACTTGCGAATTTTATGCATTTATCTCAAAAATGTATACATCAAACACCAAACTGAGAAGATATTAGAACGATTTAATGATATTGTTACATTATTTCAGAATTTTTGAGGTCATTAAAACAGAAAGTATAATTTTATTAAACAATCATACAATTAACTCTTACAATCAACTTGGACAAATTTTATCTTGCATGAAAGTCCGCATTCTGTTAAACATGCAAACCATTTTCCACTGTGACAATTATTCACGCGAAAACAGCATATAGGAGGACGCGAAACTGTCCAAAAAAGGTTGCAGTCGATCCTCCTGCAGAACGTTAGCAGAGCGTTAAACAGCGTGAAAGTGTTAGAACATGAGGATCGTTATTCTTGGTGCGGAAAATTGATGTTAGCGAGTCACAGTGAAATGGCAGTTTACGCGAATTCCGGCGAATATGAAGTTGGAGTTGTTCCAATGGGGAGGAAAACGCGGATGAAAATACCGTTTAGTTGTTATATTATGTTTATGCTTCTGGAACTCGTTGCGCGATCCCATGCAAAAATCGGAATCGTGCCAGGAAACCATCCGAAAACGGAGAAAAAGGCGATTCTGTTTCCGGCGCGTAATCGAAGAAAAATGTGTTAGGGCGGGAAAGGTACGCGTTGATCCCCATGAATCATTTGTCCGAAATAAGGCACGGGCTAGTTTCTCAGTGTCAGAATATTCTTGTCCGTTCAATCATCCTGGTAGAAATGTTTAGCACTAATTTTTTCTCGAATACGCCCACTTTGATGACCCCCACTCTTGTTGATGTCAGAATTTTATATAGTTATGAGACATTTTATCCGATACAGATTTTTATGCAAAGAGAAGCGTTACAATGCTTTATGATGTGTTATTTTTAGTTGTGTTGACTAATTTTAACTTAAGTACTCATTTAGTGATATTTAGAGAAATGGATATGAAATTAATAGAATGGTACTTACAATTACAAAATTATTTACTGCTTTATCATTTAATATGCTTGCTGTTTTTTTCTGAATATCTTTTTGGAAACATTGTTGGTAATATTGTTTATGTTTTTTAACACGTACAATTGTAACTGTTGTTCATTGACAATAACGGTAATTATTCTAATAAAAAGAGTCATTTATATTAAAAATATAATTGAACATTTATACTTGCCCTTTAAAAAGGGGATAAAGATTATAATTTTAATCGTTTGAAAATTAATATGAGATCAATTGCATAAGTAAAGAAGAATGATAGAACTACCACAATAATACTGAGCATAATTGAAGTGCAGATTCAGAAAAAATTCATACGATTCTACTTCTTTCAATGAATTCTATCAATATACACCTGTTCTTTTGAATCATTCTGTACCTCTTTTTATGGAATTCTATTTATTTAACGACAGCTCTAGATGATTACTTCGAGTTTTATTTTAATTTAATATTTTATACAACAATATCTTTATAGATTAAATTTTATAAGAAATAATTTTTTCATAACTTTATTGTGTTATATTAATTTTATGTTGCTACCTGAACACTGTTATTTCTCGTATTAATTATTATCAGTGCAAGATGGATATTATAGCACCTGTGGACGCATATACATATGCACTGAGACTGATATTAATTAATAATATTTCCAGTACGACTCGAACTAATTTCATCTCGAAATATAGAATAAACATAGAAATTTGCGTTTTACATCTTCAGTCACATGTTATCTATTAGGTAGTTTTTCTCTAGACCGTTCTAGTTACTTTGTAAGATCTATTGTATATGTAGATTAGAATTAGAGTGTACTGAAAACAAAGAGGATTCTACAGGGATTAAGATGAAATTCAAAGAAATTAGCAGTAACAATTGGACAGCTGATTTTATGCATTTATGACAGAAATGAGTAGGTGTAATTTAAAATAGTAAGAACATTAGAAGAATTGTGAAAAATACTAAATATATAAATATACAATATATTAAGAAAGAAAATATATAAATTTCCATTTCACTCTAGTTCGTTGCAAATCGGGTAAAAAAATCTTTATTTTATATAAAGATTCACTGTCTAGAGTAATAATGTTTCAGCTCCAGTCATACAGGCTAGTCTACATTAATGAATTAAACACTTCCCGAAGTACATTACCATCTCATTTATTCACGAGATTAAGGCGATGCAAGAATTTGAAATGATATTTTGAGACTTGAGACCATACAGTTGGAATAATCATAAAGGAAGACTATACGTAATTTTCCACATATCGTGATCGCAGTCAGTGGCGCACCCAGGATGTAATCTTGGGGGGGAGGGGCGGGCCGAGTTGAACCCAGCCCTTGGTTTTGCGTGATGACCTTTTTTTTAGCCAAAATATCTGTCAATGGTACCCAGGGCTATTCCGCGTTTTTAATTTTGGAAGCTAAACATTTGTTTCTTGGGGAGGGGGGACTTGGCCCCCTGGCTCCCCCCCCCTGGGTATGCCACTGATCGCAGTTATGACTATACATTATACATAGATTCTAAACTGTTAGGTTGTTACAAAAGTTCGTTTCGTTTTCGAGTAATGCGAATCCAGAATAATTTAAAAAAGAATGAGATCGCGCCCAAATAAGTGACATTTTAAGAAATCATAGAACATTCATGGAACGATTATATTCATAGCGCTTAATATCATGAAAAAGAGACATTATATATTAACCTAGTATAATGCCACACAATGTTTGAAACAGTTCTGAGGTAACACTGCTGCCAACTGCGTTTTCGTTGTCTACTAAAAACGCCACACATTTGATACCACCTGCCAACTGGAATCGATACTATTTTTTCCAAAAAATAGTTCAAAAATAGTTCAGTATGTATATGATCAGCCATAGCATAAATAAAACGAAACAAACAAGGTCTATCTAAAAGCTTAACATGAATAACGCTTACATTATGCATTGCTCAAAAATAAACAGATGTTGCAGAATCTTGCGAAAGCTGTAGTAACAAGAAAATCAACGAAAACGTACTGTAACATGGCATAACTTTTAATATAATAGGGTGGGTTAGACGACATATTACCACTTCGATTTACATGATTATGTAATGGCCATTTACAGGACCATTCACGTAGAGTTCAATGGTATCAAGAGGAGCACATTCTGACGTTAATAGTTATTTTGTAGGTGGACGCGTAGAGGACATATGAAGGTTATTCACTTTTTTAAAAATGGAAACATATTTCTTATTGCACCACTATTCTTTACAAGACAGTGTTAACGTATTTATGTGAAAAAATTATTTTTTTAAAAGATATAAGATTTACATCATAACATGTTCTGTTATTACTAGACTGCAGATCTTTATGCAAAATAAATTTGTGCATTAATTTTAAGAAGGATGGACTACATAAAAATTCTTTTATCGTTTAGTAATTTTAATACGTAGAAAATAGTAAATTCATGTTTCTAAATTCTCTATGTATAATTGCATAAAATCCGCAGTCTAATTATTACACTGATTGTGAATTCTGAATGTCCAAAATCTAATAATGATATATCTAGAATCTAGATTGTAGATTTTTATTAAAAATAAAAATGTACTGTTTCAATCTCAGCCACTACATATAGGTTAACACTAAAGCTATCACAAAGGATCAAATTTTAAGGGTTAAATTAAATTTAAGACTGTTTATTTGACAATTATTGAAATTGTAAAGGTGTTTCCATGGGCATTTATTGAATATATTATTTGACTCCAGTATACAATATATCATAGTAAAAATCGCACAAAATATAAATAAAAATCTTGTTATTTTTATAATACAATACACATCAGTCACTTTTAATGGTCGGTAGGTTTAGTGTTAAATAAAATCTCATATTCCACTTTAATGAGTTTAACAGGCTCGAAGTAATTCTTAGTGTTCTTAGAGAGATTCTTCAGAATTCTACAAATTTTGCAGCCTAGATTTATGAAATTGTAAAGTTCGTAGGAGTGAAAAAGAAATTGATGATACATAAAATGTAAGCGAATATTCAAGAACATTGCAACGTGTTCCAATTCTAAATGCACAAAACTTGAATTCTATTTACGACATGCAAAATATAAATGGATATTCAAAGCCTCTGTTTGTCCAATCTACGTAAGCAACTTTGATCCAGATTTTGAACGCAACAGAAATTCGAACGCATTAGTGCGACGAGTTCAAGAAATTGTTTGGAATTCGCAGATGCGAATATCACAGTTACGCAACCGGAATGGGTCATCAATTTGTTTTCGACAACGGTTTTGGCAGATTCCGCCACGCGTTAAGTCGTTCGTTTGTTTCTCGGCGAGTGTTCGGTGATTTTTGGAGCGTCTAAATTTTATCGGAAGGCCGATAAATTTCGGTCGCTCGTTTCGGGTCCGACGCAACAGATTCGCCGCGAGAACGAACCAAAAATATCAGACATGTACCCATAGTTGATTCATGATTAGAAGTCCCTTGAGACTGTACCGTGGAGAATTTCGAAAGATTCACGAGTGCAATTACTTCGTGGCGAATTATCAAATTTAATTACGGGGGCAGGCTCGTTGTTAGCTCAACTTTCATTGTATCGTCCAAAAATGTTGTCAAAAAACTGTTTTGACACGTATCCGGTTGGCACTTTTTCTCTGTCCTCCTTTTTTGTCCCATAACATATTTTAATAAATTATGAATTCGTCTTTCGGTAGTGTTCATGGATCACACATTTTAATTCATTTCGATTCTTATGCCATTCGGATGCGTTTCTTATGCCATTGTACACTCCAGCAATATGTCTATTATTGTACTAGAAGCATATCTGTTTTCTATTTCTACGGAAATTCATGGTTTACCCTTGTGTAGTCAACCGGGTACCTATTTACTACGTTTCATTCAACAATTTGTTTTAATGTCCCATTCTTTGCTCGCTAATATATTAATTTGTAGTCTTAAAATGAGAATTTGTGCAAATATGTTATTGTAAATACAACAAGTTTTAAACAATTTATACATTATGGTTGGTTACATAAGGGTTAAATTTACACAAATGATAAATGAAACAATAAATGGTATTTTTGATCACATCGAATTTTATGTAATTCGTATGTCAAGGGGTTAAGGAAACTAGACATTTATGTATAGAGAGAAACAAATGACTAATATGACTAATGTTAGTATTGTAATAATAATTATTTGGTATACATTACGGTTGGCTACATAAGGGTTAAGTTTACACAAATGATAAGTGAAACAATAAATGGTATTTTTGATCACATCGAATTTTATTTAATTCGTATGTCAATGGGTTAAGGAAACTAGAATCACTTACATATGTACAGTGAGAAACAAATTTATTTATTTGTTTATTTATTTATTGATGTCGTAAATCATGTTTTGTTTACATAGCATATATGTATTAGTATAACATTTTAAGAAAGAAACAAATGACTGATATGACTGGTGATTAGTAGACAGCGGATCTTTATGCAAAATAAAATTTTTCTACTCGAATTGCAACAAACTGTAACAAAATAGAAATTTATTTTCTTTTTCAATATGTTTAATAGGTTGAGAATAATATAACTGTATTTTTAAATTCTTCTGATGTTTTTAATGTTTGAAATTACGTCTCCTCATTTTTGTCATAAATGCATAAAATCCACTCTCTAGTGATTATATTAGTGATTGACAGTGAAGTGGCTAATTTTAGTCATCCAATCGGATATGTGTGAATACAAATGGAATTCATGTTACGATTGCAATTCTTGACACCTGTGCCACAAGTTTTTTGATAGCGTTGGTGCTATCTCTGGAGATATTAAAAACGTTTAAATATTTGCTCCTTTAATTACTGATACGGAGAGAAGAGAATGCGTAGGTGCCATCAATGACTTCTTCTTGATTCACTTGATACTTTGATACAAATGGTGGCATGTGACTACGCAAGTTTATTCCTCGATGAACAGTATCGAATGAGTAGATTATTTTCGTTTAATATTTTGCTAAATTATTCTCAATAGAATTAATCTACAGTATAATAACGGCTCTTCAATGTCAATTTACGTTTCCAAAACATATTATATTCTTAACAGCAAAATTTGTAATTCACAATTTTCATTGTCCGTTCTCAATTATGAATGAAATCTGGTACAAAAAGTAGAAGTCATTTTAGTACTTATAGTACTCGATTTACAATTATTATAGAATGTTGAACAGAGTCTAAATTAAATTATTAGTAGACTGCGCATTCTATGAATTTATAACGAAAATGAATTCGCGAAATATAAATAATTTAAAGAATTTCTAAGTAAAGTTACACTATTTTCGATTTATCAAGATTATTAAGGAGACAAATGCATTTGGTAATATAACGACATTATTAAATTCTTTTGATCTTTTTACTGTTTTATTGTATTTTACCTATCCATTTTCACCATAAATGCGTAAAATTCGCAGTCTAGTAATAAGTTTAGTAGAATTTAATTTATAATAGATGCAGCAAGATAAAAGTTTCTTTAGAAAATTGATTCTGGTTTATCAGTCAAGGGGTAGCTTAAGCATATTGTTGAGAATGTTATTCTAAGTTCTTTAATTACGTATTTTTACACATTTGCATATTTAGCTATCGTGACATTAACGCACGATTATCTCTTTGGCCACTGGTCCTACATAATTCGCAGTTTAACACGTCTATGCCACAGCTCTTAAATGTCAGTCAAAATCAGAGTATCGGCCAGAGAGTAAATTCGGAATACAAATGATGCGTAGGATACAAGAAACAACTGAGAAAGCAGCACTCGTCAGCTGTGACAAGCGTCAGCTATTTCACGCGACGATGCGGCGCGCTACTAAATCATCATTATTAATAAAGGAAAACCGACCACTGTGTGTGTGTCTTGTGTTTCGTGCGAATTAAAAATATTGCCGGACGTCATCGCCCTGATCATTAATTATACGAGCCCGAGAATGTGTTGACAAATTGGCGAAAGGAGGAAACACCATGGAAAGTGGAATGTACATCTTTCAACTGAGGAATAATTATTTCGATGTTTATTTTAATTATTTTAATTAATAGAGTTTAGTACGTCAAACGCGATCTCATTGTTTTAATGAACTTACATTTTTATTGTATATAGACTTTTGATGAAAGTAACATAAATCATTTCTTTTAGATAGTTCTTGTCAGCGCATAATTGTTCATTTATGAAATCATGTACAAAGTCGATCATAATATTTTAGATATTATTTCTTGTATTTAATCAACATTCGATTGATGTGTATTGCATACAATAAAGTAGTATAACATTTTTAATGACTTGAAAGGACATTTTCACACCTAGGTGTACATATACTTCCTAGTTCCACTGTGAACATAATTGCATGTGCACATTCTACTGTTACTTCTACTATCTATTTCGTTCTTGTCCACATGAAATGTTATTATTAGACAGCCGATCTTTATACAAAATAAAAATTTTCCACCTGGATTGCAACAAACTAGAGTGAAATAGAAATGTATTTTCTGTTTTAATATGTTTAATGGATTGAAAATAACATAACAGTATTTTTAAATTCTTCTAATTTTTTTACTGTTTTAAATTATACCTAATCATCATGTTTATACCTAAGCTCATGTTTGTCATAAATGCATGAAGTCCGTTGTCTAGTTATTATCATTGACACATTGCATATTTATATTAGATGATTGCATAAATTCGTGCCCGATTTTCATACATGTCGCAAACTATTGCACAGCGGAGTGTAAAAACAAAAATGATATAGTCATCATTCTTCTCTAATTGTAGAAAAGAATAGTACTCTTAGTATTGGGTTGGCGAAAAAGTAATCTCGGTATTTTAAAGTGAAATAGAGCGGAATTTTTTTATTCAAGCAATGAATTTTAATGAATAAGATATTTTCCCTTTTGTTCGATGATCTTTTGCCAAAAAGAATAAACAAGAAAATATTTTATTGATTAAACTTTATCGCTTGAATAAAGAAATTCGGTTTTATTTTACCTTAAAATACCGAAATTACTTTCTTGCCAATCCAATAGAAGAGTACTCTTTAAAATTTAGCCATTGAGTTTGATTTTCGAATCTGGCACGAACTTATGCAATCATCTGATATTTTATCTCTATACTGGAATAAATTTTGATAAATAGTACTCCTGAATTGACTTGCATTCTCATATTGAAATTTTTCTATTTCTCGTTTAAACGAAAAATAAATTTACGCTATCCGTACAATAAATGTAATATAATGTTCAGTTGTTTGGAGAAATGGCTTCATATTTACAACTAGTCTGTTTGTATAATTAATGATAGAATCGTTTCCATTCGCTCATTCGAACTTGCATTGTCATTCTAAATTTAGCAGGTATAACTGTGCTTAATCACCTCCGAAAAATGTATAAATAGAACAAACCTTGAAAGAAATAGCCTATTACCTCACATCCGCAGACGTGCTGTAATCAAAAGAGAGATTGAAACTGCTTCACGAATACTTTTACGTTATCGTATAAGTGCCGAAACACGGAAGTATGTATTTCGATCTCTCAATGAACTGGTCGATCATAATGATCGTGAGTCAGGTTCCCTGAAAAGATACGAGAAAAACCACTGAGTAAATGAACATTTCTAAATAACAAACGAGAGAATTGAGAACATTTAGAGTCCTTTACTATACCTGCTTTTTGGTACCGAAAATGAAATGAATAAACTTTGGATGGTATGCATTTGTGAGAAAACTAAAGAGGTGAAGTTGATACATTATTTTCAATATATATCGAAATTATAAATGAAAGAAGAAAATTTCTACTTAAAATGTACAGGGTGGGGCACCAGGTATTAACACCTTGATTTACATCATTATTATTATTTACAGCGGGAAATATTTGAATGGTGTTATTAAATTTTTTGTAGGTGGACGCGTCAAGGATTTATAAAGGTCAGCTTCGATATTTTAAATGGAACCGTACATTTTTATGCACCGATCGATGTAGATTTTTATTTTATATAAAAATGTATTGACCTATGTATGCCGAAAAATTATTAGTTTAGGAGTTATTTACTAATGATAACTTTATCTATTTTAACGTCTATTCACATCTCAACATTTTTTGGAACAGATCGAATATCTTTATCCGAGGTTTTTCGACATACATACAATAGATTAATATCTTTCTATATAGAGTCAAAATCTGCATCGATTAAATAGTGCCTAAGAAAATATACGATTCCTCTTGAAAAATCGAAGCTGGCCTTCGTACGTCCTCGACGCATCCACCTACAAAAACAATTAATAATTCCAGTATGTTAATCTCTCGAAATCATTTAATCACCATCTAAACATTTCTCGCTGTGAATAATAATAATGACGTAAATCAAGGTGCTAATATCTAGTGTCCCACTCTGTGTAATCATAGCCCAACATTTTTATTTTCAGTTCACTGCCAGTTCAGTTATGCACGTTATTTAAAATTACAACATACAGTATTCGATGAGATTATAATTTTTTTCATCGGTTAGGAAAGGATACCTTGTATTCAGTCCTTCGCACTCGGAGTTATTATCACTCGAAAATTAAACATTTCTTCCAGATCGAATTAAACATTTCTTCCAGGTGTAATTAAACATTTAAATTAAACATTTCTTACCAGACCTAGAATATTTCCATTTCATATGATTCTTTAAATTTTATTGATATGAAATTGGTATAATACCTCATGCAATGGCAAAATGCTTAGTAAGTGATTAGATACCGACATATTTAATAATGTAAACAACATTTCGAATAAAATAGTATAATAATTTTTAGTGGTGCCTCAGAGTCACCATGTGAGTGCTAAGGGTTAATATAGTGTTATAGCCATGACTACCATTACCAAAATAAACGTGATAGCGAACCTGATGTAAACTAAGGTAACCAAATAATTATTTAAAGAAGCATAAGCTGTGAATAACCCTTTATACTGCATGTACAGTATTGTTACATCGCAATTTTTGTCAGATTCAAAGCACGATGTAATTTCTCAACGAGAAGACCAAAAAATGAACAATCAAGTTCTCCAACTTTTTGTAAAAGGACTTGACAAGTCCCACGAGCAAGTCCCGTTGACACCTTCGGTCCAACCTATTCAGCTAAGCAATGCCCAAGAAGAAAGTGCCCTGTGGTCAAGCTAGTTTTCAAGAACCGTAGCCGAACGAGCTGATTAAAACGCGACGGTGCAATTTATCCGACTCGCCCACCTTTGGTAGTGGTTTCGGCCTACTTATTTCTTCCGTCGTAGGTACAGACCGATCGGTTCGGTTAAACGGTCCACGGGTGGCTTTCAACCACTGTAGACTACGCTTCGACTTCCTAAGTCTCAAAACAGCTGATTGCGACAGAAGCAACCTGCCAGGTCAGACTGCAAACAATAACGACGCGACGGTCTGTCGGTTGAGAGTGGCAGAAAGAGAGAGGCAAACGGGGTGACAGCTAACCACAGCTGGGTACATTTCAAAAAATACAAGAAATAAAGAAAAAAAAGTACAAGAAGTAAAAGAAATAGTAATCGATATACAGTTATATAAACAAGATAATATATTCTAAGATTTAGTTTATTTCTCTCGATCTTGCATACAAGAGAGAGAATATTTGAAAATTAATTATTATTAGACAGCGGATTTTATGCATTTATGACAAATATGTCACACATTATTTTCAACCCACTAAACATATTAAGGAAGAAAATAAATTTTCATTTCACCTCAGTTTGTTGCAATTCAGATAGAAAATGTTTATTTTGCTTAAAGATCCGCTGTCTGATTATTATACATGAACTAACTGATTAATTCAGATAATACTTTTAATTGTCAACAACATTCAAATTCATTCAATTAATACTTTAGTCCCAGGATAAAATGAGATGGCTCATTATTTCTCGGTTTTATATACAAGAATGTTCGATAAAATCTATTTATTGTACACGAATTAACATAATTAATTGTGTAAAACAATATTCTTTTTGGAATGTATTGGAAATAATTATATTAACTAATATATGCGTATTGTACACTCTTAATTCTAGAACGACACCCTGGGGTTGTCAACGACTTTGCATAGTTTTTTTATTTTGATCACAGAAGTGAAAATAAATAGTAGAATATTAAAACAATTAAAAAATTGTTATTGTCTTAAATCGAAGTTGCATAGTATCGTTTCTAAAGATATTCAAAGAAGATGGGGTGAGCGAAAATGAATGAAAGAAACAATACTTGCAATATTATGATTTCAGTATGATATTTCTGTCGCCATAGATGACTACGATATTTCTGACGTCAAAAAATGAAAGCATGTCATTCTATACTTAAAATCATTCTACGATGTACAAAAATATTTGTACAGACACAAAAATAATGTTTTGTAAAGATTTCATTCATTTACGAAAATAGTACAGAATAATTTCATCCACGCCCACGACCACGTCTCACTGAAAGTATGATGAATACAAAAATATTGTCCTGAAGGGAATAGACTGCATAATTGCTCTTTTTAAAAACAGCTATAATCAATAGATTGCGGATCTTTATGCAAAATAAAAAATGTTTGCACTGATTGCAGGACACAGAAGCCAAATAAAATTTGTATTCTTCTTTTAATTATCCTATTATATATATAAGCTGAAACTAATACGTTGATGTCCTTAAATATTTTTGAAATGTCCACTACTTTAAATTACAAATTTTGAGAACATTTTGAAAAATGCCAATAATATTGAGAACAGATTAATTCTCCTTTGTGAAACTATAAAAATTGTGCCATAAAAGTGTTTTATATCATGCAAAATGAGGGAGATACGCAAAAATGGTCTACTTCAGACGGGACACCCTATATAAGGACCTCCAGGTCTTTTTCGTAAAGAAACCATGCAGCAAAACGTAGAGGGACAATTGTACAATATAAAATGACGATGCCTACATAAAACTATTATTTATAGTTTCACACATCTAATACAATTTGTCAAGATTGAATAACAAAATTAAGGAAATAGTCAACAGTAACAAGCTTCAAATTTAAATAGGTTACTCTAAGGTGATCCATATGAAACACTATTTATCACAAAAATCAATAAAGGCTGAACCTAGCATTGTGTAACTAACAATAAGTTCTATTAATCGAACACTCGTGTTCCTTTGTTCAGTTCGTATAATCGAGGTGCTATTGTATTATTTCACAAGGGCAAGGATACCAGAAGCCTTTTCGAAAACCGAAGGGAAATTCACGGTTCCGATATCCGAACGTTCTAGCTAGCCGTGTTTGCAATAAACATCCGTTAAATATTGTTGGTCGGGGCTGCCTAGAAAGAGAGAAAGACCGGGTGTGAGTGGGGTGGTGGGCAGAAGGGAAACAGCGTTAGGAGCTGTTTTATTTTGGTCAGTGACTAGCTTTGCGTAACGTCCCCGGCGATTGGTGGAGAGGTGCATGTAGTCCGGCCGGCGTAGACGCGACGCGACGCGTCGCGGCGCTGGGCGCCGCGCAAAGATAGTTGCTCCTAAAATGGCCCACGGTAACGCGATCCCCATCTGGATGCAAAAATAGGATCCCGTGGTTATCCGACCACATTACATCCTTCTCCCTGACATCGCCCGCCCCCGTCGCCGTCGTCCGAGCGAGAATGGTACCGCTCTCTTTTCCGCTCCGACGCTATATTTCATTCTTTTTATTGCGCCAGGTAGACGACGACGTGTCTGTAGCCTCGGCTGACCTTCCGCCTCGCAAGGTTGTGGACAAGCACCTTGTGTCTCTTCGGGTCGATGTCATCGACAACCGTCATAGATAGCGATGGGATCTGAATCACTTCGAATCGCTTCGATTTAATGTTTACGACAAAAATTCGAATCACTTGCAAGATAATCCGAAGCTTAGAACTCTTGAAACTCTCGGACGTCTTGAAAGTCCTCATCGTCATGAAAATCTTGAAAGCTTTGAAACTTTGGAAGGTTTGTAATAATTGAAGCTGTTGAAATGTTACATCTATCACGAAACAATGATTAAAGTACTAAAAGTTGCATTTCACAACTTTTTGATGTGGGCCTATACATATTGAAAATTTAAAGAATACGTTTTGTACATCTGTGTCACATCTGTGTACAATTATATATCGTAAGCGTTTCGTCCCAGATCTGCTTGTGGACATTCGGTAAGACCAAGCAGATCCTGCCCTAGACGCGACTGTGTTAACCCTTTCGAAGTAATTCCAAAAAAACTTTCAGTTAACAAGCAATCTTCAATGCGTCTTAAACATGCAATTAATCATAGAAGGATTGATCAGGTGTTTCTCTCTATATTAAAAAATCTTTAGAAATCCTTTGACAAATTCTGTTTTGTGGCGTCAGGATACTGTTTTCGATATTCCATCACAGTTTGTAGTATATTATATATTGTTTCTCCTCTTCGTTTTTGACTAGTGAAAAATCCCGTGTTTGTATTATCGAGAAGTGAGAAGACGAATCCCGCAGCCTTGCGATCCTGGAAACGTGTCTACTCCCATAAATAGCATCGTTTTTAATGGGGTAAAGAATAACACAGGCTAGAAAGTAAACAAACAAATTTACTCTTGATCACATAGAAATTGTTTTCAAAAATCTGTAGCTGCGGGGGGGGGGGGTCTCTGAGACCTCACATTACCTCGCGAAGGTTAAATAGAATGCCCAATATTTTTGATCGAACTCGCATGAAGCACAAAATTCTGCGTAAAAAAGTATTGACCTGCGTATATTACGGAAATCATTTTCCATATGTACTTATTCAAGTTGGGGGATATCAGTTCGAGTATCTACATCCAGGTAATAGTTATTATAGATATGGGAAATTGTATCTATAATTATCTCGCTAACTATTAGATTTATGATATACAAAGGTCAATACTTTTTTACGCAGAATTTTGTGCTTTATCCGAGTTCGATCAAAGATATTGGGCATTCTATTAAAAAAAAAACTGAAGATGACCTTCAAACAACAAAATCAGTAATAAAAATCAGATTGCAGCACTGTATGTGCCCCTGGGAACCATGCAACATTTGTTTGAACATTTTTCTTCTCAACAAATAACTTACGAGTTATTTGAAATCGTCACGTTACGAGACTCACACAGTATACCTTGTCCAACGGGACGAGACAGCGAACGTAAACATAGCCGCTCGAGTGCGACAAAGTTGATGTTACCCTTCTCAGATAGGCAGCAAAGGACGCACGCTGCTACACTCCGGGACAAAAAGATAGCACATCGTCTATTTTTCCTCATTTAGCACATTAAACTGAAGAAAATGAATATTTTAATATGTCAACATATTTTGATATGGCTGTACATACAATGTACTGAATATCATCCACAATATTTACTTCAATAGAATTTTCGAAATGAAAACGTAAATATTGGGGCCCACAAGCGGGACAAAATGATAGCACAAATAGCAGTTTTACATTTGTCAGTTGTGCAGAAGTTACTGACAAATTGATAATGTGTGTACTAGCTTCTTTCGTGCTTGTTTAATAAAACAACATACTAAATCGTTAAGATTGGATCGTGGAAAAGAACTAACTTAACCCTTTCGTTACCCTGGACTTCCTGATAAACGCTTTTGGCGAGATATCTCGCGCCCCGATTCTTCCGGATAAACGCTTTTGACGAGATATCTCGCCACCTAGCACCAGTGGTTTGACATTATAGACGAAATATTTTCTGTTTTATTCGGTCATTTTGCCCGAGATAAAGATTTCATTAATTTCTTCCATTTACAAATCAGAATATATAGTTACATACGTATAAAATATATTTGTCTATTGTGTCAAGATATTGGTGCTATGTGGCGAGATATCTCGCCAAAGGCGTTTATCGGGAAGTATCGGGGCGCGAGATATCTCGTCCAGGGTAACCAAAGAGTTAAGGAAAGGAAGAACAAGATTGAATTACACAAATATTAAAAACTGTAAATAGATGCCGAAAAGTTATTATGAGCTTGTTAAATAATCCTGAAAATCACGGAAAAATGAAGAGTTCTGGGCGCCCACAAAGTTTAACTGCCCGTGAAAAACGTGCAACATTGAGAACAGGATTAAATTCGAGGATGACTGCGAGACAAATCGCCGAAATTGTTAGCCTTAAACACTAACGGAAAGAACGTACAAATATCGAAACATGCTAATTAATCTACAGTCAAAAAGACATGTTTACGCTCGAGGATGTCATACCAAATTTTTCATACCCTATTGTGCACCTCCCACGTGCATTGGCACAATAGAACGTCAGTGTTAAATTTATGCCATCGTCTTCCAATTTTGAGAAGATAAAGACTAGTCATTTGTATTATATAAAGACTTTTTATAAAGACATTTTGTATATTCGTCACAGTCACCATAAAAGATTTATGTACCTCCTACGCTATAAAATGAAGTTGATTTGAGACAGTACTTTCCGAAACTTTTCCAATTGAAAGTAAATATTACCATAATTAACACAAAAATTACTACGGTCAAATGACCGGTTCTATATTTTACAATTATCGGAATTGTAAAAATTCATTTATGGAAAATAATGGAAACAGTTTTTTTATCTAAGCATCTATTGAAAATTACGGACAATCTGTGAATAAACTTAGTGTTGCCATTTTTATAAGGCAACATTTAGCAGATATTTTTAATGCTTGGTAGGTTTAGTGTTTAATAAACGTAACATGCATCATTTCAAATTCTTCAAACAGGTGATAAACTAATAATATGCAAGTATACAAATAATTGACATATTAACCCTTTGGACTTGGAGCTATTTTAATTCGGAAATTAAACATTTCTTCCTAGCTAGAATAATTCCATTCAATATGATTTTCTTCATTTTATAGAACGAAATTGATATAATATTTAAATGGTTCGTAATTGATTAGATACCAATATTTAATAATATAAATATTTTGAATAATGGTACAGCAAGTTTTAGTGGTGAATCTCTCTCGAGATCTCTCTCTCTCCCTCTCTGAGAGACCACTTGAGTGCTGAGGGTTAAAGGTTTTGAATTATTGTATACTATTTGTGCCTGGTCATATTATAGCATATGCATTGAATGCGAATGCTCTTCAGACTTCCGAACGGTGGCGTCATTGCCCCTAGAATCTACTTAGCCGCTTAACCGTGATAACGAAAGTAGTTTTAGCAGTGTGCATCAAGATTTTATCGAATGTTTATTTTCGTTTGTAGGATGCACCAATTAATTTCCTACCATGATTTATGAATTTGGCAACCTGCGATCGCTCAAATTCTCAAATCTTTTCATCGTGAGAGTTACCTATCGTCATTGAAATGAAACGATTATCAACCAAAACAAAGTGTGATAAGTAAACGGATTAAGTTTCAAAGAAAAGAGATTAGGGATTTCTTTCGTAGTGACTAATCGTTATCAGTAGACTGCGGATCTATCCGCAAAATAAAAATTATCTGCAACGATTGTAAGAAGTAGAAACTAAATTGAATGTTACTTTTTCTCTTAATGATTTTAATAGAAATATTAGGTTGGAAAGAAATCATATATTGATTTTTTGCTAAAATCGTAAAATATTTCATTTCGTATCTCTGATTGTTAAAATAGAAATATTTTATTTTGGGGATGAAATTGTTGAAATGGAAATATTTTATTTTGAGGTTCAGATTGTTAAAATAGAAATATTTTATTTTCTTATTCTATTTCTTCTATTTATAAAATCTAAAATATGAAACAGCATTTGAAACATTTGTTTCGCCAAATAATGCCCACCTCTGTTACAAACCAATGTTTGTAATAATGCTATGGGTTAAAACTCTGGAACAAAAATTTGAGAATACACAATTAAGAAAAAGTTGTTCATCTTTCAAATGGGAAAGTGACTTATAGCCCACCCTGTAGAACCACAGAGACTTAGAGTAACAGGTTTAATTCATATTTGAAAAAATTCGATGGTTACTTCATCTTTCGAGCAAAAAGGCTAGAAAGACTGTGTAATTGAATTAACTGCGTCCCGGCGTAGATAAGTCTGCGGAAAAATGCGTGAACCGCACGGCGCGTGACGACGACAGCGTAAAAAACGGCATCAACGGTTCGTTTCCTCGATTCGTTCTAGCCCAGTTCAGAGGAATGAGAGGAAATGCAGATGGAGAGGCGCGTGCCCGGAAATAAGAATAACGCGCGCCGAAAGAATCGGGCGAAAGCTCCCACATGCATTTTTCTTTCGGATGAACGCTCGGAACGAGAACGAAATTGCCTCCAGAATCGTGAAAAAGGAAAGCGGACATAAAATACATTGTAACGCTCAATGTCACTGACGCAGTTTCATTTGTGTGTGATGTATGTTTAATTATACACAGTTATTCCGACTCGGAAGTTCTCAGTTGTCACTAGCTTGCAAATTTTTGTGTAAAATAAAGACTGCCTCTATTAGCAAGTCATAAGAGCTACAGCAAATCACAGTAAATAACTTTTTTGATCGGACCATGCAGCTTGGATCTCTTTGAAAAGTTAGAGCAATTAATTTACCACCGGACGGGAAAAAACATTTTCGAAAAAATTGCAATTGGTCGGAATTACAGAGAAAATACTAGAAGTTGTTATTTACAACTTTTTTATGCCGGCCTATATAGAAAATTTAGAAAATATATTTTGTAGATCTTTGTTAATTATACATATTCTGAAAATTTCATCAAATTGACGTTAAATCGTCCTTTCGAAAGTGCCCGAATATTACTCTGTGATTCGTTGTACATATTTATTTATGTTCTTAACCATTTTAATGGGTTGGGAATAATACAACAGTATTTTATAATTACTTAAATATTTTTTGTTTTGTATTTGACCCGTCCATTTTTATCATAAATGCATAAAATCCATAGGTATTTCCTACTTATTCTGCGAGTAGTTTGCGGATCTTTACTCAAACGAAAAGAGAGCTGTCTAAGTCGATTGTAAGGAACAGAAGTGAAATGAAATGATGTTTCCTCTATATTGTTATTTTAGTAAGCCTAAAATATATTTTTATTTTATTCGTATGCAATACGTAAATGACGTATTGTATACAATAACACACCTAATTCTCTATCGCCGTTATTCCCTTACAGTTTCTATCCTCGCATTGAAGTCTCCACTAGAATCGGCCTTTTCTTTCATCTCCCGTACTCTTAACGACATTTCTACGTTTCCGCAAATTGTATAACGGGTACACATAGTACGTGCTCCTCATTGCGTGCTGACGTAACGTTTCGTTTTCTTTTTGTTTGCAGTTCAAGGGGAGATTGTGATGCAGTCGACGCCCACGGTACCAACGTAAGTAGCTCGATGTTTCTGCATAACTCCCTCGAAATTCTTTCGTACTTTGTATACGAGGATGAAACACGATTTAAGGCAGTGTTTCGACTAACAGAAAGCTATAAATAAAGTCGTAGTAAATTTATTTTAGAATATTAATCCTCGCCCAGTGGATCATGAATCCATTTCGATCCAATGTGTATATTTTAATATTATTTGCTTATTGTTATTTTATATTTCTATACAGGTTGAGTCTCGTAGCGTGACGATCTCAAATAACTCTTAACTCTTAAGTTATGTGTTATACAAAACAAATGTTCGAACGAATGTTGCATGGTTCCTAGGGGGGCATAAAGTGCTGCCTCTGATTTTTGTTACTTCGATTTTTTATCAAGATATGAAGGTCACTTTCAGTTTTTTAAATAGAATGCCCAATATTTTTTTTCGAACTCGGATGAAGCACAAAATTCTGCGTAAAAATGTATTGATCTTCATATATCATAAATTTTATTTAAAAAACTGAAGCTGACCTTCATATCTTGATAAAAAATCGAAGTAACAAAAATCAGATGGCAGCACTGTATATCCCCCTAGGAACCATGCAACATTCGTTTGAACATTTCTTTTGTACAACAAATAACTTAAGAGTTATTTGAGGTCGTCACGTCACAAGACTCACCCTGTATCATTATTATTATATTTTTAAAATAATATCTCTATAATATATAATTAGGAATTTAATAACCATAATAATCTATATTTTCACTGCAAATATTAAAATAAATTCCCCGGCAAATACCAGGCATTTATTTACATGATGCATGTTATTAGTCAGCGAAGATTTCGATCGTTAATGAAAAATTACACCTCCTCCGATCATCCCTTCCAAGGAAGTACAACGTTTTTGGAACATCCTATATGTTGATACGATGATCGCCACACCAATCCACAGATAAAATTCACACAAAATCAGAATAGCTTATTTAATAATAGAAAAATAAAAAAGAATAGGTTTATAACAACGATTTTTGTAACTCCTTCTCGCACCCCGTTCATTTTAATAAAATTTGTTTTATTTATTAGATTGTACTCAAAATTGATTTTCGACTTTATTGAAGAAATTAAAGTGTTTTTTTATTGAATAGGAAATGGAGAATTATTTTGAGAAGTACAGCTTCTAGAGATGTGCGAGGATATTCGGGAATTCCCGGATTTGTTCGGGATTCTTGGGGGTATTCGGGATTCCCGGAGGTATTCGGGTTTCCCGTGAATTTTTTCAGGATTTCTGATACTGTACGGAATACGTCCCGGAATTCCCGTCCCGTCCCGGTCTCGCACACCTCTACCAGTTTCCCTTGAAGGAAAGGTTGCAAAATGAAATGTACGATGGTTCTACAGATTTTCCGGCAGACCCGGTGATCCATCGCCGCCAGTTTTCGAGCAAATCTTCAAAAACGCCAGATTCGCGCAGGGTGGAAACGCAATTTTTGAAGGACGTGTTAGGGGAAACCCTAAGCCCACTGTCTCCTGGACGCACAAAGGTGCCCCGTTATTAGAGTCATGGAAAATTCGGATGTCTTACGACGATAAAACTGGAACGGTGACTCTGCAAATTAATCAGATCGGTCCCGGAGACGAGGGCGAGTACACGTGCAGTGCTAAGAACCAATATGGTAAGCCATTAACATAAATTATCATTTATCAGCATAAATTACAGATAGGTACATGATATTTTTCATTCTCTTCACACTTTCTCCGAATTATCGTTGTATTTAAAGATTTTAAAACAACTTTAATCATTCATTCTTTAATAATTTCACTGATGAGAACAGAAAATTTGTATCTATTGTATACCTACATTCACTTTAACGCTGAAATATTGATTGCAAAATAATTATATTTTATTTCGTTTAAAAAAAAACAACATTCATATTTAGCAGATTACATTTCAAGTGTTCGTCACGAGTCTGACTCGTTATTATATGCCAAGGGGTTAACGATGCTATTTCGAATGATGAACTTTCATGATAAATAGTATATGTATTTCGGGATTTGTTGGCAGCCAGAAATGGTCCAAAATTGGCCAATTTCTACCATGGTTCTTTGGTCGTAGAAACTCACTATTATACAAGACGAATAATGGAACAAAATCGATTGTTATTGTTTAGGCGAAGCGATTTGCTCAGTCTACATTCAGCCAGAAGGATTTGGGCCTCCGCAACAGCAGATGGGCGGTTACAGGAAGGAATTCGCGCAGAGTTTCCAGTCGACCGAACAAAAGAGTCAAACAGGAAGTCAGAGTTTCCAACAGCGTAGCTATCAGCAAACGGTTGACAAGCGAAGCTATATGAACGGATCTTCCACCAGTATCGAGGACTTCAAGGTTACTACTCGTCCAATATCTTCGTCTATTCTTTATATCTATCATTTATGAACAAATTGGTTGCGTGAAATATGAAACAGTAAAATATTTAAAAAATTCAAGAATGTTGTAATGTTGCTTTTAATGTAACAAAGTCGATAAGGGATGAAATCAATTTTTATGTTGTTCCTGCATCCCGCAATCAATGCAGGATATTTTTATTTTGATCCGTAGTTTACATATAAGGGTGTCCTGCGTAACTGTCACCACAATTTCTCGGGCACTTCCAGTAGCCAGATAAAGAAATGTTTGGAACAAAATTATTTAGTTTTTAGACGGCTACAAAATGCAATAGAAAAAAATTCACATAATTTGTTCATGAAAAATGGAGGTCACCTTTATTTTTTAAAATGGCACATCGTACTTTGTAGTACATAATATTGTTGCTTGTGTCAAGACGAGTTTAACAGTAAGATATTAACAGTAAGGCAGGCTTGACCCCTACATACTATACTAGGCTGTTGAACTCCACTGTACATAAGCAATGGTGGAAGGTGACCTACATTTTCCATGAACAAATTTCATTTTGAATTTTTTTATTGCATTTTGTAGCCGACTGAGAACTAATTAACCACTAGCACTCGAGTTGTGACTCACAGAGAAAAATTGCTGTACCATTAGTCAAAATATAGATAGTCAAAATATAAAAGAATAGTATAAAATGGAATTATTTTAAGTTGGAAGAAATGTCTAATTTTCAAATTAAAATAGCTCCGAGTGCAAAGGATTAATTTTGTTCGAAACATTTTTTTATCTGGCTACCGGAACTGCCCGAACACCGTGTGTTTCAGAGGGCTGCAGACAGAGAAGGGATGTTAATTCGATGAAATTACAGGTCGACACGTTCGAATATAGACTGCTGCGAGAGACAGAATTTCGAGAATCGATTACTCGTCGTTTCGTGGGCGAATCGGACGTGCAGATTTCGACGACGGTGGATCGTAACCTGGGACCGGTTGCACCTCCGCAATTCGCGCAGAAGCCAAGAAACTCGAAGCTCGTCGAAGGATCGGACGCCGTTTTCACAGCGAAGATCTCTGGCAACCCGAAACCGAGAGTAAGTTCTCCTCTGCGTCATTTGTTTATCACTAGAACTACCGAACCGGTCGAAATCATTTGTTCCTGATTTCTTCTTTCGAAATCAAGGGGTAGACTCGTTTTTCTCTGATGCGCCTTGCGAATATGGGATTCTTCAGTAGTCAAAAGCGCTAGATAAATGATTAATCTATGCCGCGATCGCGCTAGGAAATTTCTATTTTTACGTTCACGAGGCGTTATTTGCATTATTGGGACCTTAAAATGCATTATTCGAAAGCATACAGCTGCGCATACAGAAAAACCCCATGTTTGTATTATCGAGAAATGAGAAAGCGCATCCCGCACCCTTGCAATCCTGGTAACGAGTCTACCCCCTTATGGGTTATTAATGGTTGTACTGATTGAAACTTTGTTTGTTTCAGTTAACTTGGTTCAAAAACGGCCAAAGGATCCGCGACTCGCAACGCGTGGAGATGAGCTACTCGAACCAACAAGCCACAATGAAGATAAGAGTCGCTCTACCGGAGGACAGCGGCCACTACACCTTGCTGTCCGAGAATCCTCAAGGTTGCACCGTCAGCTCCGCCTATCTTGCCATCGAGTCCAGCAGCGATCAAGTAGATCAAGCTTATCAAAAAGAGGCAGTCAAGACTCAGCAAGTAGAATCGACCGGCGAGTCCGACTCTGGCAAAGTTCTCCCGCCGAATTTCGTTCGCACCTGCACCGATCGTGATGCTACCGAAGGAAAAATGACTAGGTATGTTTCATTTTCTATCTAATATACTGCAAATACATTAAACAATTTTATTAACGCACATTACACATTTATTTTCGAATCGTATCCATATCAAGACTGTTTTCATTGTGTCGTTGATGACCTTGCTGTAACGATTTTCACAAACATTATCACTGAATTATACGTTGTTTTTATTTATGAACATTGTTTGAGGAAATTCTAAATTATTACTAAACTCCGGATCTTTATGCATTTATAGGAAAATTGAGTAGATGAAATTCGAAATTGTTGAAAAATTGCAAAAATTGGAGATGTCAATATATGATTTCTCTTCTATTAAAATCATTAAGGGAAGAAATAACATCCAATTTATTTTCTATTTCTTGCAATCGATGGAGACAATTTTTATTTTGCATAAAGATCCGCAGTCTAATTATTACATTACATAAGAAGGAACTAATACAAAGAGGAGAACAGTACTTGCCTTTGAGAAGCTTTGTTTCAAATACATTACGTTCGTTCTCATAGCCTGGGCATTTAAGATTGTAAGATTATTTGATGAATACGTAATGAATATTACAACAACAGATATTTATGAAAAATTGTATTATTTATTAGGTTTGACTGTCGCGTAACCGGCCGTCCGTATCCGGAAGTGACATGGTACATAAACGGTCAACAAGTGGCCAACGACTTCACCCACAAGATCCTGGTGAACGAATCCGGCAATAACTCATTGATGATCACCAATGTGAGCCGCGCAGACGCCGGCGTCGTCACCTGCGTCGCGAGAAATAAAGCCGGAGAGACGTCCTTCCAATGTAACTTGAATGTCATCGAGAAGGAACAAGTGGTTGCGCCAAAATTCGTAGAACGATTTACGACAACGAACGTGAAGGAAGGGGAGCCGGTTGTATTCATGGCGCGCGCGGTTGGCACCCCTGTACCGCGTATCACTTGGCAGAAGGTAATTCCCAAAAGAAAACTGGCTATTCGAAATGCAGTATTTTATCCATAAATGTCTCAAATGTCTGGCCGGTAAGTGTCCCAGAACTCAGATGACGTCTGGAGGGGGTAGTGTGGCACTCGGCACCCCCTTTATCTTAGAGTCATCATTCGAGTGTTAAGGGCTAAATTATTTGGATGAATAAGAGAATTGATTAAAATGGTTTTTACCAGGACGGTGTACCACTAACACCTGGACCGAATGTGCGTATATCGACGGATGGAAGCGGAGCTTCATCTTTGGATATATCCTACGCGAAATTGTCGGATGCAGCTTGGTATCAGTGCACAGCGCAGAATGTAGCCGGCTCTACTGCAACGCGAGCGCGGCTTTTCGTGGAGACACCGAAAGGAGCAGCCCCCGAACCAAGACGCCTGAATTTACCCCGACCGACGAAAGTCATCGAACCAGAGTTAGTAAACAGTCACTATCATATACACAGAATCTCTCATTTTTATTTCATCATCTTCTGATTTATTTCATCATCTCCATTATCTCCTGAACCAGGGGTTCCCAACCTCCTTCCTACATCGACCATTTTTGAAAATGATTTTCTTCAAGCGTGTGTCGCCTTCGTAGAAGGGAAGGTAGAGTGGGGACACAAATCTCTAAAAAAAAGTATATATATTTCATAATGTATAGGGGTGTATGTATAGGGATACATTATGAAATTCATATACTTTTTTTTGTAAATGGAGGCGTTTCGGAGATTTGAAGTTCAACTTCGTTTTTTAAAATGGAATATTATATTTTTTATGCCAAAATATTGAAGAGCGTTAAATTTTAACCAAATTGTCAAACTAAACAACTTTTCTAGAAAAAGTTTTTTCATACAATGTATACTTTGGAAGTTATTGAGAGTGAACAAGTTGCATGGACCACCCTGTATATGAATATTCTTAAAATTTAATCAAGTGTATCTACAGGATATTAATATAATAATTTTTCTGTTATGCAAACTGGAAGCTTGATGGTACGACTTGAAGTAATTCTATCCGTGAGTTGAGTTAATCGAGACTAGTGATAATGCTAAAAATTTTTGCAGACCTGCGCCTGGCCCCGAAGTGATTTATTTGCGACACGTGGAACGTGCCAAGCCGTATTTGCCTCCGCCTGAGGAGGACAGAGTTTATCCACCACCATGTTTCATTATACCATTGAAGGACGTCCATCAGATCGAGGGTGGACGAATTCACTTCGAGGCCAGAATCGAACCGGTGGGTGATCCCACCATGAGGGTAGAGTGGTATGTCAATGGAAGAGCTCTTGATGCGAGTAAGTTCATCTTCTTTTTTTACCACGCTTGCCTTTTACAGTCACCTAATATGCAGATTAAAGATATCCAACTATATGTAAAATGGAAAATTAAAACCTCTTATTGCGTCAGCAATACTTACAACAATTTCTTAAATACTCTACGCTCTATTTTTACAACTTAGCTATTCGCTCTATAAGAATTGTATATTCTTAGGTTATTAAAAAAATAGGGAACTATTCGACGGCGTGTCTCAAGTCGATTTAAGAATTTAACAAACTAGAAAATGATTAATGCATTTTTAAAAGCTAAATCTGACTGGCCGCTATTTAACGTGTTCCTAGGTTCCCGAGCGACTTCCATTTTCCGATTTGGCTTCATTTCTCTCGACCTCATCAGCATCGTCATTCAAGACAGCGGCGAATACGTATGCCGTGTCGTGAGTTCGACTGGAGTCGCCGAATCTCGAGCTACCCTCAGCGTGACTGGTAACATATCTTTTATCGAAATTCATTTTATAAGATGACTGTACAGAAATAGGGGATCGAAAGTATTATGAAATGTTTTTTAATAGTATTTAGTTTCACTTTATCCCTTAATAGTCCTTTCACGTTGAAAACAAAATAACAATATTCTTCGATTTTTTATATCTTTCACTCTTTTACATTTCACCCAGTTGATTTCTTCATAAATGCATAAAGTAATTATGTATATCGTGTTTGGTGTCATTTTAATTAGAGAAACGAGACGAATACGATGGTAAAAGTTTCATAAAACAAAACAGAAAGTTAGAAAAGTTGTAATTTTTTGCTTAGCTTGCATTAGTGTGAATCTCGCCGATACGTGATTCCACGCTGGCTCAAGTGTTTCCCGGTTTACTGGTTCCAAGGGGATCCTATCAGTGATTGGGATAAAATTTTGACAGTTACTGTAGTGACGTTAGCATGCAGTTACGACAGGACTGTTGCCAGGGGAGGCGCCAAAATTTTGTAATAAAAAATTAATTTTCACATACCATAATATCTACAATTAAATAAAACTTAAGAGTTTTTAAAACGTGTCTATATTATTTATTTATTAAATTTTATTAAAATACAAGGTAGAGAGGAGCGAAAAAATTTTTTTTCGGAGTGTCATTGGTAGCATAAAGGTTGGGAACCACTGAATTGCGGACGTATTACTGTAATTCGATCCCTGATAGAAATCGAACAATTTTTGCAAGTGATGCAGTCAGTGGCGCACCCAGGGGAGGAGCCAGGGGGCCAAGTCCCCCCTAAGAAAAAAATGTTTAGCTGCCAAAATTAAAAACCGCGGAATATCCCTGGGTACCGTTGACAGATATTTTGGCTACAAAGAAAGAAAGGTCATCACGCAAATCCTAGGGCTGGGTTCAACTCGGTCCCCCCCCCCCCGAGATTACATCCTGGGTGCGCCACTGCATATAGTAAAGTCGCGATACTTTTCCAACGGCCTGTATTCTGCACGGAAACATATCATGTAGAGATATTTATTTTTATGACTGCGTCTACCGCGCCGAGAGTACAGTCGAAGCCGAACGTAGAAAAGGACAGCATGTAAATACAGATCGCGCGACCGAAGCGTATCGGTGTGAACCACTACTAATCCAATTACAAAACTTCTTTATTTTTCATTATTTTTTTATGGGACTTTCACCAACTTATTTCTGGCATTTTTCTGATTAAAATGACACCAAACACGATATAATTTTTAACTGTATTTAGTGGACTTTACTATAGTAACGTCACGAATTCTTTCTGAATAAAACGATGATTTCAGCACGCGCGACAATCGAACAGGCTAGCCAACACCCCGATAGCCTTCAATATATCCAACAGCTCGAGGATTACTCAAAATATCAACGACAGGAGAGTGTGGAGGAGATCTCTCCACAGCGGCCGGCCTTCATCCGCCCGCTCCAGGATCTAGGAGAGCTGCAGGAAGGTCGAAACGCCCATTTTGAGGCGCAGCTGACCCCTGTTAGTGATCCCACGATGAAAGTGGAGTGGTACAAGGATGGTAGGCCAATCACAGCTAGTAAGTATACCAAGATATTCGATTTTCTCCTGTCGTCCTTATGAAAACCAGGTTTCCAGTAAGTAACCAACTTCGCTAGATTGGAAACGATGTTGCAATTTTCCAAGGTATAAACGACAATTGATGAAGCATTTAAAAATCGTAGAGTAGTCTTTCTCAATGTATAGGCCGCAACTCAATATGTATTGGGCTAAAATTAGACCAGAGTAAGAAAAGTTACGAATTTGTAAAAGCTTTCCAAAATATCCTTCTGCAGTGTTCATGCAAGTTCGAGAATTGGAATAAGAATTCATCGATCAAGCAACGATAATAGCAACAGCGGCTGTTGAGAATTAAAGATTATCTTGTACTCTTTTATTTCAATTCTATGTAAAATAAATTACTCCAGTTTACTAAGTTTTTGAAATTTTTTATTGTAATCATTTTGATTATATTATAAACGTGTTGGGTTTCACGGCATGAAGGTTGAGAAATACTGTTGTAGAAAGTTAGAGTAACATACTTTAGACATTTAACACCCTCTTTCTTGCTTAGGATTAATACTGCATTCGTCTGAATATTTTATTTATGAACCATTGCTTTCTAGGCTCAAGAATCACAACCATCTTCAACTTCGGATACGTCTCGCTCAATATAATGCACCTACGAGCTGAAGATGCGGGTTCTTATACTGCAAGAGCTGTGAACCGCTTGGGAGAAGCTGTCAGCTCCGCATCTCTCCGTGTCTTTGGTAATATTTTTATTTATCATTTATTCTTCTACCTTTTTTAACACTAGAACTACCACGCCAGCCAAAATGATTGGGGTTTTACAAATTAATTTTAAAATTCTTATTTCATGTTGCACACGAAATTCTTACTTTTTAATGCTCTAATATATAGAGATTGTTAATTCTCTAATAAAAATTCTTAATTCTCTAAAATTCTTACTTCATGTTACATTTGCATCGATAACTAAAGGTGTAATATAAGAAATATAAAGAAATACAGTACATGCAATCCGCCATATTAGTGGTACCGTGCTCTTAAACGAAAGACCTAACCCAGACCGGGCCAGCATAAAGCGATACTTCTGTGTGCGGATAAGAATTGCTTTATGCTGGCAGGGTGTGCTATCCAAAATCGAACAGATTACGAGCATTCACAGCTTCGAGCGCGTTCTTATAGCTTAATGCTCGTCATCTGCTGGCTTCGTACGATTGCAGGCTGTGTTCGATGTCTGCTCGAGGCAGGCCTGGCTGACTGGGTATTCAGCAAATATTTTCTGTTGTTGATTATACAATGTATTTGCATATATTCTTGCAGCACGCACAAGCGTTACTTCAGAATTGGGTATCCCCGAGCAACAGCGATATATTGAAGCTGCCGAGGAGTTGGAAGCCTATCAACAGGCCATGCACCAGAAATATGTACAGGAGCAGCCTGAACCGACCAGCCCACCGGAATTCAAATCACCTATCAAGGATCAAAACAGCATTAGAGAAGGCGGATTCGCTCATTTCGAAGCACGTTTAGAGCCAGTTGGCGATCCTGACCTAAGAGTTGAATGGCTCAAGGACGGACGCCCTGTAGAAGCTAGTATGTACACATTCTACGTATAATTAATAGACTGGGTAGTTTTAACACAATTAATAATTTTCTAAGTCGATAGTAATAAATGGATGCAGGCTGGGAACGGTACTTCTTCCAACAACTCTAATACATCTCAAATAATAATCTAACAACATTCTGCTTTGTTTTTCGTTTATCCATTTTTGCCATAAATGCATAAAATCAGAAATCTAATAATTAAAGTAATAAAGGCTATTAAACCTTTCAGATCATACAAAAACATAAAAAATATAGCTTTACTGACAAACGTCGTTTTTATGGAATTTGGGAAAGCATACAGAATTTCGTATTGAATAATACAGTAAAGTCGCGATATTTGTCAACGACCGCGTACGCGATAGTTAGGTGCGTACCTACTCCACTGCCGGCCAACGCCGCAGCGCGGCGATGATTGATCTTGGCTCGGGTAAAACTTCTTTATTTTTCATTATTTTTTTATGGGACTTTCACCAACTTATTTCTGGAATTTTTCTGATTAAAATAACACCAAACACGAAATAATCTCAATTGTATTTAGTGGTTTAATTGACGAATGAAAGTTTCGGGCGCGAGGAAGGACAGCGTATGGGAAAGAAAGAGACGCGGACAGTCGCCGTCGTTGGCACAGTTCAAAGTGAAACTTTCATCGTCGATTAAACCACTAAATACAGTTGAAATTGTATCGTGTTTGGTGTTATTTTAATCAGAAAAATGCCAGAAATTAGTTGGTGAAAGTCCCATAAAAAAATAATGAAAAATAAAGAAGTTTTGTACATTCGATTAGTAGTGGTTCACACCGATACGCTTCGGCCACGCGATCCGTATTTCATGCTGTCCTTGTCTACGTTCGGCTTTCGTTTGAACTCTCGATACGATCTGCGCGGTAAAAAACGATAAAAACGATAAAAAAATAATGTCGGTATGTGATAGTTGTCCGTGCAGAACAC
This sequence comes from Lasioglossum malachurum, assembly GCA_028455605.1. NCBI lineage: Eukaryota > Metazoa > Arthropoda > Insecta > Hymenoptera > Halictidae > Lasioglossum > Lasioglossum malachurum. The sequence goes on along the minus strand of CM052316.1, from coordinate 15,789,414 downwards.
AGGCTGTTTGACAAGAAGCGGGACTTTACTGTATAAGATAACAGGAAAAACAGTTGTATTATACCACAAAAATGTACCAGCACATTTAATCTTTTTGAATAAAGTACTATAGTCTATTGCTAATAGAGACTAGCTCGGCTGATTCTAACGGTGCACTTCTCTTCTTCCAGGTTCGCGTATCACGACGTTCTTCAACTTCGGCTACGTGGCGCTAACAATAAAATATGTAACGATTTACGATGTCGGTGTGTACACGTGCCGCGCTTATAACCGCGTCGGTGAAACACACACCACCGCTCAAATGAGCGTAATTAGCAAGAACGATGTCATCTTCGACAGTCAACACCCCACCGGACTTCAGAAGATTCAAACCCTCGAGGACTCGAGCAGATATTCGCGACAAGTTCAAGAAGAAACTCAAGTCACCCAGGCACCACGATTTTTGGGTAATCTGAAGGGCACTAACAAGATCGTCGAAGGTCAACGTGCCCACTTTGAGGCTCGCGTTGAACCTCAGAGCGATTTGACTATGAAAATCGAATGGTACCACAATGGAAAAGCTATCACTGCTGCGAACAGAATTCAAACCTACCACGACTTCGGATATGTCGCCATTGACATTCTTCAAGTTAGACCCGAAGACGCTGGCACTTACACCGTCGTTGCCAGAAACGCTCTTGGTGAAGCGCGATTGGCTGCTACCATGGTTGTAGAAAGTGAGTTCTCTTTTACCATGTCCTCGGATATTTTTTATTAACACGTTCCGTGCCACGTGTAGGTACCACCGATGATACTCGTTTAAACAATAACAAGCTTAAGATTGTTGAACGGGCATGTCAAACTCTTTTACCACCAAGGGCCTCATTAAGTATTATAAATTAATTCGAGGGCCGCAATAGAAAAAAGCAGACTCGAAATACATTTTTTTTAATTAAAATTGTTGTTATATATACAAAATAACATACATACAAAAGTTGTTTTTTTTCAATTTTACTTTATTTGAATAAAACTATTTCATTTTTGCTTCGAAGAAACTTGGAAACGTTTTTCAGTAACCATATTTTCAAAATTTTGTTGAATTCGTTGTTACAACTCGTTTACTTAAACAGTTAAATATTCTTTCTAACAACTGACAACAATTTGTGAAACATGACCACCATCTATGACCATCTGCGTATGTGTAATGTTTCATTAATTCAGAAACTGTTATACATATATTATTTATGTTTTTATTTTAATTACAGCACGCTCAAGTGTCGACACAAGCAGCATGCACCGCGTATCCTACGAGAAAACGCAACGTCTCGAGGAATCGAAATTCGTCGAACCCCAGTACCACATCGAAGAAATATCCAAGTCGAAGCCAATTTTCGTCCAGCCATTGAGCGATCCAAAGCCAGTCAGCGAAGGCAAGAATATCCATCTAGAATGCCGTTTGGAACCAATGGGTGACCCAACAATGAGAGTCGAATGGTTCCAAAATGGCCGACCCGTCACTGTCGGCTCCAGATTCAGAACATACTATGATTTCGGTTTCGTCGCTTTGGACATTGTACACTCGACTGTCCTTGATTCTGGAGAGTACACCGTGAGAGCTACCAACCATCTTGGCACAGCTCATACATCAGCCTGCGTGAGAGTCATTGGAAAATCTGATATTGTCACTGAAACGCAACACGAACAATCCTTGGAACAGATTCAGATGCTGGAGGATTCATCGAAGTGAGTAAAAATTACTGAATTTCAATTATTAAATATGCAATTGTCGAATTCAAGTGTACAGGGTGTCCTTAAGGGGGTAGACGCGTTCTCATTCCCCCATAATATAAAAATGGCGTTTTTCAGTAGTCAAAAGCTATATAAAAGATAGGCCGGACCCGCCCTCAAAAGTCCATTTTTTCATTTACGAGGCGTAATTTGCATTATTGAGCAGCGTAATTTGCATTATTCGGAACCATACAACTACGCACGTAGTTATTTTATTTTTTAAATCAGAATAACTTTCTTATAATTGTACCAAACGACATGATTTTTTATAATCAATTAGAAGCATTGGTTTACGAGATGATACGCAAAAAAGATTTTTCAAAAATTGTAATTTACAAGGTTAAAATTATTAATAGAACTATAATATTTATTAAATTATACTAATTTCTTCATTTCCGAGGTCCATGGACATTTAGGAAGCATGTTCATTGATTAGATATCGATACAAGAAAGTTCGTTTTAGGCCAAATGTAAAACCCCCTTGAGCGAATTTCTTCGCCGCTGATTATTCTCTATAAAAAGTTGATATATTTGCATGTTTATATTTTTTCTAATGGCTACATATGGCTACAATTTCCTCTGCAATTTTCTACAATTTCTTCTACCTTTGTGTTCGGAATAGATACCGCAGGACTCAACAAGAAGAAGTGACAGTGATGCAGGCACCGCAATTCACTCGTGCATTGCACAACATCGAAACAGTCGAATTAACAAATGTCCATCTCGAGTGTCGTCTTCAGCCCGTCGGCGATGCCACAATGGTAGTCGAATGGTTCCAAAATGGCAGAGCCGTGAAGACCGGACATAGATTCAGACCATCTTACGAATTCGACTACGTGGCACTCGACATTCTCGGTGTCTACCCTGACGACTCAGGTGTTTACACCTGCCAAGCCAGAAACCAACTTGGCGAAGCTGTCACATCATGCTCCGTAAGAGTACACGCCAAAAAAGATCTTCTTTTGGAAACGCACCACCCCGAAGGCTTGGAAAGAATACAGTACCTAGAGGATGCCTCTAGATACAAGAGACACGAGATGGTCGACGAGATTGTTAACGTTAAGCCCAGATTCATCACCGCTCCGAAAAATCAGGAGAACCTCCGAGAGGGAGAACATGCTCATTTCGAGTGTAAATTGGAACCTGTGACTGACTCGAATTTGAAGGTCGAGTGGTACAAGAATGGTCGTCCGGTTACTGTAGGTAAGTGTCATTCTTTCTTTTGTTGTTTGTTAACATTAGGATTACGACCGCGGTCTACTGCAACCAATTTTACTATACTCTTCTCGCAGTAATATCGGTCAAAGCGATCTATTATATTTTACCTTACTTCATTTTGGTACAATTCATTGTACTTCACAATCTAGTACAGCCACAAATTCATAAGTTTTATTTTATTGTTTTTTATTCTATCTTTTATTTACGGCAATAATTAGAACAATCTAAAAGAAAATACAGGGTGTCCGAAACCACCCGTCCAGGGGTGTTAACTTCTCAGATAAGCATATTCGGTAAAAATGTTTGGAATAAAACTTACAGGGATTGATGGAGGACATATGGTCATGACCTTATATTTGACCTTCGGAACCATTTTCAAGGTTATTTGGAGGTCAGTACGTATTTTTTTTAAATGGGAACCCGTACTTTTGACTACGGATTCTGAAAGAGCTCGAAATTTCACGAATCAGATACATATGTACTTACGTCCTAGATTAAAATGACTGCCAGAGGCCATAAAAAATACGTATTGACCTCCAAATAACCTTGAAAATGGATCCGAAGATCAAATACAAGGTCATGGACATATGTCCTTTATTAATCCCTGCAACTTTTATTGCAAACATTTTTACCGAATATGCTTATCTAACTTAACTGCTTATCTAGCTTCACTTCTCAGTTAAAAACACCCCTGGACGGGTGGTTTTGTACACCCTGTATATATTTATTCTGTATCTGCAGTTATTTTAAAGCTTTAATATTGTTTGCAAAAGAATAGAATTTTATTTCAGTCTAGGATAAAGGAAAGGCGTTCATATTTAGTTGACTCTATTTGAAGTCCTGATAACGAGCCTAACTTGTTATTAAGTTCAGGTCAGGTCTGCAAAGGCTACTCTACAAGTGGGAATAAGATTCTATTTTATTGCACTTTCTTAAAATTCATCTACAAAAATTGAAAATTGCATAATATCCGCATATTACCCAGTGAATAACTGCAAACGGTTCGAAAGTGGAACTTTATATGTAGATAATATAATCAATGGATAATTAGTAACTTCATCAACTGAAAAGTGAAAATATATAAGTCAGAAAAATGAATTTGATTCGCAGGGCACCGATTCCGTCCGATACACGACTTCGGTTACGTTGCTCTGGACGTGATCGATCTGATTGCCGAAGACTCCGGCACCTACACCTGTCGTGCCGTGAATCTCGTCGGCAGCGACGAGGTGTCTTGCACTCTATCTTGTCGATCAACGGCGCAGGTGTTAACAGACACCCAGAACGAGCTCGGTCTCGAGCGGATCCATTATCTCGAGGACCGGACCAAGTACCAACGCCAGGAAGTCGTCGAAGAAACGACCACCCAGGCACCGATCTTCACCACGTCCCTGAACAACGTCGAGATCAAAGAGGGACAGAGAGCTCACTTCGAGTGCAGATTGATCCCCGTCTCCGATGTAACGATGAAAGTTGAATGGTTCCACAATAACAAGCCGGTGAAAGCCGGGTCCAGATTCGTCGAGACGAACAGCTTCGGCTTCGTCGCGTTGGACATCATGTACGCGTATCCTGAAGACTCCGGGACTTACACCTGCCGAGCTAAGAACATCATTGGAGAGGCCATCACTTCGGCAACTGCTGTCGTACACTGTAAGTTCTATTATCTATTCGTAGTAGAGTTGGCATTTATTTATCCAAATCGTTTGAGAAACACGACGATTCGAATAACTGGACTATTCTGATAACACTGTCCAACAGCCAAAAAACGTTTCGATTGTCACTATGCGATTCTTATTGAGTTTTTTGCACTGTGAAATTTGATTTTGAAAAAGGCATATTTTTCAACTTTAAACAAATATTGTGATGTTATCATAAAAGATTTTGAATTGTTCTTTACAGCAAAAGATTCTGTAGACTTTCCCGAATTACAACATTATGTACATTATGAATGTTTAAACATGTTTATCAAATTTCTCAAAAACTGTCTGCCTAGGGGAAAAATTAAGGGCACATTCGGAATCCGTGTAAAAAACTCAATAAGAATCGCATAGTGAAAATCGAAACGTCAACAATTAGTTGAAATTTGTTGGACAGTGTAATAGGAGTCCTCTAGCACCTCCTGTAATAGGAACTGAGGCTGAACTTTACAATTGGCCCCTTAAACATTCTCCAGGGTTCATTCATTCAATCATTCATTCAACTTTCGACACTTACTTTGATTACAAGAAATAGCCACTTTCTGAAATTTCAGAGGACGTTCCTGAGAAATTGTTTCTTAATAGAGACATAATTGTTATCAAACTTGGAAATTAATTTTTGTAACAATCTATTAAGTAGACCAAACTGTGTTAGGACCCACGAGTATGATAGTCATAAAAGTTATCATTATAATTACACTGCGATGTCATCTAAAATAATTCTCTTCCGTTTACCAAAATATTCTCCCTAGCTTCGTTAAGGAGTTATTAATGAAAAGCACGGACCAATCGGAGCACGGCTATAGCGGGCAGATTCCTGCTCGAACAATTCCAACCGTGACCAGTCGCCGAACCGGAATCTGTCCGCTGTAGTCGCGCTCTAATTGGCCCGTGTTTTTTGTTAATAACTCCTTAACAAAGTCGCGGAGGAATCATCTCAGGAATCACACCTCTCAAAGAAGTACAACATTTTTGAGACACCCTGTATAATGCATTTGAATTCACATAGGTGTTTATACTATCCGATCGTATCGGGATACTTACAGGATCATTAGTCTTCTGTAAAATAATTTTGAAAATGAAAAATTGATCATGAAAATCCACTGCATAGTTTACTTTTTAAGAGAATATTAGAGCTTATATTTTTCTCTTTCAAATCACGATATGCATCTAACTGTAGAATTACTAGACAAGTCAAATTGACCAATTTCAAATGTTTAATTTTTCAATTTTTCAATTGCAGAAATTACAATGTTATGTTTGTGGATAATTATGAATAAGTTTATTCATGTTTGAAAGTGTTAAAGCCGGAGCTTGAAGGGCGACGCGTGAAACGTATACTTTAAAAATAATCGTGATCTAATTTTGATAAAATTGATAAAAATCGATATGCTTCATTTCCTTTATGCTCTTACAATAAAGCTGATGTGCCCTTTTCTCGAATAGCGAAAAAATCTATCTACATGGAGACCCAAAATGAGGAGACTCTGCAACGTCTTCGCTATTTGGAGGATACTTCGCGTTACCAGCGTAAAACAACAACAGAGGAGACCGTTACACAAGCTCCAGTCTTCACGATGCCGATCAAAGATCTCAAAGTCGCTGAAAATCAGGCAGCTCATTTCGAGGCTCGCGTGATTCCTGTCGGCGACTCTAAATTGAAAGTCGAATGGTTACGAAACGGAGTTCCTATCGCAGCTTGTGAGTACCATTTTCAATTTTTTATATTATTAGCAATTAACAAGAAACTTTCTTCAAGAGACTTTTCACTCCAACAATGGAATTATAAATTATGACTAGATTGCGAATTTTGTACGACTATATTTACAAATTTATAGTAAACCACGTAGTTGTTCATACACCTTTTATATTATTGACGGTGAGAATGTGAGAATTTTTTGTATAATGAATTTCACAATTCCGACCAAATGCATTTTTTCAACATATTTTTTAGACGTTATTTACTAAACCAATTTTTCTAGCCTTACAGAGACATTGAAGACGTTTGTCCATTCACAAAAATGTTATTCTGATTTAAAGTGTGTGTGTTCAGTTATGGTCCTAACTGTATATTATTAATGGTACTTCTTGTAGACATATTAGTCTAATTTAATTGCCAGAAATTAAGTGCATAAATGACTATTTTGATGCTTTTTTAAAGGTGGACTGAACCACTTCATTATTTTAGTAGACAATGTATAATGAAATCTGTGAGCAATTGCATCTTCAAAATAAATAGGATTATTTCCTATTTACTATATAAATTACTGTTTCACCCAGTTCTGTCGAGGACTAATGAGTATCTTTCTGCAGCCAATCAAAATGACTGCATCAAATAAAATATTTTATTTTTAAAGTTGTACACATACTCTAAAATAAATAGGATTATTTACTATTTACTATTTAAACAATTTAAACTACTATTTTACCCAGCACTGCCGAGGACTAATAAGTACTTTTGTGCAGCCAATCAAAATTACTTCTTTAAATAAAATATTTTATTTTTAAAGTTGTACAAATACTTCAAAATAAATAGGATTATTTACTATTTACTATTCAAACTACTATTTTACCTAGCTCTTTTGAGGACTAATGAGTATCTTTCTGCAGCCAATCGCGTGACCACGATGCACGATTTCGGATACGTCGCTCTGAACATGAAGTACGTTAATCCCGAGGACTCAGGTACTTACACTTGCCGTGCAGTGAACGACCTCGGCGAAGCAGTTACATCTGCGACACTCTTCGTCCAGTGTAAGTAAACGCAGAAAGACGGTATCACACAAGATGAAGCTTCAACTTTTTTTAGCACCGTTGTCTCGTAAGCTACAGACGTGCTTCCAGTTCGTAGGAACAGTAGTTAACACGTAGACTTACGTATTTTGTGTGCAGCAAATTTTTCCCATTTTTTGATAGAGTGTTCGTAGCATATTTTTTTTTCTCTATTTTACGATGGTTTTTTGTGGTCTTCGTTTCCGTTCGCAGAAGCTGCGTGGATGTGCTTGTACGTAATTTTTTCTCGCGAATACAAGCTACAGCCTACGCAACAGACCTCTACTACGAACACAACAGAATTTTTCATGATTTTCCACACATTACGATCAAGCACCATAACATCGAACATAGGTTTTGCACTCCAAATTCACCATTTCGCGAACCAATTTCACCCATTAAGAATATTGAAAATTAACTATTTAATTAGATTAAATTAAAGCTGTCCTGATAACGTGAAAAATTCTCGATCAAGGGAAACAAAAGAATTATTCTATCGTTCGAACAAATGGCTGATAGCCTTTCATACATACGGTACATATGTTACGGTAAATGTAATAAACTAGTGATTATGTATAATTAAAAATATAATTACAGTTTATTTGGTATATAAATGTGATAAATTAGAGAATATTTATTAAATTAACCGGGGAGTTTATATAATTCCCAACTGTTAATGGTGAATGTGATAAATATCTTGACTGAAGAAGGATCACCAAAATTACTTCGAGAATGTGTTAGAAAATCGTCTCTTTCTGGAGGTCGGAAAGGGATAATAAAATGAATGTGATAACAGTCTATAAAATTACCAAAGTCTAACCAAGACCTTTTTATTTTGAAAATATTTCCCACAGTTTAATATAATTAAAACATTTACCAAATTTAGAACAACTCATGTCAGTTTTATCTTTACCTAATCCAGACCAATGTCGTTCCTGCTCGCTTGTATAAAACAAAAGAAAAAATAAAACACTATCTTGTGTCTTACAATCTATCGCTATTTACTACTATTCTAATCCCATCTATTATGTATTCTAAACCACACACTCTCTCTATTGGCCTAACCCAGTTCAGTTATAGACCGAACCATTTATTGAATTTTTAATTGTAAATTATAAAATATTGCTATTCGCAGCCTCTCGCGCCATAGTGTCCAACGAAAAACTATCCTTCTGACTAGTTACTAAAAAAACTGCGCTGTATTCTAGTGGCTCAGTCAGTCAAGATATTTATCACATTTACCATTACCAATTGGGAATTATATAAACTCCCCGGTTAATTTTATAAATATTCAATAATTTATCACATGTAACAAATATAGTGGTAAATATAATACGAGGTGGCAATTATAAAGCGCTACAGATTATAGATTATACCCAAAATTGTTTCAGATGAAAATTGTTCAGTACCAACGGGATAATCATGTGGTGGGACTTTTATTTTCCTGGTGGACACTCCAAGGTGAGGTGAAGGTCAACTTTCATTCATTAAATGGATGGATATGTTTTTTTATCCACCATCAAATAGTGCGTTCTAAGATGAGTCATGAGTCCAATGACCTATGACTCAAGGTCATTCAAGGTCAAGCTTTCAGGGGAATGCAGAAAAGGTGTGATTGTTTTATTTGTACTTTAGTTCGTTCCTTTGAACTTTCACACCATGACAATAACATGTGTTCAATATCAGCATTACTCAGGACAACATCAAAGTCATTCTCAATGTAATGAAAACAAACGAATTTATGTATTACTGTGCTCTTCTGCAAGATAGTCAGTTTAGTTTCATTACTATTCGTGCTAAGGTATCCTTCGCTGAACGATAGTTTTTAAATAAGTAAATTGTTTTGCTATGTTTATGGTACTAGGAAAATGCAGGAAAAATTACAGAATGGCTGCTAATTTGCTCGATCATCAAAATCGCATATGGCATTTAAAAGACTAGAACAGCGTTTTCCTATGACGCGTGAAAACATGAAAGTTCACGTATGTGAAGCTTGTGCCAACAATAAGATAAATATTGAAATGTTGAGCAAAGTTAGAGAATCATTTAAACAAAAAATTGTTAAGTGCCTTTAAGTAATTAGGTAATAATTTTGAACACATACTATAAACTAAAGTACAGATAAAACGATCACACCTTTCCTGCAATTCCCTGCAAGTTTGACCTTGAATGACCTTGAATCATAGGTTATTGAACTCATCTTAAAACGCACTATTTGATGTTCGATATAAAACATATTATTCCATTTAAAAACAGAAAGTTGACCTTAACCTCACCTTGGAGTGTTCACCGGAAAAAATAGAAGTCCCACCACATGACGTCCCCCTCGGTACTGAACAATAATCAATATTTTTGATGACATTCGTCTGTAACGCTATATAATTGCCACCCTGTATAATAATTATACATGATCTCCGGATTAATCACATTTACCGTAAAACATACAACTCCATACAACGACACGCTGACAAATACTCTTCCCCGACACAGCCAAAGCAGCGCTGCAATTGGAGTCGCAGCACGAGAGCGCGCTTTCGAAGATCCAGATCCTGGAGGACACCAGCAGGTACCAGCGCCGCGAAGAAGAGGAGATCGTCGTGAAAGAGAAACCTCGTTTCACGGTCCAACTGAACGGACCCACCAGCCTAGTCGAAGGTCAAAGCGCACACTATGAGTGCCGTATCGAACCTTACCCCGACCCGACCATGAAGGTGGAGTGGTTCCACAATGGCAAACCACTATCCACCGGTCACAGGTACAGAACCACCTGCGACTTTGGATTCGCCGCTTTGGACGTTCTGACGGTGTACGCCGAGGACTCTGGCACTTACACCTGCCAAGCCACCAATAGACTGGGATCGGCGCAGAGCTCGATCAATTTGAATGTGAAATGTAAGTAGCACTATCAAAACCAACCAGGCTTCCTCGTAAATCATCTGAAGATTTTAGGGAGTCGATCAGAGCTGCAGCAGACGTATCTTTCTAATTTGCATACTTGTGAAAATATTTATTTCAATATTTTCACTATACAGGGTGAATATTTTTGTTATTGGTAATACAGAGTGAGTTACGAATCGTGATCAGTAACAGAGTTACTCTGTTATTAGCAGTCCGATCGAAAATGTTCGCAAATTTTTCGTCAACTCTTTTTTTTATTATTTCACAAGGTCATCTTCAATTTTTTGCAAATACACCTATAATTTTTTTACACCTATTTGTTAGAGGATTTCAAGACGAATTCAGAAACATATCATAACATTAAAAAAATTGCAAAAAAGATTGCAAAAACTAGCTTTTTTTTATCCTTTTCTACAAAAAAATTTGATATAATCACGTGAAAGTTCTTTTGAAACCATGTATACGTGATAAAAACAGATTCTAAAAATAATCTCTACTGATCATGATTCGTGATTCACCCTGTAGAATGAAAAAAATTATATACAAAATTTGCATGGCGTAGAGGAGGAAATATTGTAATTTCTTTAAATGAAATGATCAATTCTTGGTATCGCGAATGGATAGACTATCAAATTTTACGTAAAAATGTATTCACCTTCATATGTCCTACGTCTAATAGTTAACGAGATATTATTGAAATAATTCTCCAGATGTACTCGTCATATTTAATTGAGGGACATCAGTTCGAGTAACTGTTATTAGGTTGCTGCATATGAAATGTCCGATTTTAATGATATGAAAATATATTTTCGATAAAATTTGTCCAGTATCGCAAGGGACACATTATGCTCTTATTTATTCGACCTTGAGATGATCTTGAAAGGCCTATGAATATTATTGCTATCTTCGAAACATTTTCGAAAAACTATCTGAACGTAATTTTAGCATAAGCCAGCCTCCTTTGCAAAGAGAACACTATTATTTCACAGTATGCGATTGATACGTTTACTCATCAGCTCCTTCTCCAATTAAATCGTACAGGGACAGTAGGTGGATATGACCCCGCACTCTATGTCACCTAAAGTCTTTGTCTTTGTCGATTGTAGTTCCGCTTCGAGATAGACATTTGCTTCTCTTGTCACGCTCTGCTTCTCTCTCTCTCGATGTATCACGTTTGTTTTTCTTGTTATTTTGCCATTGTAAATAGCAAATCATTCTAAAGTTCTCGATCCAGCAGATCTACATGCATTCGCGTCGATTGATAGACGTGTGCATTCTAATTAATGACACTTTACAGCTCGTGCTTCGATTATTCGCGACACCCAACACGAAAGTGCCTTGAAGAAGATACAGTACCTCGAAGACGATTCACGGTACAAGCGTACTGATCAAGAGGATCTGATCATCGCCGAGAAACCGAAGTTCGGTCGGCCATTGAAGAATATCGAACATCTGCCAGAGGGCAAGAGTGCTCACCTCGAGGCGACCTTGACACCTGTGAACGATCCCACGATGGTGGTCGAATGGTACCGGGATGGAAGACCGATACCTCAAGGTCATAAATTCAAGACCACTTATGACTTTGGCTACGTTGCTCTCGACATCCTCTACGCTTATCCCGAAGACTCTGGAACCTACATGTGCAAAGCGAGGAACGCTGTCGGCGAAGCTGTTACCACTTGCGTCATCAGCGTTGACTGTAAGTAATTGCGAAATTATCGCAATAATAGAAAATTGATACATCTCAAGAAGTATATAATTAAGGGGTTTGGACACAGTAACAAGTGGGGAAAATTCCAGATTTTTAAACAACAGTACAGAAAAAAGTGAACGATTGATTAATATAAGGTTTTGTGTATTTCAGTTTACTATACATATATATATTACCAACTATAAAAAAATGCTGGTAATATTTAAAAAATAATTTGTTCTTATGCCTTTCGTCGTCTTTGCTCGGAATATCTTTTCATCTAGAATCTAAATGGCCAACCGGTGTACAGGATTCCTACAAGTCGAATCAATGCTGTAGATATTTTGACAGATTCGTTCACGAACACAAGAATCTCAGTTCTTGTTTCTTAATCTGCTATAGACAACATCCGATCGCAAAAGACTTCTAACCTTTCGAAACGTCAAAATTTATAAGTTGCCCAGCTACTAGTTTCAACATTGCTTTCAATGTCTTCGTCGAAAAGGATAAGAGTTCAAGGAATTTCGTTTTTCTCGAACAGCAAAACAAGGTCTCTATTTGGATACGTTGGACGCCCAGCGTTTGCAGAAGATTCGCGAATTAGAGACCGTGGAGATCAAGCAAGAGGTTGAGAAAGAGGTTGTGCACCAGAAGCCCGTTTTCCTGACACCGCTCAACAACCTGGATCACCTGAAGGAAGGCGAACACGCTCACTTAGAATGCCGCGTCGAACCGATCAACGATCCGAACTTGAAGATAGAATGGTAATTACCCAGGTTCTCTTTAAAACTTACCCTTAATTCATAATTTTTGGATACTCTCTTAATATCTATGCATTTATAAAATCTTATAATCTACAAAAAAACACACAATCCATAATTAAATATAATTACAGTAAAGTCGCGATATTTTTCCAACGACTGTGTTCTGCACGGAGACATATCGTGTAGAGACTATTACTACTAATCCAATTACTAAACTTGTTTATTTTTCATTATTTTTTTATGGAACTTTCACCAACTTATTTCTGGCATTTTTCTGATTAAAATGATACCAAACACGATATAATTTCAACTGTATTTAGTGGTTTAATCGACGATGAAAGTTTCGAACGCAACGAAGAACAGCGTATGGGAAATTCTTTGAACTGTGCCGGCGACGGCGACTATCCGCGTCTCATTCTTTCCCATATGCTGTCCTTCCTTGCGCCCGAAACTTTCATCGTCGATTAAACCACTACATACAGTTGAAATTATATCGTGTTTGGTATCATTTTAATCAGAAAAATGCGCCAGAAATAAGTTGGCAAAAAATAAAGAAGTTTTGAATCTGCTCTTGGCATAACCCAGAAAGATGCCAGAAAGAGATGGCAAAAGATCATCGACAAAGTGGAAAATATTTTATTGATTAAAGTTCATTGCTTGAATAAAAAAATTGGGCTATATTACACAGATAGATTTTTTGAAAGAATGTTTCAGACAAAAATTTCTTGTTTTTTCGCATAGAATCCGAATCCGAAATAAAAAATACCACGTTCCATCTGAAAAATGTAACTTCGGTCTCAATCACCTATTTCCAGCCGAAACCGGAAGTTAAATATATCACCATTTGATAGAGCGAATCTGATTTATTAAAGAAACAATTTGACTTTTTGGAAATAACCTATTTTCTAGATTATAAATGGGTGGTACGCGCGGGTCTGGGACACCCGGTTTGGCTCGATTAAAAATAATTTGAAACCTTTAATAACCTCATGATTTTATTTAATCATATGTATTAATCCAATGAAATATAATTTTTTCTTAATTAGGTTCGTGAATGGCGTTGCCGTAAGAACTGGTCATCGCTTCCGCAAAACCCACGACTTCGGTTATGTGGCACTTGATATTCTTTACACCTACCCAGAAGATGCTGGCACTTACATGTGCAAAGCTACCAATTTGGCTGGAGAAGCTGTTAATACCTGTACCATCAAAGTTGGCTGTAAGTAGATTTCATTAAATACCAATTATTGACACGAAAAATTAAACCAAGTTACATAAAATCGATTTAGAGATACAAAATTTAAATTTATCAGAAACGGATTACACGTTCCAGTAAACGCATTGCTATTAATAATAATAATTTATTGCATAAGTTTATATATATATATATATAAAATATAATCCTACTATCTACGAATATATACTATATGTATAGTAACTCGAATTAATATTCGGACGATCTAGAAAAGACGATAACTTTTTTAATATTGTACTATACGATTTGAACATTTTTGGGAAGCTGGAGCAATTAGTTTACTGCAGGATGTGAAAAAGTTTTTTTACAAAAATTGCAATTGATCGGAATTGTAGAAACAATACTAAAAGTTACATTGTACAACTTTTGTATATGGATTTATATTGAAAATTTTTAAAATACCTTTTGTAGATAAGTGTAAATTAAACATGTTCTAAAAATTTTGCAATGAGCTGTAAAGTTTGAAGATGGTAAAAATTGCAGATTTTCACGATTTTCGGTCTCTAACTGCAATAAATCTAAGGATTCTTACATCTTTCAATGCCTGTCGTTTTTTCTCGCATCAATCGATTTCGATCAAACTATACATATAGGTCCACATAAAATAGTTGTAAAATGCAACTTTTAGTATTTTTTCTATAATTCCGATCAATTGCAATTTTTGAAACAATTTCTTTTCACATCCTGTAGTAAACTACTGAATGGACTCAATCTTGTGGCACATTTTGTAGGCTTTAATTTTGTATAGAAAGGTCTTATCGCTAGGATGCATAGTTTCTGAGATATAAGCGGAAAACCGAAAAAGGGGACCTTCTACGTTCCCCCCTGCACCCCGCTCACCTGCTAGGAGTGTGGACTTTTATGTTTACCTCCTAACTAGTCCAAACAAAGTCTCAAAGTTAAAAATTGTGTTCCTTCCATTTCCCTCTACAACTTTTCGTTGACTGGACTATGCAGTTTCCACTATTCCTGGCATCCACGTGATAAATGCTTTTCATACTGTCTGTTGTTATATTATTCCACTCTCGTTCCAAATTATTCCCTAAATGTGTTTTCGAGGTAGACAAAAGATTGGGGTGGCCATTCCATAATTTTTAATGAATTATTACATTGAAGTTGATCCAAATAGTTTTTACATATTTTTGACGTGTGTTTTGGATCATTATCATCATACATATTTATATTATGCAGTTAAAGGTTCATAATCTATACGAGATATCAGAGTATTACTAAAAACCAAAGGTGTCCGAAGACTTATGATCGGGAGTGTACATCCATGAAAAGAAAAGAATTGTATCGTTTACAATTTACCTAAAAGTTAGATCCGTAAAATTTATTTGTGTAGTGGTCAAGCATAACTGACATTAATCCTCATTTAGCGAAATATAAACGCTACCCTCCCCCTTGCTTTCGACCTCTGAAGACTCCCGAAAGTATGAATATGAATGAGCTTTGTCACGAAAGAAGAATTTGTTGTCCGTCACCAAATCGAAAAGAAAATTCATCAAACATGAAGCCGAGATTCGGATCGTTCTCCTTAACGACATGTGCATACAATAAACAATTTACCGATGTTTCTCAAATACAAGATAATTATTGTTGTCCAAGAAACCGATACAAAACAGTGATCGACCGTTCTTGCAAGACATATCCTAAAACTGAAGTTTGTTTTGGAACGGGAAGAAACTCCGAATCAAATTTCGATAATTACAAATACTGCCACGGAAAGGACGAATCAAGAAATACTTGCCAAAGTGCAAACTCCCATTGCAGTGGCCGTCGCGTTAAGTTTCGAGGCTTGCACGAAATACCCTGTCAAGCTGAAAAGATCAGAATTTGCAGAATAAATTGATATTTGTTATTGCTGAAAAGAAACGAAGCTGCGATGAAGTTGAATTCGCTATATAGTAATTTATAAATTCCTTCGCTAATTTTGTAGCATTCGTCAAATGAGACAAATAGAATGTAACTGTTTTAACATGCAATTTTTCTTCATTCAGCTCGCCGCAGCATTCTTCTGGATACGCAACATCCTGATGGCCTTGAAAAGATTCGTGAACTCGAAGCCCATGGACATCCAGCACGTTTGGAGGTTGAAGAACCTCCTGTGACTCCACCAAGATTTGTTACTGAACTCAGGGTAAGAGTTTTTTTTTGTCTTTTATTCAATATTTCCTATTATACGGTAACGTGAATCATTTACCTGAACTAATTATTATTCGAAAAAATTCGCGATTAATTCACAATTAACGAAGAATGTTAACCAAGTGGTCTTCTTGATTTTGGTAAAATTTATACCGAGTATAAAATTATATAATACTCTTTCAAGCATTTTAGTACGCTAAAAATAATCTACTGATGTCTTAAAATTCTTTTAATCATTCTATTATTTCAAGTAGCATCAATCCAATTTTTTCATAAATGCGTACAATCCTCAGCCTAGTTATAATAAATCTTGTCCCCTCTATTTTAATGTTATTAACACTAGGTTTACGGGTAAATAAAGGGTTCTAATATATTTACAATACGAAGATTGACTGTTAGCTGACGAATTTATGTCTTTCGTATATATACATATATATGTAATTAAAAAATGGCTAAAACTTTGGATAGGCATATTTTTTTTTTTTTTTTTTATAAAGTAATGTAAAATTCTTACTTTTAGTGCTCAGTAAACCTAGTGTTGAACAAGTTGCTCCAAGTATTTGTGACTTTTATGGACACGGGTGTGCCAGTCAGCGTATTCACAATTCCACAAACCATTTTCTAACTTTCCAGGGTACCACCGAAGTGTACGAAGGCCAAACAGCTCACTTCGAATGCCAAGTTGAGCCTCTGCACGACGCCAACTTGAGAATCGAGTTCTTCCACAACGGCAAGCCTCTGCCATCGGCTTCTCGGTTCCACGTGACCTTCGACTTCGGATACGTGGCCTTAGACATTGGCCATGCTGTTCCTGAAGATGCTGGTCAATATTCGGTACGAGCTACCAATGCTCTTGGACAGTGTGTCTCCTCCATCGAGCTCAGAGTCATCCCGAGAGATAATATCATCTTGGACTCCCAACGTCCCGAAGGCATGGACAAGATTCGTGAACTCGAGTCCCAGCAGCCTTGGAAACGACCGGAAATACCGGAACCACAGACTAGACAACGACCTGTCTTTACTCAGCCATTGCAGAACATCGATGCCATACCTGAGGGACAGACTGCTCACTTCGAGTGCAGGTTGATACCAGTGGGAGACCCTACAATGAAGGTCGAGTGGTTCAGGAATGAAGTGCCACTTGAAACAAGTAAGTTCATACAAGTAGGAACGCAATTATTAACACATTTGCCGGCGATAATTTAATAGTATAATGATTCAATGATTCAATGATTCAATGATTCAATGATTCAATGATTCATTGATTCATTGATTCAATTATTCAAAGACTCATTGATTCAATTATTCAATGACTCAATGACTAATGACTCAATGACTAATGACTCAATGATCAATAATTTAACAATTTAATTTTTGAAAGTCTGCGATCTACAAGTAAGTAGTTTTTCGTAAATCGACGAGATATACCTAGTAATGTAATGTAACAATTCCCTTTGGTATTATCATGTAAAAAAGATTTTTATACTTCCTTGTGGTATAGTTATTAAAAATCCTATTAATAAGCTTCCGTTAGATTAAATGTTTCATAAGGAAATCAATTCGAAAAGAACTGAAATATTCTAATAACTTTCTATTACCTAGGCTCAAGAATAACCAAAGTCCACGATTTTGGATTCGTGTCCCTGGATATTTCGCATGTGCGTGAAGACGACGAGGGTGTCTACATGTGTCGCGCTACCAACGCGCTTGGCGAAGCAGTTACAACAGCCTCGATGAGGATCAGGAGTCAGTATCATTATTCATAACAGTATATTTACCAGCAAAATTGCTATACTATACAGTCAACTCTCCTATAGCACGGTTAATTCGATTCGTATTAAACGAAACGTACAAGTAGCACAAATCATGGGAATGTATTCCGTGTTACATCGAAACCATGATATTGGAGCATCGTATTGTATCGAAACCGCGTAAAACGAATCATAGGAATAATGCAAATAATCGGACAGTGTTCTGTGTTCGAAATGTATTTTCGGAGTACAGAAAAGTCTTGATGTAAGAAAAACCATTGGGTCCGTGCTGTTTCTTAGATCATACAGTTCTATTTTTGCGCCGTATTATCTCGAAACCGTGTTATAAGAGAACTGTTGCACCTTGTTCTCAAGATATGATATTACAATTGTTTGTACTATTTACAATAATTCTTCGCGTGCAGGCAAAGCAAGCATCCAATTAGACACCCAGCACCCTGAAGCGCAGCGCAAGATCGCTCAACTCGAGGCCGACAAACCCGGCCGTGCTGAAGAGCCAGACAAAGTGTTCGACAAACCCATCTTCACACAGTTGCTGACCGGTCCTACGGAACTCTGGGAAGGTCAAATGGCTAGATACGAGTGCAGAGTTGTGCCCGTCGGCGACTCTAGCTTGAGATTCGAATGGTACATAAACGGAGTCGAACTAAAGATGGGTACGTATACGAGATCACTCGAAGAAATAAAGATTGTAAACTGACTTGTTGCTTTTAATTCGCTTTCTATTATTAATATCGAAGCTACTGCATTCAGCTATCTGATGTTAACAAAGCAATAATCTGTATAAAAATATTATTTCACAAAATGTACATTAACAATAAATAATCTGCTTCAAACAGCCTAGACAAGAGAGTTATATTTTTAATATGGGTGCATTTTGTTATGGGTGTAACTGGGCGTAATTTATTTAACGAAACGGTAAATGGAAAGTTAAGTATTATCGTTGCTGTGAATGTCTTAACCTTCTATCGTTTCTCAGAGTCCTACTGAACTTTATTTGGTACATCGCCACTAATAATCGCCATTAATTAATTTTTAACTCTAAGCAAACAAGTGTGTATTTTGTAGAATAATAATAGTAATTTGCTTCGTTTTCGACTAATGTGCACAATGTGAATTTAGGTACAGTAGAGTATTTTATAACTTAAATCATATTTAAATAAATGAATGACTGCGCTGTTTGTGTATGTCCACGTTGTCTAAAAACATCAAGCGTGCATATTAACCCTTTGCACTCAACTGCCCCCTCTGAGGCATCAGTCAAAATTACTCTACCATAATCCAAAACAATTTCTATATTGCTAAATGTTCTTTAGTTTCATAAATTGCTAACAGTTCAAGTGTGGCACAATCGAAATAGCTTCGAGTGCAAAGAATCTTGAAAAAAGAACCTTTGGGAGAACCTTTCAATTAACTCTTTGCAATCGAAGTTATTTCAACTCGAAAATTAAACATTTCTTCCGACCTGGAATAATGAAATGATTGATTAGACACCAACGTAATTAATAATGTAAACAATATTTTGGACAATGGTACAGCAATTTTTAGTGGTGACTCTCTCTCTTTGGGTCACCACTCGAGTGATAAGTAGACAGCGGATTTTATGCATTTATGACAAAAATGAGTAGGTGTAATTCGCAACAGTGAAAACATTAGAAGAATTTAAAAATACCGTTCTATTCCTTTCAACCTATTAAACGTACTAAGAAAGAAAATGAATTTTTATTTCACTCCAGTTGATTGCGAATCAAGTAGAAAATTTTCATTTCGCAAAAAGATCCGCTGTCTAGTGATAGGGGTTAAGAAACATCATCTGTCACAGTCAATGCGATTAACACGATGATCCTCGATTAGGTTCCCGCTTCCACGTGAACCACGATTTCGGCTACGTAACCCTGGACATCCTGAAGGTGATCACGGAGGATTCCGGCGTGTACACATGCAAAGCAATCAACAAAGCCGGCGAAGCTGTGTCTTCGATATCTTTGAAAGTCAGAGCGCGCTCAGCCATCGACGCTGACAGTCTCCAACCCGACGCATGGCAGAAAATCCAACTGAAGGAAGCTGAGATGAACAAAGTACCCGAAATGTTCGTTGACACTACACCTCAACAGGCCCCGGTGTTCACGAAACACTTGGAGAGCTACGACAAGCTGGTTGAAGGACAGCACGTGTACCTGGAAGCTCAAGTGGAGCCAAGAGCAGACCCGAACCTTCGTGTAGAATGGTTCAAGAACGGAATATCGCTGCAAACCGGAACCAGACTTCGTAGCACCTTCGACTTCGGTCTGGTCACGTTGTCCATCAACGGTTTACGACCAGATGATTCGGCAATTTACACCTGCAAAGCCACCAATCTTCTCGGAGAGGCTGTATCCACGTGCAGCTTGAAGATCGTCGATCGTCATTGGCTGCTTGGAGACACTCTTCATCCTGACGCTCTTCCAAAGATCGATGCCCTGGAACAACCACACCCAGGCACCGCAGAACAGCCAGAACCAACTTACGAAGAGCCAGTCTTCATTACTCACCTGAACAATGTCGAGTGCATTGAAGGTGACAACGCGCACTTCGAGTGTAACGTTGAACCGTCGAAAGACCCGACGATGAGGATCGAGTGGTTCATCAATGGCAAGGCCCTGCCAACTGGAGCCAGATTCAAATCTACCTACGATTTCGGTTACGTTGCTCTGGACATCAATCACGTATACGAGGAAGACTCCGGCGTGGTGATCGTTAAAGCTACCAACTCGAAGGGCTCCGCTCAGACCTCGGGCACATTGAAGTGCACCAGCAAGCAGAACATCTACTTGCAGACTCAGCATCCGCAAGGTGAAGCTGGTCTGAAGAAAGTGGAGGAAGCGGAGGACGCTTACCTGTCCAAATACAGGAGGCCGGAAGATGGCCCCGAACATGAATACCCGAAACCGATCTGGACGGTTCCTCTGCAGCCCGAGTTCAAACTGGGCGAGTCCGAGCCTCTACACTTGGAAGGCCAGGTAGAGCCAAAGGAAGATCCGAACTTGAAGATCGAGTGGTATTTCAACGGGAAAGCTTTGGAGCATGGATCCCGTTTCAAGATGACCAGCGATTTCGGATTTGTCACCTTGGATCTAACTGATGTCTATGATCGCGATTCTGGCATCTACACCTGCAAAGCGTATAACAAGGCTGGCGAAGCATTCACTTCGACAACTATCTACTGCTCGACCAAGGAGAACGTTATCGAGAGATCGCAACATCCAAAGGGCAAAGAAGGTCTGGAGGCCATCCAAGACCTGGAAGAGTCCTTGAAGAGGCAGGAAGGCGGTCCGCCAGAGAGCGACGAAGGACATCCTCCAGTGTTCACGTCCCAATTCGAGAACCTGACGAACCTGTCCGAGGGCGAGATCGCGCACTTCGAAGCTTCCCTGACCCCTACAGGCGATCAGACCATGGTCGTCGAGTGGTTCTACAACGGCAAGCCATTGGAAGCTAGTCATCGCACCAGGACCGTCTATGCCTTCGGCATGGTCGTCCTCGAAGTGCTCGGCACAAAGATCGAAGACTCTGGCACCTACTCCTGCAGGGCTACCAACAAATGGGGCAAGGCCGAGATCAGCGTGGAGTTGGAGTGTGTTGACAAGTCGAAGGGACAGAAACCTAAATTCACCACCCAGATACAGTCCCTGGAAGGTCTGAAGGACGGCCAATCAGCGCACTTCGAGTGCACCCTTATTCCTGTGGGCGATCCTCACATGAAGGTCGAATGGTTCCACAACGGACAGCCTTTGAGACACTCTTCCAGGTTCAAGATGGTGTCCGACTTCGGATTCGTGGTCATGGATATTGCCGGTGTGATGGCTCACGATACTGGCGAGTACGTCTGCAAGGCCAGCAACAAATATGGGGAGGACTATACTAAAGCGACAATCAGGTGCTTCGGCAAGAGCGGAGTCTACCTTGACTCTCTTCAGCCCGACTCTCTTGCAAGAATCCGCGAGCTGGAGAGCTTCAGTGGGGAACAGCCCACCACACCCACGACACCTGTCGCCGAACCACCTAAATTCATCACGCAAATCGTCGACATCACCAAGCTGGTCGAAGGACAGTCTGCTCACTTCGAAGCTAGACTCACTCCGGTTACTGATCCAGACTTGAAGGTCGAGTGGTACTACAACGGCAAGAAGCTGCCTCATGGACACCGGTACAGGACCTTCCACGACTTCGGTATTGTCATCTTGGATATACTGTACTGTTACGAAGAGAACTCAGGTGTCTACGAGTGCAGGGCTTATAACAAGTATGGAGAAGACTCGACTAAGGCTACGTTGAAGTGCTACTCCAAGGCTAGTTTGATTTTGGACTCTCAGCTTCCGAAGGGAATGGAGGGTGGCCTGGAGAAGATTCAGACTCTTGAAGACTCGATGATTAGAACAAAGGATGAGAAGGTTGTTGAAGAACGTGGAAAGGCTCCGGTGTTCACCGTGCCGTTGAGCAACATCGATGGCTTAAGAGAGGGAGAGAGCGCGCACTTTGAAGCTAGACTTACGCCTACCGACGATCCAAAGTTAAAGGTAATAGTATTCAGTCATTTTTTAAGCTTTTTCTTTTAAACCTTCATGGTTAACCTGTAGACTTTTTCTAAAAAAAATTAAGGAACAATTGTCTAAATGCAGGTGAACAGTGCCATCTGTACAATCCGCCTTCTGAATGTTAATATAAAATTTCCGGTTTCTAATAAGTCAAAATCCATTTGTCCACAGGTCGAATGGTTCTGGAACGGCAAACCATTGCGAACCGGTACACGTTTCCGCACCTTCTGCGACTTCGGCTTCGTGATCCTCGAGATCTCTCCGATCTATCCGGAGGACTCCGGAGAGTACAGTTGCCGTGCGTCGAACGAATACGGCGAGGCCGTTACCACCTGCACGATGAAGTGCACAGGCAAACGCAGCATCATCTTGGAATCCCAGTTACCAAAGGGAATGGAGAGCACGATCGACAAGATCGCCGAGCTGGAAGGTCTCGGAAACGTGCCGAGCGCAGCTACGCCGGAAGACGACACAGGCAAACCACCGGAATTCATCACAACGCCATCAGACTTGACTCTAACGGAGAACGCGCTGGCTCACTTCGAGTGCAGGCTGACACCCATCAACGACTCCAGCATGAGGGTCGAGTGGTTCCACAACGGAAAGCCTCTTCTCGCTGGCAGCAGGATCAAGACCATCCACGACTTCGGCTTCGTCATCCTCGAGGTCGCCAACTGCTACCAACGCGATTCTGGTTTATACACCTGTAAAGCAACTAATCGTCACGGTGAGGCCACTGTCTCCTGCAAGCTGCAGGTCCGTGGTCGACAGGGTATCATACTGGAACCACAATTGCCCACCAACTTCAAGACCGGAACTGAAAGCATCCAGAAACTAGAAGAGGCTCTTTACAAGAGGGACGAGATACTGACTGAGGAAGAGTCGCCGAATCCTCCTAGATTCACTGTGGAGCTGAAGGATATTGAAGTGGAGGAAGGAGCGCCTAGTCATTTTGACTGCAGGGTTGAGCCGGTTGGAGATCCTACTATGAGGATCGATTGGTTCCACAATGGACGATCTTTTGCCACAGGCTCCAGAGTACATCAAATCAATGACTTTGGATTTATATCGTTGGATATGTCATACACCTATGCCAGGGATAGCGGAGAGTATGTTTGCAGGGCTACTAACAAGTGGGGCTCTACCACCACCAAAGCTACCATCACTTGCAAATGTAAGTATAATTTCAGATGATGTTTTCGGACGGTATTCTGGCCTGGTCTTAAATTTGAAATTAAAAATTAATTATTTACGCCAAAATTAAGATGGTAAACAATTATTATTGTGGTTGGAAGAATCAATTTTGTTATAAGTTTGGATTTTAATTCGCATACTATACGAGAATTTAGACATTAATTTAATCCTCACATTTTAATACTAATCTAACTCGAAAATGTTAATCTCATCAATTTTAAGAATATTGTAACCCTTAGAATTTTTATATCAGTTGCATCACTGAAATGAAACCCGAATTTTATTTAAGTGGGTATTCTGGTCTAGAGTATCATGTCTGAGGACATTTTGGGGATATTTCTAAAAAAACAAGAACATATTTTGAATTTATTTTGTACACACGTGTTTACTATTATTTGGAGTATGTAATACAGTTTTCTCACCAAAATAGTTGAAATTGTATGGGTATATTTAGACACATTTAAAAATGAATTAATCAATTTTAATTTCTTGGCAAACAATATCAGTAATAAATGCTTGAAACATTACAGCAAAGAAAACGATAGACTTCGAGTCCCAGCTGCCATCAGGCATGAGCGGTGAGAAATTAAAGGAACTGGAGCGTGGACCAATCAGTGAACCACCACCTGAAGAGCCAACGCCTCGTCAACCACCTAAATTCATCACACAAATCCAATCAGCGACCGTGGATGAATCCGAACCAGTTAGGTTCGAATGTCGCGTGGAACCAAAGGATGATCCAAACTTGCGTATCGAATGGCACCGCAACGGAAAGTTAATTCCATGTGGACACAGATACAGAAGCACGTACGATATGGGATTCGTGTCCATGGACATCCTTTATGTATATCCTGAAGACTCTGGCGAGTACGTGTGCAAGGCCATCAACGATTTTGGAGAGGACACTACCAGAGCATCGGTTTCGTGCAAGAGTAAGTTGTCGATCCCATCTGTAGAGATATTTTAAACCTTTCGAGGTTGTAACGCTCTGTAACATCATTTAATGATCAGTAGACTGCGGATCTGTATGCATTTATAGCAAAATTGAGTAGATTCAAAATTGTTGAAAAATTTAAAAAATAAAGATATCAATTTATGATTTCTCCTCTATTAAAATCATTAAGGGAAGAAGTAACATTCAATTTAGTTTATATTTCTTGCAATCACTGCAGACAATCTTCATTTTACATATAATTGCAGTCTATTTATCAGATTTCGTTCTTTTACAAAATTCTCAGGAAGTATGAAGGAAGACTCAATTGCAACACTAATCCTACCAATACAATTTTAACAATAATCCTACCAAGCCCAAAACATATGTATGAAAGTGAAACATGATACTTGGAAGTATTGCAAAATATAAAATTACTGAAAGCATTACGTGATAAAAGATAGAAAATGTCATTTACCCCAGACGTTTTCTTAGTGTGTAGTAGGTCTTCGTTAAACTTTGATTGCAAGAATATATTACAAACATTTTTATTTGAGACAATTTTCTATCTTCAATTTAAAACGTAATATTTATCTGAACAATGCAGGAGATACGGTTATACTCTATTGCTAATATTTTGATCATAAACGTGTACATTTGCATGAATCTTTGAAGTTTTACTTTTTATTATCATTTTATTCGTTTCACAGACAGCCAATTTAATTTACCTTTAAATGTATCTCACAGGATTGCCAAGCATCATTCTACAAAATCAAGTGCCAAAGGGTATGAAGAAGTCGGAAGCGCTGATGCAAATGGAAGCCACCATCAAGAAGTACACTTCAGAAGTCCACTTAACCGAAGACGACCTCTACGACGCGGACAAGAAGCAACCGCCACGATTCGTCACCCAGATCTTAGACCAGACCGAACTTGTCGAGATGAACAGCACGAAGTTCGAGTGCCAGTTGGCACCTGTAGGTGATCCGAACATGAAAGTCGAGTGGTTCTTTAACGGCAAACCCTTACCCCAGAAGAACAGATTCACACCTATTTATGATTTCGGCTACGTGGCGATGAACTTCGGCTGGGTTTACCCCGAAGACAGCGGCGAGTATCTTTGCAGAGCGACGAATTTGTACGGTATGGATGAAACACGAGCGGTGATTCGAACGGCCGGAAAGCCTGGAATCATTTACGAGTCCCAGCTGCCGAAGGGCATGAAGAGTATCGAGAAGATCAGGGAGATGGAAGCTGCATGGCAGATGTAAGCATTTTTCTATAATATTCGTTTATTGTTCAGCGGCAATTAACACTCTAGTTCGTAAAACAGTACAGTAAAGTCGCCATATTTCTCCGCGACCTTCTATCCAGAATTGGTCTAGTGCCTACCCACTTCACTGCAGGATCGATTTCGGCTCGGGTATATTGGTGTGAACCACTATTAATCAAATGTACAAAACTTCTTTATTTTTCATTATTTTTTATGGGACTTTCACCAACTTATTTCTTGCATTTTTCTGATTAAAATGATGCCAAACACGATATAATTTCAACTGTATGTAGTGGTCTAATCGACGAATGAAAGTTTCGGGCGCGTGGAAGGACAGCGTATGGGAAAGAAAGAGACGCGGACAGTCGCCGTCGCCGACACAGTTCAAAAAGTTTCCCATACGCTGTTCTTCGTTGCGTTCGAAACTTTCATCGCCGATTAAACCCCTAAATACAGTTGAAATTATATCGTGTTTGGTGTCATTTTAATCAGAAAAATGCCAGAAATAAGTTGGTGAAAGTCCCATAAAAAAATAATGAAAGATTTTATATATACTGGAGTCAAAAAATATGTTCAATAAATTCCCATGAAAACACCTTTACAATTTCAATAATTGTCAAATAAAGAATCTAAAATGAGTCATTTGACCCCTAGTGGTAGGTTTTGTGTTAAATAGGATATTAAATTACCTTCGGCAGAAGAAATGTAAAGTTTAGACAGTTTCACAATAAAAAAAAAATGCTTGTTACAGAGTACCTGAGGAAGAAGGTGAAGAAGAGAAGGTGCGAGCTGCGCCCACGTTCGTCAGCAAACCGGAAGCCGTGACTGTTGAAGAGGGCGACTGTTCCAGATTCTGCTGTCGTGTTACTGGTCATCCTAGACCACGTGTGATGTGGATCATCAATGGACACACCGTGGTCAATGTAAGTTTCGGTTATTACAACAACCCAACTACCAGATTTTATGAAGAAAACATAATTAAAAGTAACGATTAGATCTTTATGTAAAAACTACGAAAGGTATTTATCAAAATGAAGAATTATTTTTATTAGTTTTTAAAAAGATTAAAACTGGGAATACAGTTTATTTCGATATACGTGAAAACTTTGAAACCGAAATGAAACAAAATATGGATACCAACGTATTGGTAAAACAATACTAATTCAGTGACAAAATGTTTATGTTCCTTATGATATTTCTGTGAAAGTTTTACCAACATATTCGTGACACTATTCTCATTGAAATGACACCAAACACAATACAATTTCGTTGATATCTAGTTGTTTAATTTACGATACAGTAGAAATTCAATTATCAGTTACTTAGCTACAAATTTTATTAAGTAACTAACTCCACAATTTCTCAAACGAAGTCATTTATATATATTTTCTAAGCACGAGTATTTTATATCAAATTAATCGCAAAATTCAGAGCTTTCCAATGATGTACAGTTCAAAAGGAATGGTCACTGAATGAGGTTATAATGATACAATAAAAGAATTACGAAACAGAAGGTCGCGAATTTAGTTTCCAACCTAATATTTAATGTTTTAAATTACACCTCCTCATTTTCGTGATAAATGCATAAAATCCGGAGTCTATTTATAACGAGTGCATTATTTACAACCAATATTGAAACGATTTGATCGATTTGCACAGGGATCGCGCTACAAGCTGACCTACGACGGCATGTACCATCTGGACATTCCGAAAACAAGGCAATACGACCATGGAAAAGTTGAGGTGATTGCCAGAAGCTCCGTAGGCGAAGCTCGCACTGAAACAACTCTAACCGTGAAACCAAGAAGCGACGACTATCGTGGCGTATTGAAGAACTCACCAAGGCGTAAGTTCACCCTGGAACAGAGACTCTCTTACATAAACGTGTCGTTGCATCCTTTGTGTCTCTCAGACATCTCAACAATTCACATAAGCCTATTCTATCACATCTTCGATTCTTCGAACTTCTGTACATGATTCTGCGAAAAGTTACATTTGATTTTCACTTCCATAACGATCAATGTTAACGAAGAAATACTAAAAATAGTTACAAACGGCACAAAGAATGCAAGCACATACAGAGAACAAATGAAAATCCGCCAATATCGAACAACGGCACAATAATACCACACGAGAAAGATAAATATAAATGAAAACGTGGTGAATGGCGATATCAACAAGGTAAATGATGGTCGCGACAACCGAAACACAGTACATAAAATATCGATACGACACATGCATTCTATTCGAGTACAGATATAACACTCGAGACCATTTATTCGAAACACCAACTTATCCCCTATCCTCGTCCTCCTCCAATACGAATATTACGAAGGAATTCGAAAGATAGATCTCATCCTCGAGCACCTCGAGCAGCTTCCTCTTCTGCTTCTTCTTCGGGGTTTCGGGATTCGACGAGCATATTCGAGCAATGTCGTCTAAAGTGAAAGGTATCGGCTGCTTGGTTTCGCAAACCGGCGTTCAGGTATGGAATATAATATCGAGAAAGCACACACAGTTCATAGACTATCTGTTTCGTTACTGTATTTCTTTTTGTTTTTTCCGTATGTAAATGGATATCGGCACGGAGAAAAACATTTGACGAACACTTTTTAATAGACAATCACTTCGAAGATTCGATACTTTTTTTTAGGATGACACCTGAGCTTCCTTGAGCGAAATGTTTTCCTCCGTGTTGTTCAATGCCTGATTCACTGGAGAAAACGGGTTTGCTGCTGATTAATATTATTCTTAATATTTTTTTCTTTCAGAAAAATTTCATTCCGTTGCTTTTTCCCAATTTTATTTAATGTATTGTTTCTTCATCCCATCATTGATCGCGTGGATTCGGTGACGTCGATATAAAATATAAACCCGTCAGGTTGATCGACTCCAATCTAATCAGTTTAGCGTGATTAGCCGAGCAGAGTCCGTATTTCTCAGAGTGCTATCCATATCGTGCTACCGTGTCAACATTAATCACACCTAATCGCCGTTAGGTGAAGAATTTGTTGTTGTAGCGAAATGTTCCTTGTTGCCCACGTTCCCTTATGTGTCGCGTTTCGTGTAACATGGAGATCCAGTCGCCGACGAACTAATTACTAAATGTTTCGTAAATTCAGATAATCCGTTTTGAACATTTCGAACGTCACTGGATCTCCGAATACACGAATGCGAGCTCTTGAAATGTTAGAAATTAGAAATCCTTCTGATATCATGAGAATGCCGTTCTCTAAAGTATTGCCTTTGGAATTGTTATTATTGGAATGATGAAAAAAAGGAGGAATGAAACCGTGTTAACCACGTGATCTAACTTCAACCGCCCGGATGTCCATCTCTGTCTCCGTAGTCTGGTTTCCGGGCACCTTGTTCCCCCCGTGCTGGAGACGTCGATATGTGTTGCATCGCCAATGAAGTACTGTGTCGTATTTCCCAGTGGTTCTAGAGAAATTTCTTTTGCTCTGAAAGTGCAACGTTCCATAGATAATCGATGCCGTCTTGCAACATTCAATTTGAAACTGAATCGATTTTGAGCTCAATACAGCAAATATTGCAGACGTATGCCGTAATAATTTTGTTTCTTCAGAAATTTTATTAAACTATATACACTGCTGTGCAAAAGAAAGAAGCACCCGGCGATATTTAATAGAAAAACGTGAAAAATCAAATAAGAACACACTAAGTTTTGAAAAAGGATTCCGCTGTTTCATTGAATAGTTCTGAGAATATGTGTTATCGCGGATAATCTAATACTTCAAATGCAATAAATCAATTATTGTACAATACAATTTTTACACAAAGATATTATTTGTCATTATATTTTATAATTATTCCGGGTACTTCTTTCTTTTGCACAGTAGTGTATAATTGTCTTCTAAAATCAAGCTGAAAATATTGAATGAATTATAATATGTAAATCGAAGCCTTAAGTTTTGTGAAATCTAAAAGTTGTACATAAATAACATCAAAACATTTCATTCGTTTCTTGGACTGCGGACTTTTGTGCAAAATAAAAATTGTCTGCATGCATTGCGAGAAACAGGTGCGCGATATTTTTATCTTGTTGAAATAATTTTAACGAGCTAATAATAATACAAGAGTATTTTCAATCGTTCGAATGGTTTTATTGTTTTATATTTGATCTACTCGTTTTTATCACAAGTGCTTAAATTGCGCAGGCTGGTTATGATTATGGTGCCCAATAATGTATTCAATTGGTTTTATAGTTACATTCATTCAAGTTTTCTGCAATGAGCATCCGATAATTAAAGATGCGTTTCTATAAATTGCTTCGAAAGTTTTAGTATAGGGAAAGATATGCAATATTACTTAATTTATAATTCTGGGGTTGTTTTAATTTTATTTTACAGGATGTGCATATACTGAAGTGTAGTAGTAAAATGTCTTCATAATTTTTCAATACTAGCTTTTACATAAAACATATCTGTTAATGGGTCAACAAAAATAATTCTCAAATAGTATTTGTAAATTAAAAGATAAATCTTCATCATTAATAATCTAATAGTTTCTTATGACAACAATGGGTAGATGTAATTTAAAATGAGTTAAAAAATACTGTTATATTATCTTCAATTCTTTTTCATCTTCTTCTTCGTCTTCATCTTCAATATTAAACATATTGAGAAAAAAAATAAAAGTAAAACATTTTTATTTTGCATAAAAATCTGCTGTTTACTTATAATATATGCATAATAAAGTAAAGTCGTAAAATGACTTCATAATAGTCCAATACTTCATTGCATTTTCATAAAATGTATATTCTCAAAAATAATTCTTAAGTAGCATTTGTGAATAAAAATATAATATTTTTATGATTAATAATCTTTTTAGAAAAACTTACTCAGAAATTCTTTATTTTTGAAGGCTGAATTTGATTTGCAAAAGGGTAAATTTGACTTGCAAAAGGGTGAATTTGGAATGCAGGACCTGTAGTCTTCTCATAAAAAGTAGATTCCGAAACTTCGAAAGTAATTCTTAAATAGTACTCCTAACAAAAAATGATATTATACGTTAAAAACTTATATTAAGAAAGAATGGAACGCATCTATCATTTTGGAACATTGCGCTTTCAACATGGGTTGAACGTTTGCGAACCCAAATGGTTCATGTTCGTCTGGCATGCGTTGTCTTTCACGTAACAAATTCGAAGAGCGGAATGATCTAACGTGCATTTTCTGTAGCGTGGTATGATTACGGGCTGACCCAATACCAATCGGAACGACAGAACACAGAGCTCGAGAAAGTGTTCGATGAGAGGCATCACAACGTAACCCAAGGTATCGAGATCGCCACTGAGCATCTTGGGCAGAAGGTAATCAAGGAGCCCGAGACGGACTGGCAGAGATCCGTGAAGAGCAAGAAGAACGAGGACTACTACAGCAAACTGATGAACCTCGAAGAGGAACAGGTGCTGAAGGAGAGCAGGCTCAGGGAGACCAGCCATCAATTTGCCATTCCTGGAGAGAAGGTCGTTGCGCACTCTGTGGCCAAGGGAATGGCTCAACAATATGAAGAAACCTTGTGCGTATTCATTTACTATTGCAACTTTTTTCTACTTAATCAACTAGATTTATCGGGAAGCTGTCAATGAAATTTTTCATCTGTAGAGAAGAATTTTTTTTCAACATTCAATGTATCCATAGCGTATTTACCTATACAGGGTGGGGCACAATTACATGTACAATTACATGTAATGTACAATTATTGTACATTAATGTACAATTGCAATTTATTTTGGCTCAACCAGTAATTGTAATTGCGGACCACAATTACAATCACAGTAATTGTGAAAGGAGTAATTGCAATTACTTAACACGATTATAGTAATTGTAATTGAGTCTAACAATTACTTCAGTGTAATTGTTCTTTTGAACTACTAATTTTTTGTTTTATACCATTTAACCGTTTTCTTATTGTAATTATAGTCCACTTTTGCACATGTAATTGAAGATGTAATTAAATACTCATGTAATTAATTACTGCCCAACTCTGCTGTACATTAACAAAACCAAAGTAAAATTTCATTTCGGTTTAAAGAAAATTAGTAGCATTCATATATTTATTAAACTCTGTTCAGAATCTTGATCACGAGTCAGACACGATATTGTAGGGGAAGGGATTAAACACAAGAATAGCTTGTTCTTTTATAACGGATAAATCCGTTGTCATGTAGTCCAAATAGTACTTTTCGTCTAATCTTCTCAAATATTCATTTTTGAAAATTGATTTCCAGGGAAGACAAGGAGACGACTCAGGAGACAACACAAACTGCAACAAAGTTCGTGAAGAAGCCATTTACAACGGAAGTGGACATCGATGTGGAGCGCGCGAAGACCAGCGGAAAGTATCCTCCAGAACCGTCGGAATCGACGATTCACGGCCGCGAAGTACACGTTGCCAAACAAAAGCAAACGCAGAAGGAGGTCAAAGGCGATCTGGAGATCACCCGAAAGATAACAGCCACGGAAACCACCGAGATGGAGCACAAGGCCAAGACTCAGGAGCGTGTTGTTCAGGGTGTAGCGAAGCCGGCGAAGCCACCGGTCTTCGCGAAGAAGATTCAACCCTGCAGAGCTTTCGAGCAAGAACAAGCACGCTTCGAGGTCGAATTCGACGGCGATCCATTGCCGAATATCAAATGGTACCGCGAGGACTTTCCGATCCAGAACTCCCCGGATCTACAAATTTACACCTTCAGCACGAAGTCTGTGTTGATCGTCCGGCAAGTGTTCATGGAAGATTCCGGCGTGTTCTCCGTGATCGCTGAGAACAGGGGCGGGAAAGCGAAATGCAGTGCGAACTTGGTTGTTGAAGAGCGCAGGAGGCAACCCGGAAGAGGAGGCGTGGTACCACCCAGTTTCTTGTCGACCATTCAGAACACTTCGATCACCACTGGGCAACTGGCTAGATTTGACGCTAAAGTGACAGGAACTAAACCTCTGGACGTTTATTGGTTAAAGGTACTGCACTCTTCCAATTAAGGAAAAAATGTACTTCAATACTAATGGTCGCGATTTTGTTTTTGTATTTTACCTAAACGCCTATTATTCTACGTTAGATTAAAGAAATTACGTTCTCCTACCAATATTTTGATTAGGTCCAAAAGAAAACGAAAACATCTCAAACATAACGCAATATTAGGTGATCCCATAAGTAAACTGCGGATTTTTATGCGAAATCAAAATTGTCTGAATAGAAACTTAATTTTTCCTTCCTTTTAAGATAATCTGTTAAGATAGCAAACTGGCAATCCATTATCGTCCCCGAAGGGTTAAATAAACATCGATATGTTATTTACAATATATTACAATTGTTGGTAAAAGACAGGAATTTCTATTCAGTTCCTGTATCTTAAAATTGATGCACAACAATTTTATTTCACACGAAGGTCCGCAGTTTATAGTAACACAATATTATTAAAATATTGTCTTTTATTGGATTTTAGTATAATTATTTCAGCATGTCTAACAGTATTTGAGGGAAAATCTGTGTACGATTCCAAAAAATTTAATTGAATGCCTTCTCTTTGTATTTATAGTTTTCTATTTGATTTATTTGTATCTTTGCATTTAAAGTTTCCTATTTGATTTATTTGTATCTTTGTATTTAAAGTTTCCTATTTGATTTATTTGTATCTTTGTATTTAAAGTTTCCTATTTGATTTATTTGTATTTCCACTATTTTTAAACTATTTCCACTTTCAATTCTTTTTTAATATTTTTTATTGATAAATTATTCTTCATATAGTTTATATATCATAATTATATTGTTGATTTTTATGCAACATCTCTGAATTTGTTCAATGATATCCAAGAAAGTAGAAACTATACAGGGGGTGATTCTACATAAAAGAGTAATCCACAATCGTATTATGATTAACAAAAAATGTGTTATTATTATAGATTGTCCTTCAAATTGATTGATCGTTCTGTTCACGTGCGATTTCAGAACGGCAAGAAAGTAACAGCAGACATTCGTTATAAGACGCTCGAGGAGGACAATATCTACACTTTGCTGATCCTGGAGACAGTGCCGGAGGACTCTGGAAAATATGAGTGCGTTGCCATAAATAGTGCAGGAGAAGCTCGTTGCGATGGCGAGTGCACTGTTCGAGGACCTCAATCTCCTACGAAAATGGCGAAACCTACGACACCCGGTGTGGAGAAAGCACCCGCGGTTTTGGAGCCATTGAAGGATCAAACTATCAGAGAGGGAACAGCTGTCGCGTTCTCGTGTAGGATCACTGGAAAACCGGTACCGACCGTGCAATGGAAAAAGGGCGACAAGGTATGAAAGCTATTCAAGTAATATAAGGCCTCAATATTCTGTTATATCTTCATTACATTACATTCATTATAAGTGCGACTTTGACACCCAATATGATTTACAATACACCCCAATAACTTTGTTTAACAGTTCATTTATGTAATGTATTCATATATGAACATAAGAGAGATTCATAAAGTCATATATAATATTCAATATTCACACACACATATATTATATGAATATATGTAAAGAATCTTATTATTCATTTAAAAAGTTCATTGATGTCAGAGATATAACATCAATTAATTAACTCTTCTATGGATTATTCTGGATACTTGTTGACAAAAAGGAAATTACTACAGATTCCTATGTCCTTGAATACTTACAAATTGATTTACATTCGATGCATAAGAGAGTATGCGTTAAAACTATAAAATAGAATATTGTAGAAAATATAGAGTATCGAAATGAGGATTAAATAATAGTTCACGAGGGTGATTTTGCTAAATTCATACTAAATGTTGCAGGTAATAAAGCCGTCCAAGTACTTCCAAATGCAGAAGGAAGGTGAACTCTGTACTTTAAGGATCTCGGAAGCCTTCCCTGAAGACGAAGGTGTCTACAAGTGCATCGCTAAGAATCCAGCAGGCGATGTGACTACATCAGCTAATCTCCGAGTTCTTGGTGAGATTGACTATATTTATATTTATATTATACTATATTAACGTTATATATTTAACTAGCTCAAGAAAATGAAAGGAATGTTTCAATCCATTTAGACATGGACCAATTCAGTTAAAATTTTATGGAATTTTTATTATAAATATAGTAAAGTCATGATGTAGCCCCCTGACGATCTCCACGATCACCGTCCCTTCGCCTACCCCTTCCACTGGGGGGCGTCCCCGCCAGGGGCCAAGAAGCTTGAGCTGCCGTGTTTACATGCTGTCCTTTTCTACGTTTGTAGAAATGTCCGATTTTTAGCAGTGACAGTATTACGATAAAAATAAGATATTATAGTCATACACGTTTTTCATTTACAAGATTGATATCTTGATTGTGTAGTTCTTTTTACTATCAACGACTAGTACGTTAATTAGTCACTACATTTCGACCAAAAATCATAAAACGTACTGCTACTATCAATAATTTATTTTTCCAGACATAAAACGAAAACACGACAGTCGCGTTGGTTGACGTTGAAATAAATTTTATTTAAAAGTAAAATTATACAATAAATATGAAACTATAAAAGTAACAGACACGTGGTTGCCTTACAAAAATGACAAGAATTAATTTATTTAGACTTTGCGCGATTCTTATTATAATACGTGCTCTAATAAAGATATTTATTAAATTATTTCTTGTTAAAGCATCTTTATAATTTTATTAATTGTGAAGTAAAATATTTAGAACCGATCATTTGACTGGTCGTGGTACGTTTAGTGTTGAGGATTAGATTTGTACCTTAAAGTTGCTGGAAACGACTGTCCCATATATGGTACAGTAAGTCCAGGCACTCTACCCATATTCTTGCTATGGCATTTTAAAACATTTCGATTTGAAAACTATAATAACTGATCTCACATTCGATTGGTACTAACTCTAAAAATCATGATCTATTTTCAATTAGCTCCGGACGCAGCTGACACTCTGCCCAAAGTAACACCTCTGAAGGACCAAATAGTGATGGAAGGGCAGCCAGCACAGTTTAAGACTCAAGTCTCTCCAGCTAAACCAAAGCCGAACATCCAATGGTATCGTGATGGTGCCTTGATCCCGCAGTCGCCTGATTTCCAGGTAATTTCAATCAGACTTTCCATATTAACAAATTCTGTCACTGTCATTTCGATGAAATTTTCAGCATGTGTATAACTAACATAGATCTACAAAACATATATTTTAAATTTTCTTTACGGGCCCTAATAAAAAAGTTTTAAAAATGTCTTTTTTATTTTTGCATGTAAACTTGTAAATTACAATTTTTTGGAAAATCTTTTTTGCATATCATTTCATAAATCGATGCTTCCAATCGATTATAAAAAATCAGGTCGTTTGGTATAATTATAAAAAAGTTATTCTGCGTCAAAGGGCGTTCGAATACTTTCGTGAGCCACTGTATATTTTGAAAAATGAACATAGTTCAATCTTGTTCGTAGTTGTAAATATTTGTACTGTAACAATTATACTGTTTCAATACCTTTTTCAAACGTGTACTATTTTTAACGTGGCATGGTATATTCCAAGTGGTGTAAATGGAACGTTAATGGAAATGTTGACGGCGAACGTGCTAAATAGAACTTGTTTTATGGCCAAACTGAAACAAATGATTTATTAACGAATAAAACGTTTGAATTCTAGATGATACACGAGGGCAACAACGCCGTCCTCCTCATAGCAACAACATACGAAGAGGACACTGGCACCTTCACCTGCCGGGCTACCACCTCAGCCGGCACCGTAGAAACCTCCGCCAAACTCATCGTCAAAAGTAAGAATTGAATAAAAGATACATGTTCA
The DNA here is from genome assembly GCA_028455605.1 of Lasioglossum malachurum. Classification (NCBI taxonomy): domain Eukaryota; kingdom Metazoa; phylum Arthropoda; class Insecta; order Hymenoptera; family Halictidae; genus Lasioglossum; species Lasioglossum malachurum. The sequence continues at coordinate 15,752,652 of CM052316.1, read as the reverse complement.
GTTGCTAACCCGAACCCGCGATTGAATGGACGGGACAAGCCTCTAGGGACTGGCGGAGAAACAGGCTGGCATTCGAGACAATTTTCCCGTAAACAATTTTAATTCACAACACCTTTGTTTCCCAAATTATGTATACAATCTTATGTTTACTGTTGTCCCAAACTGTTTAAACGGTGCACGTACCGAACATATTTGCCAAGAATCTTGTTGCGATCTTGGTACTGTAAATTACATCAGAGCAAAATATAAACATATTTGGTTCACAGTATTTTCATAATACTTGAAAGTACCTCTGGGACATAAAGAGTTGAAAATATTATTTGTCAAGAAGCAGCAAAAATTAACACGTTCACAATTTGATGATCTAAACTCGAATACAGAGAAAGGCAATGATTTTTATGCTGAAAGCAATAACAAGATGTCTTCGTTTAGCAGATTACATGTTCTTTTTGTTTCTGCATAGCCACTCCCCACCACGAGTACCAGAACTTAATTAATTATTTATTTATTGATGCCAAGAAAATAGAGAAGTATAAACGGTAGGCGCTAAATCCTAATCTCTTGTAGGGAGGATAGTGTTTACGATTGAGGAGCAGTTCAAACAGGTGTTCTCGTTCTGAATCATATTCTGGACATTGCCAGATAATATTGAAGTACCAGAACTTGTGGTGGGGGTTGCTAGTACGGAACGAACTGAGATTCCGTGCAACAAACGAGGTTGCATCGAGCGAGGTTCTACTGTACATGACTGTGAACATGTTAAAATACAAATGTAATTAAAAGAAAAGATGCGGATACTTTGCTAACGAATAATTACAACGATAAATTGCCTCCGACGCGCCCGTTTCTCCGTCGACCGCGCACCATCGAGGGTCCCCGTGCGTGTTTATATTTCTTTCGCTTTTTTTGTTGTTTTCTCTAAAAAAGAAACCCCTAACGAGAGCGATTTTCACCGATTCTCCCCCATCCCTTGTCCCCGAAACCCCCCCCCCTTAATCAAAGTTTCAAGCGAGCCCGGGGAGTTGTGTACTAACTCGTCGTGTTTTGAAAGTAGACGAGCGAGTGAAACGAGACGTATAGAGTGACCTCTCTCAGCCGCGAGAGGGAGAAAAGAAAGAAAGGATTGAGAACGAACTGTAGGGAGGTTAAGAGAGCGTGACGAGAACAATGTCGCGAAGGTGGTGCTGAGAAAACTAGCCCGGATGACGGATCGTAGCGTTTTTGCGAGCAGACGAAACGTCGAGTCGAAGCTTCCACGATGTTATCTCGCGATCGATTCTTCGCCTGTGAAACGAAAAACGAACGTGGACGTGCAGAGATATTTTTCGATCGGAAGGTGCATCCGTTGAGCGAGACGCGTCCGCGTGCGTTTTGTTCTCCGCGTCGAAGATCGAGAGAGATCGAGACGAACGATCGAAAAGTTGGTGCTTCGAATCGGCGAGCTCTGAAAGAGAGTCGGAAGGACTGGGATCGTGTGTCGCGATTCTTCTGGTCCCACGTTGTACATAAAACACGATCGAGAACGGCGACGAACGATCCGGATCGATGGATCGTTCGTCTGTTCTGAGGATCTCGAGAATCGCGAGAGAATTACGGAACACTCGAGCGAAACAATAAAGGGAAACGATGTCGGTACACGAGCACGAAACTCGTTCATACACTCGTTCGTTTTAGTGTCGATGTTTCATTATATAAACAAGCATATTACGTGTATCGTTAAAATTATATAATATACATATATAGATTTGTAAGTGTATACATTACCCCGCCGCCGAAACAGATGCACAAAATGCAATCTACGATTCAGTCAGCACCGGCGAGAAAGTTTATAGTTACACGACTAAACACACCGCAGAACCCTTAACATTCTACTAATCGATTATTTATTATTGTACAATGGAAAGGCCAATAAAATCGATTGTTTTAAGTACGTACAAGCCTCGTTTGTTGCCGACTTGATAGTTTTACACGATACGTTGGTACAGATAATCTTTAAGCGCATAGAGTCTAATGAGGACGCTTTGCAAACAGTACAAATGGTATCTCCGAATTCTGTGCAACGGTTGCTTCGAAACTGTCCAGACTTATTTAGAAACACATTATTTACTATTTAATTTTTGAAAGGTGGATGGTTCTATCGATAAGGAATACGAATACGCATCGAGATTTCAATATCTACATTTTCGATAAGAATTACAATTTTTTAATGTACTTTTCGAAACGGTACAGTAAAGCCTTGATCTAAGAAAACGGAAACCGTGGAATCTAAGAAAAATTAATATCCCGAAGAAGCTCGAGCTGCCTCGGCGCCCAGCAATGTCAGTTTCGGTGTGAACCATTACTAATCCAATTATAAAACTTCTTTATTTTCATTCTTTTTTTATGGGAATTGCACCAACTTATTTGTGGCGTTTTTCTGATTAAAATAACACTAAACACGATATAATTTGAACTGTATGTAGTGGTTTAATTGAAGAAATAGTAAAACCACAGGATCTAAGAAACAGCACGGACTCGAGGATTTTTCTTAGATCAAGGCTTTACTGTATTATGAATTCATTATTCTTAGCACAGGTTACAGGACAATACAAACGACATATACTATTCATTCTGTTTCAGAATATTTATAATTATAATGATAATGCACTATAGACTTTAGAACAATTCTACGTTAGATTAAAGAAATTACGTTCTCCTACCAATATTATTATTAGGTCCAAAAGAAAACGAAAACATAGCAAATTGTGGATTTTTGTGCAAAATTAAGCAGCAGAAGAATTTAATATTTTTCTTTTAATAAGTTTGCTAAATTGAAAATAACTCGTCGGTAGTCGCAAATTCTTTTAATCCTTTCGCTATATTACATGGTACCTACTTGCTCTCGTTATAAATGCATAAAATTTCGTTTCATATTTTTAGGAGATGAAATACAAAGAGTCAACCAAAATCATTAATCTTTCAATAATTCTATAGATTCTAGAATGTGAAGGAGAATGTTCATAGAACAATAATGATTGCGATTTTGTTTTTGTATTTTAGCTTTGAAAAATGTGGAAAAGGCCCCATAGGAAGACCTAATATTTTATTGCAGTTTGTTTTACATTATCAAGCCTGTAATGATTAATATTACCCGATCTATTTTCACTATAATATTTCAAATCCATTTTTGAACATCTTACACTTAGCACTTCATCTACCGAAAGTCTATTAACAGACATTTTAATTTTTAATGGATGAGCTGTAATTAAAAGAGGCTTGATCAATTTCTTTTAAGTAATAATTTCAGAAGAAGTAGTTACACTATATTTATCCATATAATTTGCTAGATAAACAAAATTTCTGTCACTTTCTAGCAGTTCATTAAGAAACTCTCAATTATTGATCATTGATCCCAAAAGAACTACTAGAAAATTGGTAGTGGGCAAAGTATTAGTATTTTCAATCCTCCGACAGCAGAGTCCGGGTCTACTTTGACCCAGAGTATCTCAAAATCGCCATTCAATTACTCAATTTCTCACAAATTATTTAAATGTACAGCTGAAAGATTAACGCATTTACAAAATTTACCTTGAAAAATGTGTTTGAAAATCTTGATAAATGAAGGAGTGAATGGTCCTAAACATCATCAATTATATAATCACAAGAATGTTCCGCCACCCGAGGGTTGAAAATTATTCGAAAGAAATTGAATCTATCTAGAATCTCTAGAAAATCTGTTTTCTGCGAAATCATCAATCTTTTAGCTAGTTGAGGTAAGAAGCGCCAGTTGAATGGTCGATGACTTCGCGAACAGAATGTAACGGAGTTTGACACGGTCGGAGATCGTAAATCGTTCATTCGGTTGCAAGAACGAGCGTGAGGTCGATTCGGAACGCGGATGAGTCAGTTTTCGCGCGTCTCGTGAAACAATTCGCGATGCCACCGTTCGTCACCCCGAAAATAATTGCATTAAACCGCGGCGATATACCGAGTTCGGGGCCAGAAATAGTCGAGTGATCCACGGGGCGGGCTTTCTTAATGACCGTTACGATCGATCAAACAATAAGACGTAAGGCTAGACAGGGACCAGCGGAAACCCAGTGCAACACTTGCCAGATTTATTGCGGCTAAAATAACAGAACGCGAGGAAACTTGGGGTTCGCCTCCTGCGAGGAAGTCGAGTGCAGCCGCGACTATTTTTGACCCGGGATATTAAGATCTTTCTGAACAGAAACAATAAAATTCGTGCTCCGCGCGTGGCATCTCGAAACGGCCCACAGGGTTCCGAGAAATTAGAAGCTAGCTGGATAAAACTGCATTTTTATGCTATACAACTTTCAATTAAATTTTTCAGAATCGGTACGATTAGGGAATCACTCGACAGCAAATCTTTATGCAAAATAACGATTTTCTATGCATTTTTTATGCAAATGCATAAATATATGCTATAAATATAGCAAAATTCAGAAGATGACACACACACACACATTCAAAATTGTTGAAGAATTTGAAAAATTGAAGATTTCAATACATGGTTTCTCCTCTATTAAAATCATTAAGGGAAGAAATAACATTCGAGCTAGTTTCTATTTCTTGTAATCGATGCAGACAATTTTTATTTTGCATAAAGATCCGCAGTCTACTGATTAGCAACAAACCGGGATGAAATAGAAATTTATTTCCTTCCTTAGTATGTTTAATAGGTTGAAAATAATTTAACAGAATTTTGAAATTCTTCTCATGTTTTTACTCTGTTTTAAATTATTGTGAATTTTTAAAATTGAAGATTTCAATATATGGTTTCTCCTCTATTAAAATCATTTAGGGAAGAAATAACATTCGACTTAGTTTCTATTTCTTGTAATCGATGCAGACAAGTTTTATTTTGCATAAAGATCCGCAGTCTACTGATTAGCAACAAACCGGGGTGAAATAGAAATTTATTTCCTTCCTTAGTATGTTTAACAGGTTGAAAATAATATGTTCAGTAAAGTTCTTTAAAACCGTGTTAAATTTGCATTTTGCCAGGCACACTTCACAGTAAACACGGATCTGTCACTGTGAAATTACTTACCAATTGTTCTGTCTAAATATTTTACCGTTTATTTTCATAACAAAATTTATGAAGCTTTAAGACATCAAACATCATTATCTATAATATATCAGGGTGTTCTAAGTTCTAACACGTGATTCACGAGCCACACGTGGCTCCTTCCCAGCTTAGGTACTTCCCCCACTCCTAGACTTCATCGGTGCCGTAGAACTTCTTCCGTGTTTCCTTGTCGCTACCCCCACCCTGCTAACTCTACAGCTGTGCGTAGTAGTGGGAGGAGGTATGACTAATGGGGTGGGGAGCTGGCGGTTCTTGGAGGGGACCAAGTTAGAACTCCTTGATTTAGATACATAATAAATTCCAGGATTTAAGAAAAAATTGCAGTTACTTCGACGTGTGCAATAAGAATTGACAATAACAGTGCATAACTTTTTTGATTAAGAGGTTGATACGACAGCACAAAATACATTTGTCACATTGTGAAGTTATATACAGGGTGAACCACGAATCGTGATCAATAGAGATTACTCTGTTATTAATTGTCCCATCGAAAATGTTTTTATCAGCTTTTGCATGGTTTCAAGAGAGCTTTAACGTGATTATAAAAAAATTTTCGTCAACTCTTGTTTTTAATTTTTTTTTCAAGGTTACCTTCAATTTTTTGCTGATACACCTATAATTTTCTTACGCCTATCTGTTAGAGGATTTCAAGGCGAATTCGGAAACGTATCATAACATTTACAAAATTGAAAATGGAAATTGCAAAAAAAAAAGAAAAAATGATTGCTAAAATTGCTTTTTTAATTTTTTCTCGCAAAAAATTTGCTATAATCACGTTAAAGTTCTGTTGTAACCATGCAAAAGCTGAGGAAAACATTTTCGGACTGCTAATAACAGAGTAATTTCTACTGATCACGATTTGTGGTTCACCCAGTATACGGGGGTATAGAGGGTTAATATCTAAACAATTGATATTAATGCGATTAATGCGACCTTTCACATTAATACGATGCTTTCTATCTGAAGAATTACGGACTTTTTTGTTCTTATTAGTAGACTGCGGATGTTTATGCAATTTTCAATTTTTGTAGAGGCATTTTAAGAAAGCGGAATAAAATAGAATCTTATTTTCCGCGGTAGTAGCCTTTTTAGATCTGAAATAAATAAAAATCGTACTATTAGATTCTGTCATATTTTATATCCTAGCAGTTTTTGAAAATTTTCAAAAGCCATACGTAATTGCATAAAGATCCGCAGTCTACTTATTAGTAGTCAACTGTTTGGGCTTAAACCACTTTTGCATGGAACAGTTCAAAATAATATTGTAAAATAAAATATATAAAACCGAGGTGTGTGGCAGGTCTAGTATAAAAGAGGGAGAAACACGTTTCTGTATGTATATTTGGCTCCCGTATCTCGCGATTGGTCCGCAGAAAGGTCCGGAGTCTGGTACCTAATCAGTTTGAGTGAAAATTGTTGAAATAAACTCGAGTAATGTGCTGGAACCTGGTGTCCATGCAGTAGTCATACGTAGACAGCGGCTTTTATGCATTTATGACAAAAATGAGTAGGCGTAATTGAAAACAGTGAAACATACGAAGAATTTAAAAAGATTGTTACATAATTTTCAGCCAAATAAACTTATTACCTGTGCCCGAGTCTATTTTGACCGGGAACGTCCAACTTGTCATTTCATAGTCTGTTCCATTGAGGAAATCGTAAATTTTTAAAAATTATTAACTAGACTTGTGAACGGTCCTAAGCATTGCCAATTATACAGAGTATCCCGGTTTTTAATGGACAAACTTGGGGAGCATAACCTACAAGTGGAAATAAGAAAAAAATGTTATTTGAAGTTTGCTCTTGAAACGCTTTATTACGAAGTTATAAAGAAATAAAGTTAGGATTGATGACGGTGGATTTTACTTTACTGAACATTGAAAGGTCGAACGTGTTTATCGGATTATTTCAAAATGTCGTCCTTGGGCGCAAATACAAGATTGACATCGATTTTTGATGGAACTTATTACAGAAGTTTCAGTAAAGTAAAATCCACCTTCATCAATTCTAACTTTATTTGTTTATAACTTTGTAATAAAGCGTTTCTGAGCAAACTTCAAATAACATTTTTTCCTTATTTCCACTTACTTCTAGGATATGCTCCCCAAGTTTGTCCATTAAAATCCGGGATACCCTGTATAGCTATAAAAATCATCCGTTGTCCGAGGATTAAGAAAGAAAATTATTTCATTCGAATTTTTTTGCAATTCGAGTAGAAAATTTTTATTTTGCATAAAGATCCGTCGTCTAGTCATACGAACGCAGACATGCATCTGTCCATCGGTACACGGGTGTTTAACGATGCTCGGTTCAGTTCCGAGTATCGCCTTTCTCTCGGAGTAACTGGTTTAACGAGCGTGAAGAGGTAAACGTATTTTCTTCCATCGCTTCTGGTAGCCGCTCGCTTGAAAACGAGAAACGTGGCCGCCGCAGCGCCGTGTGCAGACTCGGCTAGGCCCTCTTCTTAGGCTATTTCTGACCACGTGACGTGTATTACATTACCCGGCTATATTTGGTCGCCGGTTCCGAACTCCCCGAAGTCTCGGTAAATTCACGTGGGGTCTCTCTTGTTGGCCACTCGCGCCGCACTCCTGCGAGAGACCACTTTCACGTTTTATAAGCCGATCATAAATGAGATACCCGTAAATACGATCCGCGAAAACCGCGCCGCGACCCTGCGAAAACCTTCGCGAAATTCGATGATGAAATATCTACGCCGCGACGCTGATCGGCTTTATTCAGCTCGGTCTCCCGTTTCTAGGAGGCGGAATTGTTTGTTCAAATTTCGTTTATTTTATTGTTATCAGGAGACTGTGCATGTTTGTAGACGAATTTTAAAAAACTCGAATCAAATAAAATCTTATCCTCCGTGGTGGTAGCCCTTTCAGATTTAAATAAATTAAAATCGTACTAAATTCTGTCGTATCTTACGTCCTACCAATTTTAAAATTTTCAAAAGCTTTTTTAAAAAATTAGAACTGCTTTGCAAAATTGCTTAAGTAGTAGCATCAGATCGAACCAGTGCGCTGAAATCATTATTATTCGTTATTAACAAATTGTCGACCGAGATCAAGGAAACAGTTAGAACTGCTTTGTTATTCATAATTTCTTCGAAGCAGAACAGCCGTGAAAATTTTACGTACAATCCTTCCGCGACTATTGGCCGATTAACAACCGGGTTAAATTTGCATTTGGCCAGACACAACAGCTCACAGTAAACAGTATTTTGACGGTAAAAAATTATTCGCTATTATCCTGTCCAAATATTTCATTCTAGATTCTTTAGTAATTCAACCCCTGCCAGTACGATTTATTTTAGAAGAGGAAAGTTTAAATTTATTGTGCGCCTACGTGTTCTTCCACGATATATTCACAACAACAAAATAGAAGTTTATAATAACTCTGGATCTTTATGCTAAATAAAAATTGTACGTGTTGACTGTAAAAGTTATATGAGAATATATAAAGAATATATGTATTCTTTTAGTGATCTTAGTGAATCGAAAACAATATAACATTCTAATGTCTTTACAGTTTTTTATTTGACCAATCGCAAATCACTTTTGTAACGAATGCATAAAATCCACAGCCGATTAATAACATACATATTTAGTAGTTCTGTTCAAAATCCTCATCACGAGTGTGGCTCAATGTTATAGAGCAACGAGTTACCACTGAATGTACCATCGTCAAACGACTAGTTTTTTATTTTACAATTATTGAAACTAAAAAGACGTTTCCATGGGAAATAATAGAATATATTTCATTGATCAATCATACATTATAATTAAAAACGTATAAGGTTTAAATAAATTTTAACTTATCATGTTTATGACAACAATGAAGATTATTATCAACTTATTAAAATTATTAAACGTGGAAAGGCATTTCTGTTCTGCTCCTATTTCTTTAAATTGATGTAGAATACTTTGATATCGTTAAAATAACGGTATCAAATTAGAATCTGCAAATATAAGAGTCCACATTCAAGGAAGGCTGATCGAGCATTTCTTCCTTCTTTATTTTTTAAAGTATAATTATAATATTGTATCAATAAGTGTCATTGGTAGATCGTAAACTATTTCCTTACTATCATTATTCTGCATAAAGCACCTAGATTTGTTATAAACATATCTTGATAGAAATTTCATATTACTAAAATTTATGTTAATTTTTTAATAGATTCAATTTAAAGAAACTGGTATTACGCACTTTATTTAGTCTGCTCAATGTGTTCTTCATAGATTGGAAATACATTGTGCAAAATTATGTTAAAGAGAAACTAAATGTTAAATATCTACGTGAGTTGCAACAAGTTTATTAGATTAACACTAGGTCAAAATGACGCGGGACCTGTCAAAAAATGACGGATTCTATAATATTCTTAATTTGCGATTATTAAGATTGTAAAGATGCTTCCCAATTATTTACCAAATTTATTTCTTTGGGTACATATTCTTCGAAAAACTCTCTCCACTTGTTATGTTTATAAAATAATGTGAAACAGTTATTTCTAGTGATCCGTAAATCTAGTGTTAAAAACAATATAATAATATTTCTAATCAATTTTGTCACAGATACATAAAACCCACAATAATTATACTTGCTTCTCTTCGCCGAAGCTACCTTTGACACGCGCCGTGTTGTTTCCAGAAAATGTTGAAATGACCTGTTCTATAAAAGAATATGATTCTTTATAATTAGTCTGCCTACTTCTAGAAATTGGGGTGAAATATTACCTTACCAAAGGTTGTTCTAAAGTTAGACGGCAATTCATTGCTACCCGGCTCCCTGATTTCCAACGTTATGGTAAACGATTACCTACTTTATAGCGGATAGTTCCAGATGTAGACACCCCTGCTCTAAACGTTCCGCTTTTAAAAAATAGAATGGAAGTTTACATTGCAGGTATCCTCTTCAGAGATTATTTTTCTCTGTTGCTGCATTGCTTATTTTCAAAATGAAGGAGATAAACTATGATTTTAGGTTAGATAACCTTGAGGATAAAACTGCTTTTATCTTTAACCCTCTGCACACTCCGAATTATTTTTCAATTTTGTTGCCAACACCCTACTATTTGTTTATATTAAGTGTTTTATTTGATAGTTACTTCAAAAGGCAGTTCTTTGATTGCTAATTATTTTAAACAATTTTGTTCACTAAATTTATATTTCTGGAACTTCCATTTGTTTTTAACTAAAAAATGAGACAATTAAATAGATAAAGAAGAACCAAATACATATAAAAACTCGTTCTATTTACATTTTGCTTTGTCTGATGTCGAGTTACACTCGACAAAGGAATGCAAAGGGTAAATAAATCTTTGAAAAGTCCATGAACAATAGAAAATCTTATTCAAATAGTCTTGAAATAGACACGGGACGAACAAGAATATTAAAGCATTTCGTGTGCAAGATATTTAATGAAGAAATTTTCTAGTTCGCCATTATATTTCAATAATTTTATGCATAGCTTCCATTTAATCTCGTACGATTTTTGTTTGTCTCGGATCTACAAAAAGATTGTTCTATAAAAAAGTAAAAATAAATATTAAACAATAAATATAAAAATAAAATAAATAAATACAAAAATTAAAATAAAAACCAACATTTTTCTATAAAAATTGGAAATTGTATAAACACCTGCAGTCTAGTAACAATGTACATAACTATAGAAGTATTCTTAATGATTCATTAAGCTATTTGTGAGAAATCTACGAGTGCAAATCCCGCACCCACTACAGCTAACACGTTGACCCATAATTATCTTTTAGTAGAGAAAGAAACTTGATGCGGATGTGTCTTAAATCTACTCTACTATATAATTATCCACTGTTCGCCGAGCAAGAAGTAGACCTAAAAGTTCATCGTCGCGGAAAGGCTGGCGTGACCGACACAGAAATTACTATTCTGCGGATCCTCGTACAAGTATCCTCATAAACCAGAACGCACTTTGAAATCAAGATTATTCGAGTATGTTAGAATGAAAATTAATTTTTAATCTGTCATTAAGTAGACAACATTTTGTTATAACAAGGTTGCAATAGTAAATAAATCGTTCTGATTTGGTGCGACTTTTATGGGAATTAGTGTGACAGTCAACGTGTTAGAGCATTTATTTAACACTAAACTTGCCAGGTACTGAACGAAGAAAAAATTGAATTTATTTCGATTTTGTACGAATTCAATCATGCCACTGGAGAAACGTTTTAAAAAATGTCAATAATTGTAAAATAAAAATCCGATCGTCGCGACCGTGGTAGGTTTATTATTATTTATTTAATGCTTTAAACCAAGTATGGTTTGTGTAGCATAAATAATACACGAACATATTGATATATTACATATTAATTCTCTTCACAATACACATAATAGTACATAATAGTAGTACGTGTGGCTGGTTTATTGTTAAAATGTTAAATTACAATTAAAATTCGATTGGTAGAATTAATTCTCAAACGGCAGATGTTGGGTCCATTATGATCCAGGATTACAAAAGTTCTTCCCACACATTATATTTTTAGCAAACGATCGAATTAATTATACTAAGTTTAATAAAAGGGTCAACGTCGACCTAAAAAAATGGGCAAATTCTGTAAAAGAAAATTGATGCGCGAGGAGGAAGTTGTGAAAAGCGTCCGCCTTTTACGGGTAAAAGTGGGCGAAAACCAGATCAGTTGTGCAACCAGTTTCGCTACGAAAATGTCCGTTGAACATCGGCATAAATGCAGATCTGCAGTTCAGTGCCCGGAACGGCGGCGTTCTCCAGTTTTCGCGCGTTCTTCGGCAACGTTGTTCGTCAACTGGGAGAACCAGAGCGTCTTGTCGGCGACTCGACGCAAAATTAGACCATGAATCCGGCCCGTTAATCTCGGCGATCCGTCTAATTAATTGCGGAGGGGGCAGACGAGTCGGGTCGCCGCGATTCGGAGCGCAGTTTCACGGGCCAACGGGTACGATCAATCCGCGAGTCCTTTCTCACAGTCGCCATAATCGCGAGAGACCATTCTAATTGGATTCTGGCCGGGCGCAAATCTACCGCCGATCGCAGGCTTAATTGCGAGAGAAGCAGCGACGCGAAAAAATCCACGAAAACACCTGGCACGCGAGACCCTGCCATAAATAAGGCTTGTCTCTAAGCTGGGCAAGGACCAACAGAATTAATCACCGGTTCCGTTCATCTTCGGACTTATGAATTTATTTCAAGCATACAATCCTCTGCAGTGTCATGAGCAGAGCTGGGCAAATAGTATTTGAAATAGTAAATAGTACTTTCAACACTTTGAAAATAAAATATTTTATTTGATGCAGTAATTTTTTAAAATAAAATATTTGATTTGATGCAGTAATATTTTTGAAAATAAAATATTTTATTTGATGCAGTAATTTTTGAAAATAGTATTTTATTTTAAGAATATTGAAAATATTTGGAGTTTGTCTTTATTTTCAATTTCAATTTTAAATATTATTTCTCAAAATAAAAAATGGTTCGCATTCAATAGATTTCTGAGTATAAATAGTTTCCTGGTGATAAGATACACTGTATGTTTATCAACAAACCTCAGTAGGCACATGCTGTGACCTGAAGTGGATATACGCAGTAATAGCAGCAATCAAACAAAAAAATAAAACGAAAATGTGGCAAATGATATAGTTTCTTATAGTAAGTACCATTTCTTCTTGAAATTATTGCTAAAATAAGAAATATTTTAAATAGGTAATGCGATTTCTAAAAGTATTAGGTATAACGACGCAAAAAATTAAATATTATATTTTGTGTTTCAGATTATTAAAATAGAAATATTTTACTTTGTGTTTCAGATTATTAAAATAGAAATATTTTATTTTGAGGTTCAGATTGTTAAAATAAATAGAAGTATTTTATTTCGCGGTTCAGTTGTTCAAATAGAAATATTTTATTTCGAGGTTCAGATTGTTCAAATAAAATACTATTTCCTTTAAGCAAAATAAAAAATCTAAAATATTAAATAGTATTTCAAATATTCTTTTCGCCAAATAATGCCCACCTCTGGTCATGAGATCAGAGCTATTAAACTGAAACTTATGAGCCGAATGTTTACCTATGACTCACAAGTTTCCGAAAGCTCCAATTTAATAGAACACTTTTAGGTTTCGTACACGTTCACGCCGAAACTGTTCTGCTCTAAATCAAGTGTTTCTGAACGCGTCGATTTCTTGATATTTGTCCATTAAAATGGGAATTTGCACAATCCCCAGCCTGGTTAGAAGACTGAGGTCCTGCGTAATGAATTCGGAAGATGCCAAAATGATTAAGAAAGATTATGATTGCCAGATGGCCCGGTATTATTTTAACTCCCTGCCTTATGATTTATTTCGACACTGTTTTATTGTTATTTACCAGCGATGAAATAGATCCATGTTTTTCTCATATGCTTATTATGAAACTGTCGCATTCACTCGCGCAAAACGGATTGATGTAAACCAAGGAGTACGAGTTTTATATTTATTATTGTCAGACACGTATCAAATTCTTTTCTAGTAATTATCACAGAAATTCTAAGACGCTCGAAGTCAACGAAAAACTTGATATTTTCTAAGTAAAACGAGATTATATGGCAAATAGTTAAATTATAAGGTATCAAGGACAATATCGAGGGATAATATTCTTCACCGTCATCAAGAATTGCCATTTATTCATCCGCAAACGGTTCAAGTCCCTAGAACGTGAGTCATCATTGTCAGAAGTAAACTTCTTCAATATCATATTCTATAAATAGACTGTGGATATTTATGCAAAAGAAAATAAAGGTGTCTTTATCGATTACGAGAAACAGAAACCACACGGAACGTCCTTTCTTCGTTAAATTATTTCAATAAATCATTAACCTTCTAGCTGGTTGACTTTTTAATCATGAACTGTTACGAAGACGCAACAAGAAAGACGAGTAAAATTGAGCTAACAAAAAGCTTTACCGTAATCAACATGAATTCAAGATAGTTCATTGCACATTAAAATGGAAGAATTCTTCGTTGTATTATAAATAAACAGTTTCCGAATGAAATACTGAAATTTATTGAATGTTCCTTGAAACGGCTACTAAATTTCTCTGTAAATGCATAAAATCCGCAGTCTAATTATAAGGCAGGGGGTTAAGCCGCGAAGAAAGCGACAAAGAAAGTTCCGGAGAGGTCTGGTCGTATAGCGACGACCTTGAAGAGCGACCACCTGAAGCATCGAAGACAACTGCCAAGGCGTCGCGTCCCAGCTTCTGTCCGTCGTTGAAAAAGAACGCGGTGAATCATCGGACCTTCTTTTCCGTGGTTCACCTTCGTCTTTCGGTCCTCGACCACCCCCACTGTTCGTCGACACCGCTGTTCAGAAGGAGTCGGGCCGACGAAGCCAACTATTTCGGCCGTCCCAGCTGCCAGTGATTCAGCCGTGCTAGAAATAATACCGCGGAGCGCGTGTCAGCGCACTCTGGAAGGCGGGAAGGAATTATTTCTGGTGGGAACCGCGGCTGAACTCCGCTGCGAGCCTTCGGCGAGATGCAGCAGTAAAATCCCGATCGGCGGATTTCTAGAAACGTTCCTCCCGCGAGGACACTTGTCAGTCTTCGAGCTAACGAAAAAATAAATAAATAAATATCTTTATATAACCTTCTGGTCTTTTTCAATCGCCTCTCGCCCGAACGCATGGAAATTCGAATTTTCAGTTTCATTAGGATTCATGGGAATACAAGGGTTTACAGTATAACGTCGATTGTATGATTTCGAATGTGATTTATTTTATACGGAATATTACAATTTTTGTGTACGACGGATCGATGATAGCAATAACCGTTGACCGCTGAAAAAGAATCACTGGCAGCCGAAGAAACCGGGGAAAGAAACGAAAGGATTCACGCAGCAAAGGGAAGAAGAAGAAGGTCAGGGACAGCCACGGCGCGCTAAACGTTCCGATTTTATTTTTATTTCTGTACATGACCACTCCAATCGTCTGTGAATCATCGAATAAAATGTCTGTAACCCCCTGTAGAGGGTATCTCTGTCTCTGTTCCCCACCGAGCGACCAGAATACGGTAAACAAAGCTTCGCCTTGATCGAGAAATGACTCACTCCCCGAAAAAAAGAATTCTACTCATCCCGGCCGACGCGTGACGCTGACAATGAGTCAAAGCATTGTGTCATTCTCGTCGCTCGACGGGGATTAACGCGACTGCGACACACGAATAAATATAAAACCGCAATGAATCAACCGAACCCTGAAAAGCATTAGTTAAGATAACGGCTACGGAATAAAAGCACGGAACTCGCGACACCGGCGAAACTGTCAGTCGAACGTCGATCCACGGCGAGACCCTGGATCTTCTTCGAGAGATGAATGAGGGATCGATGCACCACCTTCGCGACACTCGACACCAGCTCGGGCCCACACGTGTCCAGTTCAAACGCGGCTGCACTTCGATCGGGCCGGGCTCGAAGAAACTCGTTTCGAGTGGATATGGTCCGATCGAAGGCAGCCAGCTGTCAACTGTCGTCGTTTCACTTCTCACTGTACCGAGGAACGAGCACCGACACTTCTCCGCGACTTGGTAGCACTTCGGAGCACCGATATCACTGTCAAAAGCGGCAGGAAAGTCGAGAAGTCAGCTGGTCCGGGAAGATCGTTCTTCGAGATCGGTTTATCCTGGGACTGGTTGGTTTGATGTTCGCCTCCGGCTTCCAGTGGATGACTATTAAGGCTAGACTAAGCTCTTGGGGTAGAGGTGTGCGTGGTGTGTGGCGTCTGACGCCAGTTTTCCCCACCACGATGTTCCTCGGCGTCGGGACGCCCGCTCTCGACCCGGTGCATGCATCACCGCTGCCTGCCCACTCTCCACTGGCCCGCGGTTCGGGTTTTTGCATTTTAAGTGGGAAACCGCGGCACGGCCATCTCCGTCACCTCGTTCCTCTAGAATAATGACCCGACGTGGTTATTAGCGAGCTTGGAATGCTAGACGGACTTCCGCGTTGGTTGCTCTTCAAGGAGGACTTGGCCTGCCCGAGGGTTCCGATTCGACGGGATTTTTCGGGAGGCGTACGGATACTTGAATACAGAGAGTGTAAAATGTATTCGTATGCCTGTTTTATAATTGTACCAAACGACCTGACCTTTTTTAACAATTAGAACCATTGGTTTACGAAATGATAAGCGAAAGAGAGATTTACCGAATAATTATAATTTACAAGGTTACATGCAATAATAAAATAGGCATTTTTTAAAACTTTTTTATTTGGGCCCTTAATGAAAATTTAAAATATATGTTCTGTAGATCTATGTTGGTTACACACCTGCTGAAAATTTCATCGAAATCGATGAACATACGCACGAGCTACGAGAGATTAAAAATGGTGAAAATCGCAGTTTTACACGACTTTTTATCAGTTTCTGCTTTCGATGCATGTCGTTTTTTCCTGCGTCAACCGATTTCGATGAAATTTTCAGTATGTGTATCACTAACATAGATCTACAAAACATGCATTTTAAATTTTCATTAGGGGCCCCAGTAAAAAAGTTTTAAAAAATGCCTTTTTTATTTTTGCATGTGACCTTGTAAATTATAATTTTTTGAGAATTTTTTCTGCATATCATTTTGTTAATCAATCCTTCTAATTGTTTATAGAAGATCAGGTCGTTTGGTACAATTATAATTATAATTATAAAAAGTTATTCTATTTTAAAGTGCGTACGAATACTTTTTACACTCACTGTGTATTTAATGACTCCCACTAATATTCGGACACTCTTAAGAAGATGATAAATTGTTTAATATTGCACCAAACGATTTGAACTTTTTTGAGAACTTAGAACAATTGATTTGTTACACGATGTGAATAAAATTATTGAGAAAAATTGCAAGTTCTCGGTGTTGCACAGAAAATACTAAAAGATGTGTTTTGCAACTTTTTTATGTGAGCTTATATGGAACATTTAGAAAAGACATTCCGTAGATCTGTATCAATTACAATTCTGAAAATTTCATCAAAATCAGTCAACGTTGTAATGTGCTACAAAGATTAAAGATGGTAGAAATTGCAGTTTTACACGATTTTCCCTGTAACTGCAATAAATCTAAGGATTCTTACATCTTTTTTTATAATTTATACAAATCTACAAAACATATTGTTTAAAATTTCAATATAGGCCCATATATAAAAGTCGTAAAATGAAACTTTTAGTATTTTCTCTTTTCACATCATGCAGTAAGCCAAGTGCTCTAACGTCTCAAAAAAGTTCAAATCGTATAGTCCAATATTAAGTTACCGTCTTTCTGAGAGCGTCCGAATATTAATGAGAGTCACTGTACCTGAACTTCAGACACACATGCTGAAATATTTGCATATTTTAGCTACTGATGATTAAGTTTGCTCTCTGAGATTATTTTTTAGCGACTGTTTTCATTTCTGTTGTGCCAGTTTTGGACAATAGCATACAGTTTCATGGTATTTGAATTAATACTCATACATTTACAGTGAATCACAGTAATATTCGGACACTTTTAAAAGGACGATCACTTTTCACCACGTTTTTATTAGCTCGCTTTCTTGTCTCTCTCTGTCTGTCTACAGTCTGTCTGTCTATTTTTTAATATCGTACCACACGACTTGGATTTCTTTGAGAAGTTACAACAATTACTTAACTACAAGATGCAGAATTTTTGAAAAAATTGCAATTGGTCTGAATTCCAGAAAAAACACTATACAAGTTGTTGTTTACAACTTTTTAAAGAAATACCTTTTGTAGATCTGTGTCAATTATGCATTTAAAAAATAATTTTGAAAAATTAGCCGACAAAGATCTTTACCATAAAGTTCAAATTTGTCATCTGAAAATGATATGTCTTCTGACAAAGTATTGCAAGAAATTTAATTGTGCTTGAATTTACTCACAAAAAGTAATTTTATATAATTTGGTATAATTATTAAATTTTGCGTTGTTCAAAATTAATTATTACACTCATTTATGTATATATGACTGTAATGGTAAAATAATATAATTATTTAAGAATTACGTTCAATTGGTACAATTTTCTTTATTGTACCATTCACTGTTCATACTTCAATTAAAATTAATATTTATTAAAAGTATCTAATTCAAATTGTTTCATTAAAGAATTCTTAATTCACCAGAACCGAAGCAAGAATAATAAAAACGTATCGTGCCTTTGTTGATGCACAGTAATACGAGACGAAAGAATTTGGATTTACTAACCGAGCACAGCATGAAAAATGTGAATCGAAAATTCTCAATGTGTTATTCGTAGCTTAACAGATAAATTATCCACGATCGTTCGAAATATTGTTTGTTTCGCGATTCATAAAGACATCAAGACAAAAACAAGCTTCTGGCGATGTTAATTCTATTATTCATTCTTCGGAGGCGGTGATTAATATGACCAATGCAAAAATACATTTGAAAAAACAACGTCGAAAAATTTCGTTTGGATTCTGCCCCACGTATGACGAATCGTCTGTTTTTCGTCGTGTTTAAAAATAAAGGCATGCGAGGTTGAGACCAGTGTTCTTTCGTTGATATTACGCCCGCAACCTCCTGCTGAGAATAAAAAAGAAACAAATGCACGCATCTGCGCGAAACCTTTCAGCACAGACCTTCATGTGGTCCGTGGATATATTTCCTTTACGTGCAAAGAAAGAATCTTAAATTCTCGAAAAGAATTTATTTACTCAAATAACTTCTGTTACCCTATGAGCAGACTGCATTTTTGTGTAAATGTAAATGCATGCTTATGCATTTATGACAAAAATGGGTGGATGTAATTTAAAACAGTAAAAATATTATAAAGCAATTTAAGAGAGAATGTTTATAAGTTATTTGCAATTTATTAAAATCGTTAAAAATAAAAAGAATTTTTTATATGGTTTCAGTGTCTTGTAATTGACGAAGAAAATGTTTATTTTGGATAAAGATCCGCAGTCTAGTGATAACATTTTTAGGTCAAAAAGTAAATAAAAATGGTACTGAATTCCGTCGAAATTAATACTCCAGTATTTTTTGATAATTTTTATAAACCATAAATGAATTCCGCGCACAGTCTACTTATAACGAATGTATGAACACGCGGGAGGAGAAAACTATGCGTAAGCATGCTTTTCACGTTATATAAGGAATTCAAAATTAGTGTCTGGGAAAACATCTAACGTGCCAGCGAGAATTCTCTATTTTTTTGGTGAAGTGCTGTGTATGAAATATTTCTCGGCTCTTGCATTTAATATGAGTGGCATTCTATATTGAAA
This sequence comes from Lasioglossum malachurum, assembly GCA_028455605.1. Classification (NCBI taxonomy): domain Eukaryota; kingdom Metazoa; phylum Arthropoda; class Insecta; order Hymenoptera; family Halictidae; genus Lasioglossum; species Lasioglossum malachurum. The sequence continues at coordinate 15,733,284 of CM052316.1, read as the reverse complement.
ACAAATAAAAAATTATTCAAATCAATTACAATTAATTATCATTAAATGCAATAATGGATGCAGTAGAAAATTATTTTGTAGGAATAATTGTTAAAATACAAAGTGGTCCATATAAGAAATAGTTTTAAATCTAATTTACGCTTTTTGAGATATCGTAGGTATGTATTTACATACATAAACACCATTTTGACTTATAAAAGTTTTAATTAATTGCTCATGTGTATGTTATTATAATTACATAATTTATCAATTTCTATACTTTACGTTTTGTTCTTGAAAGTTTATATATAACAAAATGACTCATGAATAAACTTTGGATTTTACTAGAAAAAAAAATAAGGAATTAATGTACACAGCTGAGAGCTGAGAGTATGACTCAATAAGAATAATAGAGATTTACTTGTCCAAACAATAAATCTGTATTGTTTCTTTAAAATCGTGTTTGAAATTGACTATGAAAATTGGAACGAACAATATCACGATTATAATTGGGGTTAAACAAACAGTTATAAATTGGGGTTGCGTTACAGGAAAAGTGATTTTGTTTACGTGAAAATCAGAGAAACCGTGCCACAGTTTATTTTCGATAGAAATCGTATCATCGTCATATTTGTTTGAGGTTATCATTTGCCATCGTTTCCGAAGGCCAATCCTCTGGCGATTTGCCTTGATTTCTCTTTTGCGAGGTTGATTTGGCCCCGCTCCACAAACCTTCTATCCAAAATTGTGCAACATTAATTTTCAAGTGCATTTACACGTGCTCGCAAGTGAGAAAGAGAAATTTATAGAGTACCCAGATATTGTTCTGCTCTTGACAGGTTCTCTATGATGCATCACGTGTTGAGTTCCTCTGCACATTCTAACGTGATATATCGGTTTCCCGCACACGTGTACATTCGAAATCGTATATTCCCGACAGTGTTTAATATTTACTCTTTTACTTCCTGAGACTTAGTTATTATTAGAATGCGAATTTCATACATTTATAGAACTTCTTGTGTCGGCAAAAAAGTGATTTCGGTATTTTTTATGGTGTAATGACCTGAAATTGCACTTCGATCAGTTTTTTGCCGATAAGCACCAGAAGTTTTATGAGCGCGGAATTGTGAAGCTACTGGAAAGATGGCAAAAAATCATCGAACAAAATGGAAAATATTTTATTGATTAAAGTTCATTGCTTAAATAAAAAAATTGGGTTCTGTTTCTCCTTAAAATACCGAAATTAATTTCTTGCCAAACCAATATTTCCATAGATCTCGCGTTCTGCTTGAACGTTTTGATCAATTTTAATAAAAAATGCTGGTCTATTTGGAGAGCTTCTATAAAGCATATTTGAAATGAGCAAATTCAAATTTTCATAATGATCTAAAGTTGATATTTATATTTTTGGAAAAGTGGACTTTGTTTTTGTATTTGGAGCTTCTATAAAGCATATTTGAAATTACCAAATTGAAAACATAATGATCCACAGTTTATTTGATATTTATTTTGGGAAAAGTGAACTTTGTTTTTGTATATCGATATCGATGAAAACTACTGTGCAAATTAGTAGTCATAATAAAAGATCCTTGGAAGCGATTGCAGCTGGCATGTCGCTCAGATGTCTCACACAATAAACCGTTGTTCTTGAAATTTGGAAGCTATCAACGATCACGTAATTTCAGCAAATTATTTGTCGCTATTTAAACATATGTAACTTCTCTTACAATGTACATTTCATGTTTAATTGAAGACCACATCCGAAAATACGGAATATCTGCGTACATAACAAATACTCAATTCAGAAGCACGATACATACATGTGATTGCAATCTCTTGAATAATGCTGTTACATAATTTGATTTCATTTGATACTATTATTATGACGATATACAATTTCAAATTGAAATAAAAATGTTCGTATAGTGGAACATGTAACATTCATTTGTATTCAAGGTTTGTATCAAATATTACAAAATTAGAAACTTCGTATTTTGAACTATCCTTGTCAAACTTTACTTAAGTTGTAAGTGGTGTAATTATACATGTATCCATACGATTCTTTGCAATTATTATGCAGTGTAAAAAGATTTGCTTAGGCAATCAAACAGAATTTAATTAAGTAACTCAAAAGCATTACACAATATACAATAATTTACTAGTTTTATAAATACAAATCTACGACGTTTCTTTAGACGGTATTTTTTGTTTATAAACTATGATAAATATTCCGTGTATATTATGTATACAGGGTGTTAATTTTAACTGAGTGCCTACATTATTTCCGCTATTATTGAAAGTAAGAAGAAACGACTAATTAGGATGTACATACATGGTTTTAAGGCGCTCATCTAATGGCGTTAAAAAATCCTGTGAAGGTCATTTTAACGCCCCCCTCCCAAGAAAAAAGGAAATAGAATACTGGAAAATTGGTCAAACTGTAGAACAACTGTTTTCTCTCCGATCTGGATGATTTCTGAATATGTTACATGTAAAACTCAACATGATGTAGCTTCGATAACTTCTTAACGAATAAGTTTAGGGCATAAGTATGTTAGTACTTTTATGTAGAGCACAACAAACTGCATCGATTGGAGTAGTCAAAAATGTAGGTTTCCATTAAAAAAAAAAGTGCAATTGCATTTTTTTGATGCACCCATGCACAAAAGTGCATAAAATTAGTTGCGTAGTATGCACTGTCTGATGCCATTCAACTTTTTCTTATAACATTTTTCTCCATTCCCAACCGTTTAGGAGGTACAGCCTGTTCCAGTTGCGTGGGACACCCTGTATAATCCTAGCTATTACTACCTATCAATTGCTATCTAAACAAATTTTTGTTTACTCATTCTCTAGCAAACTAGTCGTATATCGAAAAAAAATTTATATTTTTTGTATGGCTACATTTATTTTAATGCTTAAATGTTGATTAGAAACGAATAAAATTTTGTTTCATTCAAGAAGGAAGGCGTAACATTCATATTTGTTAGACTTCCTTTAAAATCTTCATGAGTGTGACTCGTTAAAATACGGTAAGGGATTAAAACCCTGTACATTCTATTTAGAGTCATTTTTTCATACTTTCAATAATAGTGAAAATAATTTAGGTGCTGGAGTTAAAATTAACACCCGGTATATAGAAGAAATATTTTAAAACAACTCCGAATAAACATAAACACAATTTCGAATTTGTTTGAATGGAACTTAATAAGATAAAATTCACAATTACTGAAACTGTTATTTCAATTATTGAAAACATTACTTTAATTTATAATGAATATATTGTAGGAGCGAGACTCCTCTCTTTCTCACTCGCGATCAAACGCCGCGACACCGCGACCGCCGCTAGATGGCCACCGCGGGCTCGTAGTTTCTCGCGAGTGAAGATGTAACCGCGGGGTATAAGCACGAGCCGCGGAGCTGGAGAAATTCAGTCGGGATCTCCGAGCCGTATACGACCGCTACTAGTGGCTACTCCACGAACACAGTCTAATCGTCTTCGAGATATTCAGGCTTCTTCCTGACCACCTATCGTCGTCTCCGACACTCCGCCGTTCTCCGATCCTTGTGGCAAACGCCCTAGGATATCCTCCTACCTGGCGGGACCGTATCCGCGGCAAACGCCCCTTTACACGCGAACTCTCCGATCCTTGTGGCAAACGCCCTAGGATATCCTCCTACCTGGCGAGACTGTATCCGTGGCAAACGCCCCTTTACACTCGCACTCTCCGATCCTTGTGGCAAGCGCCCTAGGATATCCTCCGACCTGGCGAGACCGTATCCGTGGCAAACGCCCCTTTACACTCGCACTCTCCAGTCCTCGTGGCCAACGCCTCTGGACCTTCCATTCCGTACGCACTTACATACCCGTGGCTAACGCCCTTGTATTGTCGTACCTCTCCCTCACGTACTCCTCTCTTATCTTCGAATCACCATTACCGCCCGTCCGTCCACCCACTCAACCGCTCCGCTGTTTCGCGTCTAGCTGTAGGGTCACCGGACCACCTGTACCGCGATTAGGTTAAAGTCTCCGAACTCCGTTCTCCGTGTTTAGGCTAACATGGTCATTATACTTCGCGCCGTTTTTCCTGTACGAACCGTCAGCCCAGCGAGGGCTCTCCTTGTAATAATTAGAAGTAAGGACGACAATAAACATCATTTATTGAACCCCATACCTGGTATCTTTATTCGTGGCCGAAGAATCCTCGACACCCGGCTGAGCTGGCATAATCTCCCGACCCGCATCCGTTACAAATGGCGCCCGAACAGTCTGGAAAAAAGGGAGAATCACGAATGAGTATACAGGTGGAGTGGATCTACAGCCTAAAGAAAGAGGAACTATGGCAGGAAGCCGATCGTCCAGGGATAGACCCAGAGGGAACACTAGACGAATTACGGGTACGAATAGTAACGAAACTTCGGACCATGCAAAAGGAAGAACCAAAAAAAGGCGACGCCATAAACAGCAGTTACAACCGAGTGAATTGCTGTTGGAGGTGCGGAGAAAGGGGGCACCAGCGATTAGAGTGTCGCAGGCCCCAAAAATTGTTTTGCTCGTACTGCGGCACCACCGGGCGAATAACAATTCGCTGCCGATGCAATAACGTGTCGGGAAATGGGAACAGAGCCAGCGGCCGAGGCGACGACCGGCCGGTCAACAAAGACAATGCCTCAGCGGAAATAAGCCCGGACAATAGGGTTTTTACACAGGTAATTGTCTATGGACACAAAATTCAAGCGCTCGTAGACACCGGAGCAACACTCTCCTACATCCGGCAGGATGTAGCCGAATGGTGCACACTACACGGGGCGAAATCGAGCCCCACAGAGATGACCATCCGTATCGCAGATAACTCCGTCGTCTCCTTAGAGGGAGAATTGGAAATTATCATCGACATCTGTGGGAGCACAGTAGCCGCAACCTGTCCGGTGCTACCAACGCTATCGCAACCGATACTAATTGGTGTCGACATGCTCCGAGCTCTGGGGGCATCAATAACAATAGGCTCCCACAACTTTACATTCCAAGATAGAGCCGATACAATCTATGGCCCGGAAGGCTTGAAGAAATGTACAGCGGAACAAGAAAGACGCCTACAAGACCTGCTAAACGAGGAGATTCCGAAATTCGCCGAGCTCCGGGGAACGACCCACCTCGCTACACACCAGATCCGACTAAACACGGAGGTGCCAATCAAACAACGGTACACGCCCCGCAACCCGGCCACCCAACAAATCATAAACGAGGAAGTGGACCGAATGATAAGAGACAGAATAATCGAACCGTCTAAAAGCCCGTGGAGTTCCCCGGTCGTAATAGTAAGGAAAACCCCAAAAAATCTAGGTATATCTCAACAATAGATCTGGCCAATGGATATTGGCAAGTACCGTTACACCCGAAGAGCCGAGCAATCACGGCACATACGGTACCAGGCAGAGGGCTATACCAATTTAAGGTAATGCCATTCGGGCTTCACTCCGCCCCGGCGACCTACCAGCGTCTCCTCGACACAGTAATCGGACCGAAATTAGAACCGAAGGCATTCGCTTACCTGGACGACATTATTATTCTGGGCAAAACATTCGACGAACACTTACTAAACCTAAAAAAGGTACTAAACCGGCTACAAAAGCACGGCTAAGAATTAACCCGGAAAAATGTCAGTTCGGCCGCACCGAGCTCCGCTACCTGGGGCACTTAGTAACAAACCAAGGAGTACACATGGATCCGGAAAAAGTCCAGGCTATACGTAGCATCACCGCGCCAACAAACCTGGAGGAACTCCGAAGATTCTTGAGGATGGTATTTTGGTACCGTAGATACATACCCCAGTTCGCAGACACCGCAGAGCCGCTACACAAGCTCCTCCAAACGGAGCGAAGATGGACATGGAACGAAGAGGAAGGAAAAGCGTTCGAGACACTAAGAACACGGCTAGCCCAAGCCCCAGTCATAGCCTGCCCCGATTTCGAGAAACCGTTTTGCTTACAAACCGACGGAAGCAAAGACGGACTCGGGCTGGTGCTATCACAAGAAATCGAGGGGGAGAAGCGAGTAATAGCTTACGCTAGCCGTACGCTAAACGGAGCGGAAAGGAACTATTCCGTAACGGAAAACGAGTGCCTCGCAGTAGTATGGGGGATCCGGAAGATGCGTCAGTACCTGGAAGGGTACCACCTCTTCGTAATCAGGGATCATCAGGCACTACAATGGATGCAAAAGCTGGAAAACCCATCCGGAAGACTCGCCCGATGGGTTCTAGGACTTCAGCAATATAGCTTCACAATCCAAGACGCGAACAAAATCTTGTAGCCGACGCTCTGTCCCGCCAACCGGAGGATGTAAATCTCCTCGAACCACCGAACCGCGACCGATCTCGCCGAACCGATCTAGTTGCATCGGCTACCGCCGAATCACGACCGATCTCGCCGAACCGATCTAGTTGCACCGGATACGGCCGAACCGCCACCGCCTAGCCCGCCCTACCACCCCCACCAGCCCCAGCAGCCCGGACGGAGGAGTCCACAGACTCCCCGAACCCGCACCAGTTATCCCCGTCCCCAGTGACCGGGAGCTACGGGAACCGATGCCGCCGGGGAAGAGACGGACCTCATCCAACCCAGGAGGCAAAAGCGGCTACCGATTCCGGGGGGAGTGATAATCTTCCGCCTAGGCAGTTAGGTGTGTTCACCTAAACAATAAGGAAATAGCGAATTTATTGAAGCGAACCCCGCGAGAGGGAAGTCTCGCGCCCCGAAGTAGGTAGAGGATGTAACGAATATATTGTAGACGCGAGACTCCCCTCTTTCTCGCTCGCGAACGAACGCCGCGACACTGCGATCACCGCGAGATGGCCACCGCGATCTCACGGTTTCTCACAAGTACCGCGACATCGAGCCGCGAAGGCTGCCGCGACCGCCTCGAAATGGCCACCGCGGGCTCACGTTTTCTCGCGAATGAAGATGTAACCGCGGGCAACAAGCCTTCGTAGCTTGTACCCTCCAGTCCTCGTGGCTAACGCCTCTGGACCTTCTATTCCGTACGCACTTAAATACCCGTGGCTAACGCCCTTGTATTGTCGTACCTCCTCACGTACTTCTCTCTGATCTTCGAATCACTATCTCCGCCCGTCCGCCCACCCACTCAACCGCTCCGCGGTTTCGCGTCTAGAATAGGACCGCCGCGTTTAGCTGTAGGGTCACGGACCACCTGTACCGCGATTAGGTTAAAGTCTCTGAATTCCGTTCTCCGCATTTAGGCTCAGATTGCGATCGCCGGACCACCTGGTCATTACACTTCGCGCCGTGTTTTTCCTATACGAACCGTCAGCCCAGCGAGGGCTCTCCATATAATAATTGGAAGTAAGGATTTGACGACAATAAACATCGTTTATTGAACCCCACACCTGGTATCTTTATTCGTGGCCGAAGAATCCTCGACACCTGGCTGAACCAGCCTAATCTCCCGACAAATCTTCCGTTACAAATTATTGAAACTATTATTTGAATTATTGAAAGCATTATTTTGTACACTTTCATGTATACATATAATAAACTTTTATGTTGTTGAAAGTAGAAGAAAGTTTTAATTAAATAGGAGCATTTAGTTCGCTCTGAAAAGTTTGTCTAGTATATTTATCCTGGTTGCAATCCCTCAAATGATACTAACTAAATAAATACTCCTCACTATTATACAGGATGTCCTACATAACACCTTTCCCGATTTTTCAAGTACTTGCGATAATCTGACAAAAAAGTATTTTAAACAAAAGTTGGTCAGTCTTCGATTGGCTATACATTACAATAAAAACAATTCGAAATTTTTCTTTTTTTTTTGTATTGTCAAGGCCACCTTCATTTTTTTAAATGGCACTTTGTATTTTCGACTTAACAGTATTATAGCTTGTATCAAGACGAATTCAACGACGTAGCATACCATGACCTTCGGATGACCTTGAAATACCATTTTAAAAAATGAAGGTGGCTTTGCCAATAATTAAAAAGAAAATTTTCGAACTTTTTTTATTGCAACGTATAGCCAATCGAGAACTGATCAACTTTTGTAAAAAATATTTTTTTGTCAGATTATCGCAAGTACTTGAAAAATCGTGAAAAGTGGTACGGGGGACACCTTGTATATTACTCTAAAATATGTCATCAAAAGTATATGATTCCCCAGAACTTTTATTAATTGAATATAATGTAACTGTGAAAACTAAACTCTTATAACAGAATTAAAAAATGAATGTATTAAACAAAGTTAATTTAACACGTATCCGAACGATAATCTTTTCTGTTCATCTTTGTTATACTTTATAGCAGCAGGTATGATGTAGTGAGGATCCGTGAGGTCCGTTAAGTTACTTATAAGGATTAACAGTTTTATTTTACTCGAAATTATAATTATAACATACCTGTGTTCGTGTGTCGCATTGTACCGTATTGTGCCGTTTCAACGAATAGCTTAAATGAAAAGAAATAATACTATAAAATTACTTCGACCCTCCGATCATTGCAGAAAGGAAAGGTGGTTATTACGAAGTTCCTGTGGAAGCAGGGCCCGGAGCGAAAACCGGGGAAAAGCCATCCACAGGTTTAGGAACAGGAGAGGGCGTGGTCTTGGAACCATTGCCCTTGGATGAGAACGGATTGCCATTAGAAATACTATTAGCACCCGGCGATGAATCTCTCCCTTGGCGAAAAGGGCGGGTGCAGCATCGACCTCGACCTGCCGGCGCAACGCCATGGCGACAAGCAAAGCCAAAATCCCGAGACACTTCCTTGGACAAGCTGCAAGCAGCTGAGAGCCAAGTGAAGCCATGGACAGAACAGGCAGTAACGCTGAAGAAGACACCTCACATACCTCGAGAATTACCGAAAGAAAAGCTAGAGGAAGTCGAACTGAAACCGGCTAAAATTGAGAAAAAGGAGATCAGGAGACCCAGCTTAGAACCTGTTGACTTGAAACCCGTCTTGAAAGACGTGACGAGAGAGATCAGGACTGAGGAGAAGGTAACTCGTCTCGAAGAGACTACGGATGAAGTTTACACCGAAGAAGAAGACACGAGGTTTCTCAAAACCACTCGAGAAGTGGATGAAGACGTTCAGCGAAAAAAGGACGAGCCAAAACCATGGACAGAGGAAAAGGTTATGCTGAAGAGAGCAAAGCTGGATAGGAAAGAGATCCCTAAGGAGACCATCGAGTCAGTGGAGCTGAAGCCTTCGAAGATCGTGAAGAAGGAGATCAGGAAGTCGAGCTTGGAAAGAGTGGACTTGAAACCGGTTCCAACCACAACGACGGAGGAGATCACTGGAGAGATCATTAAAACATCTGATCAGTATGTTGAAGAGGAGGACACTTCCCTGTTGGATGTATCGAGAACGGAAGAAGTAAAGAAGGTAAAGAAAGAGAAGATTGAGGAAAAAGTCGAGCAAGCTAAGCCTTGGACTGAGGAGAAGGTCACTCTGAAGAAATCGAAGCCAGTGAGAAAGGAAGTCGAGAAGGAAACTCTGGAGACGGTTGAGCTGAAACCATCTAAAATTAGCAAAACACCAGTTCGTAAGCCTAGTCTGGAGCAGGTGGATTTGAAGCCAGTTCCGAAGACAGTGACTGAACAAGTTACTAAAGAGTCAGAAGTGA
>CM052316.1:15652072-15723565 GCA_028455605.1 Lasioglossum malachurum | reverse complement strand
TTACTCTAAAACCGATTAAGAAAGAAAAGCCGGAGGAGGAAAAACCGAAAGTAAAATTGAAACCTGTAAAGAGGTTACCGAAACCAGAGGAAGAGAAACCTGAAGAGGTCACATTGAAACCAATTAAGAAAGAGAAACCAGAAGAAGAAAAACCAGAAATAAAATTGAAACCTTTCGAACGACTTCCCAAGGAAGAGGAACAGAAACCTGAAGAAGTAATTTTGAAGCCAGCTAAACGACTTTCTAAGGAAGAAGAAGAGAAAGAAGAGGTTACGCTAAAACCGATTAAGAAAGAAAAACAGGAAGAGGAAAAACCAGAAGTGAAACTCAAGCCTGTAAAGCGGTTAGAGAAACCAGAAGGAGAGAAACCTGAAGAAGTAACGTTGAAGCCAGTGAAACGTATTCCTAAGGAAGAAGAAAAACCCGAGGAAATACAGCTGAAACCCGTGAAGAGAGAAAAGCCAGAGGAAGAGAAACCTGAAGAAGTGAAATTAAAACCTGTGAAACGTTTACCAATACCAGAAGAAGAGAAACCTGAAGAAGTAGCGTTGAAACCAGTGAAACGTATTCCTAAGGAAGAAGAAAAACCCGAGGAAGTAAAGCTGAAACCCGTAAAGAGAGAAAAGCCAGAGGAAGAGAAACCTGAAGAAGTTAAATTGAAACCTGTGAAACGTTTACCAAAACCGGAGGAAGAAGAACGAGAAGAAATAGCTTTGAAACCAGTAAAACGACTACCTAAGGAAGAAGAGAAACCTGAGGAAGTGAAACTAAAACCGATCCCAAAACCAGAGAAGCCAGAAGAAGTGAAGCAGGAGGAGATAGTACCAAAGCCAATTGTACCTGTAGAAGTTGAAGAAAAGCTTGAGGAGGAAGAAGCTCCAAAACTCCCATGGCGCCGTGAGAAGAAGGTGAAGAAGGTCGTCGACTTCCGTGAGGAAGTTACCGTCGTGCCAATCGATCAAGAGAAAGTTGTTACTGAAGTTCAAGAAGAGGTAACAGTCGTAGAACAGAGGTCTGAAGAAGTGGTTCAAACGAAGACTGAAGAAATTATTGAAAAGAAGCCAGAAGAGGTCAAGGCACTGCCTTGGCGAAGACCGAAAGAACCGGTACCTGAGAAGGTTGAAGTGGAAGAAGTAAAGGAAGAAGAGAAAGTAGTCGAAGAGGTCACGGAAACGTCCGAGATCTCTTGGCGAAAGAAACAAAAGCCGAAGAAGCCGGAAGAGGTCGAAAAACCTGAGGAAGTGGTCCTGAAACCTGTCAAGAAAGAGAAGCCTGAAGAGAAACCTAAAGAGAAAGAGGCACCGGAACTAAAACCTGTCAAGGTAGAAGAGGTACCTGAGGAGACAGTAGAAAAGGTAGAATCAGTTATCGAGATAAGCAGGAGGAGGCCGAAGAAATCTGAAGAGTTACCTGCGCCGGTAGAGAAAGTAGAAGAGACTGTGGTCACTGCTGAAAAGACACAGGTGACCAAGAAGGTTGTCAAAGTCGAAGATGTCGCGCAACAAGTGGTCGAGGTCGAGCAAAGGGTAGAGGAAGAAGTACAAGTTGAAGATCGCAGAAGAAAACGCAAACAGCGTACCCAGGTCGAGATATCCATCACGGATAAAGACAAAAAGATCGCACCGAGATTCATCCAAAAACTTCAGCCGGTTATTGCTGAACCGGAATCCACCGCAAGGTTCACTTGCACGGTATTTGGCAATCCGTTCCCAGAAATCTCCTGGTACAGAAACGAACAGGAGCTTCACGCCAGTGAGAAGTATATCATGACCATTTTCGAAACCACCGCCGCTTTGGAGATCACGAAAGTGAAGGAGGAGGACGCCGGCATGTATTCTTGCAGGGCGTCGAATCCTGCAGGGGTAGCGACGTCCACCGTGAATCTCGTGATATTCGGTATTCTAACTGTTCATCATGATGTCCGTGTGATTGTTCTCAGTTCCTTAGCACTGTCCAGCAACGATTTTTTGCTGTTTCGACATTTAATTGGCGAATACTTCTAGGCTATCGTGCAGTAAATGCGAATTTGAAAGCCATGTTTTCTGAGTTGCCTTTAAATTCTTTAATCTTAATGAGTCAGTCAAATGATTTAGTTTAAACTAAATAGATCATAAAACGTTTACTTTTCTAAAAATAATCAAAGTAAAAAGATACCCCTACATAATTTTATTACATTATGAATAATTAAGTATATTTATTATTAACGTAATGAACAAGTATACAGGGTGTTCATTTGAAAACTTTCCAGCCGAATATCTCGAGAAGTATGAAAGATATTAAAAAAGTGTAAAACCAAGGGTTTCGAGGGGGAAAGATGGGGACAGTATCAGTTTTTTATTTGGGTGGCGTTTTCAAGGTCGTTTGAAGTCAACTTTGTTTTTTCAAATGGAAACCTGCGGATAAAAAAGTGCGCAGATAAAAAAAAGTATCCTACGCAAATTGCTGGTCTTCTTACGTACAATAAGGTCCCATAATAAAAAATATAGATTTACATTTGAAAAAAGAAAGTTGACCTTCAAATGACCCTGAAATCGCCACCCAAATAAAAAACTGATACTGCCCTCCTCTTTCCCCTCGAAATCCTTGGACACGTGTTTTACACTTTTTTTAATATCTTTCATACTTTTCGAGATATTCAGCTGGAAAGTTTTCAAATCAACACCCGGTATATAAATATACTTAACGAATTTTTGGTTGTTTATAATGGTATAAACACATATTAATTTACTCGATGAAGATTGTAGGTTCGTTTTTGGCGAATCTGTTTGTATCTTGCATTTACAAATTTTCTATATAAAATCTGACTCTTCTCCAAGATTAAATTTTTTAGCTACTCACTATTACGAGAAGAAACGGTTTTCAGAGACGTATTGCATTTAGGAGAATCTATTGAAATCGCCTATTTAATGTTGAAACACAAAATGTGCGTTGGATAGCGTATTTCAACAATTTTAGAAACCGCTTCAGTTTTGTTTTACGCTGAATGTATTACCGGCCAAAAGCATAAGACCAGTTTTATAATTTACGAAAGAGTCAAAGATTATTTTAGGATTGACTAATGAATACAAGAATTATTTGTAATTAATTTTCGAATTTCAGTTTCTAGTCAGAGGCTTCGTTCTTTTGGCTGGTTTAATTGTGTGTTCATGTTATTTGTACAATTTTCTTCAACAGGCACCTCTGCTTATTTTTAAAATAATTAGTGAAACATGGAACGAATCTTTCAGATGATTGAAACGGTTTGAACATTTAACGTAGCATACACATATTAAAAAGTTGCCGTTTTGTTATATGAATTTAAAAAACATTCTGTTTTTATTAGCAATTTTTAACATTCATAAATCATTTAATAGACAGCTTTTCTGACACTCACATAATTTTTTTTACTGCTTTTTTGTTTATTTTTGTAAATTTCAGAGAGAAGCTGTCTATTCAATATAATATTTTATATATAATATAATATTTTAAATAAATATTTTAAATATAATATTTTATATTCAATAGACAGCTTCTCTGAAATTTACAAAAATAAACAAAAAAGCAGTAAAAAAATGGAGTATATTATTATATACTCAATTCGTTTAGAATTCCTTACAATAAAGAATTCTTTGTAGCATTATAATAATCAGTAATTGAACGATACATTATTCATACAGCTATTCGAAAAATATTAGATATGAGATAATAAATTGCATAATATGTGTATATGTATATTAAATTTCAGTTTTCAATCATCTTATACTGATTCACTTGCAATTTTTCGTAGTCACTTTCCAAAGACTAGTAATTTCAAGTATTTTGTTGTTGACCGCAATGGCTGCTCTCCATAGTTACACAATAAGCTAGAATATTACTGGATTATTAGCCAACAAGCTTCTGCTCCTGAAACGAATACAGTAAATCGATAAAGTATTGGCACACTAAGTTTTGTTTGTGATAATCTGTATTAGAAAGATAGCCTATACTGATGCAATTTAATTTATATATTATTCTATTGTATAATAGAATAATCTATATAAGTAAAAATCAAATGCTGTTCGTTGGTAACCGCATTACATGAGAACGGCTGGACCGATTTGGCTAATTTTTTTTTTAGATGTTCGTTATAGTCCGAATAATGTTTTTACGGGGAAAGAAATTGGAAAAATTGCCGACGGCACGCCACGAGCAACTAGTATTGTATAAAGAAAAATATTATGAAAATTTAATGATTTACGACTAAAGAAAGTGTTGTCATCATTTTTATTTGTACAGTACCTACATACATATATGTATATTTTAAAACGTCATGTTGTAAGAAAAACAACGAAAAATCTACTTCAATACTTGTAGAAAATTTTTTTATTTTTCTTACAACACGATGTTTTTTAATTGTACTGATACACTATTTTTATTTCGTTTTATTTACATTACTTTTCTAGACCACTACATGTGTCTGTGTATAACGAAGTACCAAAACAGTTAGATCATATTAATTTGTTATACACCGGAATAGTATTACTCCGGAAACAGTGAAAATATTAAGAAACTTTATATTTTCGAAGGGGGAATTAAGTCACTTAAGACAATTTCATAAAATTAATTTATTAATTCCCGGAATTTCTTGGTTTTTGCGATTTAATAATAATTATTAAATATATCATATATTTCTTCCTCATGCGAAGATAAATATTTAAACTTGTTTTACAGATAGTACATAGATTTTCATGGTGTCTTCGATTTTTCGTGAAGACAATAAATAATTATGGGTTTGACTTTGAGGGCCGTTTTCAACTTCTCCATACAGATAATTGCAAACAAAATAAAATACGTGTTAAATATTCTTCAACAAACTATCTACAAAAAATTTCACAAAAATTGTCATGTTACACTTAAATAACGGTGTGCCAATTCCTTTCTGATTCGCTGTAGGCGAAGAAAACGTTTATGCATGAAGTGTGCCGGTGTTCAGACAAATTCGTAATTACCATGACGTTAATACCAAACTCTATCCTCAGAAAAAGAAGAAGAAGGCGTGGCACCACATTTTTCGATACCCATAAAACCATTGATGGTCGAGGAGCACAAACCAGCATTGCTCGAGTGCCTTGTCACCGGAACTCCGATGCCGGAAGTAAAATGGTACCGCGGGGAGCAAGAGCTGAAGCCGAAGAGAGGCAGAGAGATCAGTTTCAACCCTGAAACTGGAGAGGCTAAATTGGAGATACTGGAGCCCACGGCAGAGGACGAAACGATTTATCGCGTGCGGGCGGTGAACAAATTCGGTCGCGCCGAATGCAGAGCGAATTTGGTGATCAGCAGCGTGGTTCGGGTCAGCAAACCGGAAGTTATGAGGGCACCGAAGATCACGCGACCTCTGCCAGCTTTGGTAGCCGAGCGAGGACAGCCTCTGACGTTGTCAGCTGACTTTGAGAGCAAACCGACTCCTGAAGTGAAATGGTTCAGGAACGGAACGGAGATCGTTCCGTCTGACAAACGTGTGATTAACATCTACGAGAACACGGCTGAACTATTCATTCCCGAGGTGGAGAAGAAAGATGGCGGCAAGTACGAAGTTAGGGTACAGAACCCTGTCGGCGAGGCGAGAAGCTCCGGCTCTGTCACGGTGAAAGAACGACAGGATAAGACTGATGAAGTGAAAGCTCCGAGATTCGTCGAGCCTATACAACCGCAAATCGTTGCTGAAGGAGAGGTGGTCATCATGGAGGCTAAGGTCGAGTCCTATCCGACTGCGTCGTTCCAATGGTTCCACGAAACTCGCCCATTGGAGGTATTTCAAGTTTATCCTTACTTTAAATTGTGCTGTTTCATTAGAATTCTACGTTTTATACCGGGTATTTCACCTAGCTTGACCACCTTGGATATCTTTGTTGTTTTTAAAGATACGTCAAATGTCTGAAGGACAAAGTTGTATGGTAAAATGGGGCTCATACGATACCAAAAAAATTTGTGTCTTTATGTAATTTTTTTTAGAGGTATGAAGGTCACCTTCATTTTTTTAAATGGAATGAGGTATTTTTTAATACATCAATCGATGCAGCTAGACATTCGTTATAAAAAAGTACTTCCTATGTATGTCGAAAAGTTAGTAGTTCAGGAGATATTTCAATTTAAAGAACTCTAAAACACCATTACTGTCGTACTAAGACGTTATACAAATAAGTAAACGCTAACCATTCAACTTTGTCCTTCAGACATTTGACGTATCTTCAAAAACAACAAAGATATTCAAGGTGGTCAAGTTAGGTGAAATACCCGGTATAATAGAATGTCTAATATCCCAGGGACCATAACTGTTATAACAAAAAAGAAAAAAAGTTATAAAATAACAAGTATTTCATCGACTAAACCGAAAATTTTTTCTCGTGTTGGTAAATGTTATCGTTGAGAGAAATTCATTTCGATCACTTATCATTATTAACAGTTATCAATGAGAGAAATTTATTTCGTTCGCTCATAACAGTTATCGATGGGAGAAGCTTATTTCGGTCACTCATAACAGTTGTTGTTGGGAGAAATTTATTTCGATCGTTCATAGCAGT
This sequence comes from Lasioglossum malachurum, assembly GCA_028455605.1. Taxonomy (NCBI): domain Eukaryota; kingdom Metazoa; phylum Arthropoda; class Insecta; order Hymenoptera; family Halictidae; genus Lasioglossum; species Lasioglossum malachurum. Next base: position 15,717,023 of record CM052316.1, on the reverse strand, counting down.
TATCGATAAGAGAAATTTATTTCGATAGCTCATAAAAGTTATTCGATGAGGTAAATTTATTTCTATTGTTCATAAAAGTTATTCGATGAGGTAAATTTATTTCTATTGCTCATAACAGTTATCAATGAGAGAAGTTCATTTCGATCGCTCATAACAGTTATTGATGAAGGAAATTTGCAATAGTTATTATTAAATAGTACAACTTTCACATCGTAGAAAATCTATTATTTCATAAATTTTGTATTCGTAAAATTAATTGCTACAATCACAATTTAATGTAACAAACAACGTCTTGTTGAAATCTTCTTAATGAATTTCATAGGCTTACTTTATCCGAAAAACAGTAGACAACTCAATAATTAAATAAGCAACCAATATGAATTTTCTCATTAATAATTATGATGAACAAGTGAAAAGAAATTCGATCATCGAGAACTGTTATGAGCGATAGAAATGAACTTCTCATCGATAACTGTTATGAGCGATCGAAATGAGCTTCTCTCATCGATAACTGCTTTGAGCGCTCGAAACAGTTTTTCTTCATCGATAACCGTTATCGAGGAGGATCCAAATTTTTGGATCAAGGTCATTTCAAGGTCATGTTATTATACATATTTGAATGTATTTTACGATCAGTTACACGATGCAATAAAAAAAATGTAGTTATGTACCAAAAAACATTGATTACCTTGACAACTCCGAAAAAAATGACCCTCGGAAAAAAATATTCGTGCCAGATATTTGGTCCATTGACACCATGTACGTAACGTAACAAATATTTTTTGCATCATAATAACCTGAAGAGATATTTAGGTATTCTTATTTAAACGGACCCCCTTGTATAAGAGTCGCATTTTAAAATCGGACATTTCATATACAACAACCAAATAGATCAGACGAAATGTTTGGTATTCGTGTTAAAATAGTTCCGAGTGCAAAGGGTTAATCACGAGTAAAACCTTTTACTTGCCTGTATGCGTAAGGCTCGAAAAAACTAGAAACGCTGATTAAGTAAAATTCAAAATGAGGATTTTTCAACTCGATTTAAAATTGTGTTTCCAGTCGACATCTCAAGTGAGGATCGTAACACAAGAGAATCGCTCGATCCTGATGATAAACGAGATAAAAACTGAGTACGCCGGCACCTACACCTGTCGCGCGGAGAACGTTGGCGGGTCGGTCACCTGTACGGCCACCATAAATCTATTGGAAACCCCGTGGGAAGAGACGGTGGAGCTGGTTTCGCCGACATTCATCAAAAGATTATCACCGGTCAGGGTCATGGACGGTGAAAGCGCGAATCTAACGTGCGTCGTGCAAGGCAAGCCCACGCCAAGAGTCGAATGGTACCACGACAACAAGCCGATCAAAGAGGGCAAGGAGATTACCATTTTACAAGATACCGAGGGTGTCTGTAGTCTGGCCATTACCGAGGTATTCCCTGAAGACGCCGGTGAATACACTTGTCGTGCCGTGAATCCTGTTGGCGAAGCTGTTTGCACGTCGTCGCTTGTCGTCGAAGGTAATTGTCCAAGCTTCTCAAGCATGCTAACCCCTAACCTAATCCCTTAACGTGCACACTAAGGTGGACCTTATTTTTCGACCATGAAATTTTGGGCACGACCCCCCCCCCCCCCAATATTGTTCCATTTCATGAAAAAATGATATATCCAAAGTTTTAGATCAATCGGACGTCGCACAGTGGTCTGGAGACCCCGTTTTCGTGGTCAAAATTCAGTTTGGCCCTAATGCAGCACGTCTTCCCCTTATCCGATCAACTTCCGCTTTCGCAGCAATTATTTTCTTTCCAAATGACACAATTTTAGGGGGGGCGGGGCGTGAAAAAAATCTTGCAAAAAAAATTTCGCCGGGTATAGCTAAGGTCCACCCTAGTGCATACACATTTCAGTTACGTCATGCGACCTTATAACCAAATTGCGGATCTTTATGCGAAATAAAAATATTATACAGTAAAGTCGCGGTATTTTTCCAACGGCTGTGTTCTCCACAGAGACATATCGTGTAGAGTTATTATTTTTTTATGACTGCGTCTACCGCGTCGACCGCGCCGAGAGTACAGACGAAGCCGAACGTAGAAAAGGACAGCATGTAAACGCGGATCGTGTGGCCGATGCGTATCGGTGTGAACCACTACTAATCCAATTACTAAACTTCTTTATTTTTCGTTATTTTTTTATGGGACTTTTACCAACTTATTTCTGGCATTTTTCTGATTAAAATTACAGCAAACACAAACACATTTCGACTGTATTTAGTGGTTTAATCGATGATGAAAGTTTTGGGCGCAAGGAAGGACAGTGATAACACGGGCCTTTGAACTGTGCTGGCGACGGCGACTGTCCGCGTCTCTTCCTTTCCCGTACGCTGTCCTTCCTTGCGCCCGAAACTCTCATTGCCGACTAAACCACTAAATATAGTTGAAATTACATCTGTCCCTCAATTTACGCGAATATCCGTACCACATAAATTGGATCTGTAAACTTGATAAGGTTCCAGCGGCCACACTACTCCTAATGTTTCCTTTTCGCCTAAATTTAGGTAAAAGTTCCGCGTAACTTGAGGTAAATTTGCCTGGTAAAACAAATACTCGCGTAAAAAAGTGCCGCGTAAATTGAGGAACCGGTGTATATCCTGTTTGGTGTCATTTTCCTGGGAAAAATCATTTTCCGATCTTGGGAAATCCCGGGATTTTCGGGATCCCGTCCTGACATGAAAAGAGGCTTCCCATCCCGTTCCCAGCATCGGGATTCGGGAATTCCCGGGTTCCCGCACACAGTTGAAATTATGTCGAGAATTGGAAAAGTGTTCAAATACTTTGCGGATCTACTGTAAACTTGAAATGAAGATCTATTACTTTCAGCTAAGAATTGCTTCTTTGCTATCATTTTCACAAATATGATTCTTGAATTTTCAGCATACGAGTACGTACCAGACTCGGAAATTGCATCCTCGATCGTTGCGACGTCACTTACTACAGGGCAAAGTGGTTCAGAAGAAGATCTCTTATCTCCCAAGGTCCGTTTACATAAATCATTCAAACTTATAGAAAAAGTATATAATAGTACAAAATTCCCGATTATTATAAACTTGATAGATCACTCAGATAGATCATAATTTTCAACCATTAGAAATAAAAGTTAGCTGTGAACGATCACTTCTTTATCTCTATAAAATAATTTTCCCTATTTCTCTTTCTCTTCTGGCATATTATAAATATATCTACCTTTCAATTTCAATTTAGAAAATTGAATTTGATAGCTGAATTGTTATTAACTGTACTTATATGTAAATTGTTCTTAGGAAACTCCCCTGTTCGATACGGATGAAGAATCCGCACCGGAGATAATTAAGAAACTTCCTCAGTTAGTTCCTACCAAAGATGGAGAGCTAACCAGGTAAGAATATTAATTAATTATTTATTTATTGATGCCATAAACCTAGTTTGGTTTATATAGCATATATTACTATAACACTTTACAAAAAAAAATACAGAAGTATATAACGTAATATGTATAAAGTGGAATTAGGTAGTATAAACGGTAGGCGCTAAATCCTAATCTTATATTTTTTGAGAAAGTTAAAAATAAACATTAGCGCTGTAATGTCTCAGGTACAAATATGTTCAATTTTCTATAACTATAACGAAAAATATTAATATAATGCGAGTTATAATTCATCTGATGTAGCTTGTTGAAAATATAATTTACATTTTGTGTACATAAATCAGTTTCGCTAGATTAATAGTAAAATTAATATTATCTCAGTTTTTCTATTGTATTTTATGTATCTGCAAGTAGTATAGATACATTTCCATTATTTAATACACGATCAAGTGTTACAGATGTTTTTATTTAAAAAGCTAAAGCATTTTATGATTTCATGAAAATTTATTCAAGGCTGATGTTTTCATAGAAAAAAATGTGTTCCGCTGACTAAAGTGTTCGGTGTTCGTTGCAGACTGGAAGTGAAGGTCAAAGGAAAGCCGAAGCCAGAAGGAAAATGGTACAAGCAGGGTGCAGAAATCGTACCGTCTCAAGAATTCCAGATCGAAGAATTCGAAGACGGCACATCGGTGTTAACGATCGCCGAAACGTATCCAGACGACACGGGCGAGATTGTGTTCGAAGCGCACAACCCGCTCGGCGCATCGACCACGACAACATACCTGTCGGTAGAAGGTAACTATGCCTTCCGATTAGCCGTAGATCAATTTTCTAAAAAATGTGGTGGATGCTTCGCTAATTTGCTTGATACGAGTTCTTTTCAGCTGCGCTCTTCGATCGGAAATCATCATCGATGAATCTCCTAATATATCCCGCACCTCCCGTTTACGATCATATCAGACTCACACTGAACACTCACATCCTTCACCTACACTTTTTTTATATTCTTTTCTCCGGCGTTTTGCTAACTCGTCGGGCCCTTTCAGCTCCATCTACTTTGCCTCTGAATAATCACGCGAAACAACAATTTTCTATTCGTTTCAACTAAATCCAGGAAAACTTTCTTTTATTTTGCGAATAGAATAGAATAATAGAATATTACACTTATTGGTTCGGTAATAAATCATAGCCTATTTTAATAATTGTAGATTAGTATTTATCTTCAACAAGTAATATAATTTGACTATCTGTGTTTATTTTCAATATAAATAATGAAATTTTATAATTTTTACATCATTTTATAATGTTTTTCTTTACAAAGAAGATGCAGGATGAACAATTTATATGGAAACGACTAAATTCCTCCGTTGTTAAACTTATTTTATGGAAAACATTCTCAGGGTAAGTTGTATTATTTTAAGGAGTACATGCAGCGTTCTGTAAAGTCATTTTTAAGAGCTTTCTAAGGCCATCATTTCTTTTTAAAATGGAATGATATACATATTATCTGCTTACTCTCTTAGAGTGTCAAAGAACAAAATCGTCAACCTACAACTGTTGACCTCAAAATCTCTGAAAAAATGATCATGGAAAAAATATGTTACCACTGTATGTACCATTTAAAATAGTACAACTTTGCCCTTTTCCATAAATTGATTAATGACAGAGATATTTAAGTATCCTCGTTTAAATGGTCCACCCTGTACAGGATGTTTCAAAATTATATGTCTTGACCACTATATTCGTTGAAGACTGTTCATTTCGAAGAATCTGTCTTCACATTCTTCAGCGATGAACAGTCTTCAACGAATATTAATATATCTCGCTATATTCTTAGTTTGTTCAATAAAGATTTAAATTCAAAATGAGTTTTCTTAATCCTCTCGCACCCAATGTGGTATAATATTATATTTTATTTCTCGTACAACATTATTAGAGCAAATATAAAAATAAATTCAGAATTATACATGATTGATTATATCAATTATTATCGATGGATGAACCACTGGACATGACAATAGACTTAAAGTGTTTTCACCATTCAAAGTTAAACCGCCTGGTCAAATAAGTATTCCGTTAACGATTATGCTGACAGAAGCTAGCTCGGTCAGGTTTCGAAGGTTTCGCGGAATCATTCATAGGGCAAAGACGAACAATCGCTCTAATCCGACATAAACGCTTAAGTATACGCCCGCGAGATAGCCTTCAAGATGGAGCTGAAAGGGTCGAAGGTCCGCGCGGGTGTCTAATTATTCTGTCGTGTTCTCGAACCAGGAATCCTCGGAACGAAGGAGTACAGGAAACCGTCATGGGTAGCCGAGATGGAGGAGATGCAGGAAGCTCTCAGAGGTAAGAGCCAGTCCGAGGGACTGGATTGCATGCTGAGTGAGCCAGAATGCAGTTTCTCGACCGACAGTCTGGACGATCGTGCGATCCGCGACGAGAGTTCGCAGCGAAACAGTTCGACGATGATTAGCGAGTTCTCGTCGACGAGGACGTTAATGAACATCGACGACGAAGGTAAGAGATGCTTCGAGGAAGACGAGGAAACATCTTCGAAAGGGTTCTTCTTGACCAGAAGATACTCGGACTCGATGGGAGTCGAACAGGAAGCCGACGTTGAGGAGTATTCTTGGGAGATGAGCAAATCTAGCGAGCAACGAGCTGAACATTTTGAATACGAATTGGAGGTGAGAGAGGATAAATTGGCGATCGATGCTACGGATGATCGAGGAAGAAGATCTGGCGCGAATACACTAACGAGGAAGAAAATTCTGGAGACTATGGAGAAATCTGGGACGAAGAGGAGTTCGGAAACGAAGCTAGTTTTAGCTACTGCATCGTTGAATGTGAAACGAGAGGTGCAGGCGAGTGGATCGGGAAAATTGAACGCACAAAAATCGAAACTGCGAACGCCGAAGAGTCCAGTAGAAAAATTCACCCCCCAATCGTCTGCTAAGATGATGAAGAGTGATCTTGATACGGAGATCGGTGTGAAGGTCAGGTCTCCGTCGCCTGTTAGAGCCAAGTGCGCTAAGCTTTCGGATAACAGAAACATAGCAACTGGAAAGCCGGGTTCACCTTCGCCCACGAGGATGGAAAGATCAAAGCAGCTATCAGCAACTGAGAAAGTAGCAGTTAGCAGAGTGATAAGACGGAGCAAATTGGTAGAGGAGCTTGGCAACAACACTATTGCCTGCCAAATGATAGAATTCGATGGTAGTATAACAGCTGAAAGTGAATCGATGATGGAGGCATTGGGGGAAGAGAAACGAAAGAGGATCGTTTTGGACTTCGACGAATTTCCACCACCGAGGTCAGAGAAAAGGAGTCACGTTCGAATGCATCCCGATTTTCTGAATGTTCCTCCTGAGCCTGGATTTTATCTGTCGCCCATCAAAGAAAATAGCGAGACGTCCGCCGGTAGCGAACAGAGTAAGGTAGCTGCGGAGAATTTTCCAGAAAAGATGGAGGCAACGCTAGAGTATGACCATACGAGGAAGTATCATACTTATCCGAAATCTAGAATCCCGGTAGCTAGGTGGTCCAAAGAGCGTCGCATTGGGAATCTCATGATGGACCCGAAAATGTATCCGCTGGAGCCTAGAGAAGTTGATTTGGAAGCGTTTCAGCAATTGCATACGGCGGATAGCCAAGAGGAATTACAGGAGTTCCTGTTGCTGGAGAGCCAATGTAGCGGGAACCTCGGACTGGCGGGAAATATGTCAACGTCCGAGGTATCTTGTAGCGATCATCACAGCGAGGATGAGAGAGGCACCATGTCAGGTAGATTTTGCGAGTTCTTTCGATACTAACCTTCTCAATCGCTTCTTTTCATTATTGTAGACTGTGTTCCTATTTTTATGACTATAGTTTGTCAAAAAGTACGAATTACATGATCTATGAATTGCATTTATGCTAGAAAATGATGGACATCATGCAACACTGTCTAGTTTCGTGTTCCAACACTTAACCCTTAGCGCTCACAAGTGACGGACCCCAAATGTCCGACTTCGATTTTGATAATTTTTTTGTGAGATGATGGTATATGGATCCCTAATTATGTATGTAAAATATTAGGTGTAGATACTCAATATTTTTAAAGATATAAATAATTAAAGTTTCATACCTTCTTGATGTAAAATTATTTGAGCTGTAGTTTTTGAAGTTCACACGCAAACGTCCCAGGTTCGATGCCCGGCGATGAAACGTGTTTTTTTTCACTTCCTTTTAATTCTGCATCTTCTTTTATGTTCGCCACAATTTTATTTTCCTACTACTGTACATCGAAACATGAAAAATCTTGGCACCATGAACACATTATAAATGCTTGTTTATTGCATTTACACTTTTTACCTTTTATATCTTCGGGGAAGGCAACTTGATTCACGTTTAAAAATATTTCTCGCGATGATATTATTGTTCTAAATTGTTCACAATATTTTAAAAGATACCTACAATCTTCCAAAGCATCCTGTACAGTAGTAGCAAAATAAAATTGTGACAAACATAAAAGAAGATGAAGAATTAAAAGGAAGTGAAAAAAACACGTTTCATCGCCGGGGATCGAACCTGGGACGTTTGCGTGTGAACCAGACAGGCTAATGGAACTTGAAAAACTCAAATAATTGTATATCAAGAAGGTATGAAACTTTAATTGTCTTTATGTCTCTTTCAAAATATTCAGTATATACGTACAGTGAAATTGCATAGTTAACCAATGAAATCAATTGTTCCATGTTGTTGGTTCATTTTATTGTAGAGATGTTATTATTTTCGCATGAATTTGTTTGTGTACGTGTGTATATTTGTTTTTCTTGACTAATCAGATTACTGACATCGGAGTCACGTGAGTCGCATAATCACCAAGCAAAACATCAGGTAAGTGATTCATCTACATGTTTTCTTCATTGATGGTAATATTTAATTTAATATTTGATGTGTATTGTCTTTTCCAGCCACGCAAGCTGTACCACGATTCATTCAAGAAATTACGGATATTTACGCGAGGGAAGGTGAAAGCGCGACGTTCGAGTGCTCTTATTCCGGCAATCCTGTTCCAGGTATAGCAAACATGCAGTTTTTTGTAATATCATTATTAATAACATCTACACATTTGTATAATACGTGGAGCTCTCGATGATTTCAAATAAGAAGATAGTAAGTCACACACACGCGCGCGCGCGCGCGCGTCACTAGTGCTTTGAACGTCATTAACACTAAACCTACCGAGCCTTAAAAGTAACTGGCAGGGACCAAAAATAACAGTTATTCTAAAATTGCTTACGTTAAAAATCGTTAATAAAAAGTTGTATCATTATTATTGAAATTTCAGATAATGTACACAAAATATAATGAAAAAAATTCGAAGAACAAAATGATTAAAAAATATCGATTTTTATACTGTTTGGTTACAAATAACAGTTATTAGTGTTCAAAAAATTGGATCCCACTCCATAACTGTTATCGATGAAGAAAAACTGTTTCAATTGCTCAAAGCAGTTATCGATGGGAGAAATTTATTGCGATTGCTCATAACAGTCATCGATGAGAGAAATTTATTTCGAAATTGTGAAAATTCATTACAAAAATGATGAAAATTTTGCAGAGACAGTTCGAAAAGTCCGCACGTCTTTTGGTTATTATAACGCACCATCTCGCAACACTGTGGTGCATTAAACACCATATGGAATTTTTACTAATTGGCTATAAGTGTAGTCTTGAAAATGAAGATTATTAATCAACGATCTCAAAAGTGCAATTAGAATTTGCGTTGAAATCAGGAATAAACGGTCTCGAACGAACAGTGTCGCCATTTTTCGAATCAGGATATTAATTGTGGGTTCATAAATTTTCAGATGTGGTATGGTACAAGAACGATAAGATGGTGATGAACACGCAGAACGTGAAGGTGCGTCTCTTCGAGGAGGACAAGAAAACGATACTTACAATCAAACACGCGAGCGAAGAAGACGATGCCACTTATGTTTGCAAAGCCACCAGTGAAATTGGATTGGCCACCACAAAAGCCAGATTGCACGTTACAGGTAAATTACCTCGCGATTTAACAACATTGCAAAATAAGTCTGCTACAGTAAAGTCGCGATTCTTATCCTTGAAAGTCTCCACGATAATTCTCCCTTGCCTACTCACTCCACTGAGGGGCAACGTCGCGTCGCAGGGGCAACAAAGCTCGAGCTGCCTCGATCTCCGAGCAGTGTAAAGATGCCGCGTAATCTGATCTCGGCTCGGGTATATCAGTATACACTACTTGTTCTCATGAGGAAATGGTCAGGTGATTAAATCAACTCACTATCACTCATTCACTCAATTCAATATTTTATTGAACTTCGTATACTGCAATTTTTCAATACCACGCGCGTCCGATGGCTAAGATCACTCAAGCAACACTGCCGGGGACCAGTGTCGCCAGATTGAGCTCGGATCCGAGCTCCTGTACTCCCCTACTTTCCCCTTCCACTATTCCATTCCAGCACCGTGCGCGCGCTCACTCCACGGTGCCTTCCCCTGAAACGCCTCAAAGCCGTAGTAAACTGGTCGCGCGCGGAGCGCACGTGTCTCCCATTCGCCCCACTCAATCCCCGTCGCGCACGCGCAACGTGTCTCCCATTCGCTCCACTCATTCCCCGTCATCAGAGAGAGGGTACATCATTTCTTTACCCCCTCCCAAATCTGGCTACACTGCCGGGGACACAGTCCCCCACCTGGCTGCGCGGCAAACCTCGCGCCGATCGGCAAACCACGATCGCTCAAACAATGAGAGCCGGCAGGGGACCCGTCCCCCGCGCGGCAAACCTCCCTGCTCGGAATTTACGATGGAAAACAAATCGCGACTTTACTGTATTATACTCTATATCAATCTTCAGATCACTGTGTAACCGTCGTTCATAGAATTTACATACGTTCTATTAAATTATTTTTATTATATCAACTGCATTGAGTAGTACCTGATTATTAGATTACGGAGCTTTACTGAAAATTAGAATTTTTTGCATCAATTGCAAGACACTGAAATCAAATAGAAATTTGTTTCTTCATGTAATAGTTTTCATAAGTCATCATGACAATATGTCGGTACTGTTAAATTCTTTTTATCTGTTTGCTGTCTTATATTTGACCTACTCATTCTTCTTATGAATGTATAAAATTCACAATTTATTAATTATACGACTACCTAGATTAACATTTATACTCATTCAATTATATGAAACATGAATTCTGTAAAATCTATTGGATATTCTTGAACATTATCAGTTTCCTAATGTATTTATATTATTTTGGACAACGTATCAGATGCAACTTATAAACATACATTGTTCATTAACAGAAATAACGGGTGAGGCAAGGGTCTACGAGGATGAAGAAGTCGTCGAGGAGGAAATTAGGGAAGTTAAACCGAAAGAGAAGCCAAAGAAGAAGAGAGCCGAACTGAAAAAGGCTAAAGAAACGAAAGAAAAGATCAAAGCCGAGCGTGTAAAGGTAGAGAAGAAAGAACTGCGCAAGGAGAAGCTGAGTCCTAAAGAACAACCGGAAGAAAAGTTCGTAAATTTTTTATTATTTACATACTTACACATAATATAAATTTTGTTCCTAATTCACTCATTTATACACTACTCTTTCAGGAAAATCGTCGACATTGAGGAGACGCAGGTACTGGAGTCGACAGAGATCATAGAAGAGAAGCCTACAGAGGTAAATACCAAATCTGAACAACCATAAATAAACATCAAAATACAAAGTCAAAAACAATTTGTTAAAAAATCTAACTAAGCATTGGCTTAAAGGACGGTCCAAAAGACGTAAAGGTGTTACGTGGGACACCCTGTATATTTATTTCTAAATCTGTTTGTTTTCTGATTTATTTATTTATTGTACAGGGTATGGCCGGACGGGTGGTATTCATATACCTTCCTTTCGAGATATAACGCGTTAGATTAAAATGATTGAATGTTGCCATAATAAAATCTCACAATTTGTGTTCGTTGTGTTCGGTCATAAATTTTTCCGTAATTAATCTGCCAGGTCTCCTTTACAAGATCTGATAAAAAAAAGGTTCTTAGCCCCATAGAGCTTTTAGCCCACCCTGTACTACGTCTAGCAGACTTCATTATCTGGAAAATGGAACATATATGATATTAACGGTTGAATCAATCCTAAAATGAATAGGTATCCCGGGCAAAGAAGATAGTGCCAGTGCAAGAGCCGGTGATGACGGAAGCGACGGCGTCCCTGAAGAAGATCGACGATCAGAAGCCTCGAGATCTGATCCCGAAACCCGAAGAGCGTGCGAAACGGGTGGTAGAAGAGCGCGAAAGTGTGGTCGTCGTCTCAGAAGTAACCACTGAGGATTTGGCGCCGGACTTCGTGGTCGAATCGATTGTAGACCGGGCGCAGGTAACATCAGAGGCGTTGCAGACAGTCTCGGTGTCCGAGGTGCACACGGAGAGCAGCGTGCAGGAAATCAGGCGAATGGAGACGAAGCAGAGGAAAGCGAAGAAGACCGTGGTGACCGAAGAAGAGGTGTCCGAAGAGATACCGAGAAAGGCGATCGTGGAGGAGAAGCCGAAGAAGAAGAAGAAGACGGAGAAGAAGCTCCGAGAGGAGCTCAGCATCGAGGAGATCGTGGAGAGGGAAAGAGAGAATATCGCGAGGGAGGTCGAGGAGATCATGGAGACTCTTCACGCGAAGGAATTCGGACCTGGAGAGGCTCCTCTTCGGGAACTGGCCACGATCGGTTTCCTGGTGCGGCAGGGTGTCTCCGTGAACGAGATCAACGAGAGTCTATACAGAACGGACAACTTCCCTGCGCTGAAGACACCCGAGGCTCAGAATGCTCTAGTCCAGCTGGTGGAAAGAGAGGGCCACGGTACTCTGATCACACAAGTCCTCACGGAGGAGACGACTACGGACGAAAGCGTGGTGGCTGCCACCGTTGGCTTCCGTGCTTTCATGAGAATGATCGAGCTGCAACATGTCACCGTCGAGGAGGTCATCACGCACTTCGCGCCTGAGGACTTCCGGCCGCGCGCTTGGGAGGTTACAGAAGCCACGGAAGTAAGATATACCGATCATTTCTTTTACAGAGATTCACTTAAGCACCGCCGCTCAAGCTTTTAACCCTTTGCACTCGGAACTATTTTAACTCGGAAATTAAACATTTCTTCCGACCTAAAAGACTTCCATTCTCCACGATTTTTTAAATTTGGTGGATATGAGATTGATATAATACCTCATACAATACTTAAAAGTTTAGTAAGTAACCGTACGTACGTACAATACCTGAGAGTCTATTATTTTATTTTCTTCATTCTATTTTAGCCTTTAGAATTTAATTGAATTCTTAGCCGCCATTAATTTTTCCTCACGCCTTTAACGGTCCAAATCTTTTTGGTATGTTTCAATTATTTAATAAAATGCTAGTGTCTGGCTTCACACAAGCTGATTCTAATGAAAGTTATATGAGAAATAGTGCTTAGAACAATGTTCTACACGTATTTTTTGATCAGCCACCGTCCAAGTTGAAGCGCTGAAAATAACCCACACAGTTTGGAGTCAAAAATACATCTTTTGAGATATCTTAGAATCCAGAGGGTGTAGGACAGTCAATTTTTTTTTATTAGATCGAGGGTTTTCGAATGATGAATTTAGTCAGTCATGAAAGTTCGAAGGAAAGCTATTTATTTAAGCAACATCTAAAAACATTTGAATTTCCCTTGCAATTTTTATTCCAGAAATATGAAGAATATGATAATTATTTTAATTGTGTGACAAAAAAGAACAAAAAATCCGATAACACGTATCCCATTCGACTTTGCATTGATTCAAGTTTTCATGCAAATGGCTTAACAACCTGTAAGAAAAATTGCAAAAAGATAAAAATCTTTTACGCGTTATTGGAAGGAATGACCTTCTCTGAAATGTTCGCATGTATTCTCCAACACGCATTTCTTTTAGGTGGAAACGGAGGAACATGTCGCGGAACGGGTGGATATCGTCCGCAAGACCGAGGTCCATATCATGGGTAAGTCGAGACTGCGTGACGCGAGGTTTGAAACGAAAAGAAACATTTACAGAATTAATGATCTTCGGACTTGCAGCATCACAAATCCGTTGCAGTTTTTGTTTCTAGACATTAAAAACCATAGATTTTGGTGTGTGCTTGCGTGGCTGCTTCATAAATACAATGTTGTACATGATCCTAATCTTTTTTTTTTTTGTAAATATTTCGTCGCTTTACAGCTAGACATAAGCTCCGACTAAGCATGCGTCCTTTCTTTTTTTTCTTGTACCTACATATAACAAAATACACGAAGATAGTTTCGACATCTTTGTACGTTTCACACTGTACATTTGATTTATCGAATAAAATGAATATATTTTTACAACGTGCCATAATCGCTGCGTGTCTGTGTGTTGTTTTTATCACTCACTTCTGTCTTCGTTTGATGATCCTAATCCCGAGTCTCCCACGAAAACGAACGATCTTTTGATTGCAGAGAGGAGGGACGAAAGAAAAGCCGTCCGCACGCAGGATATTCGAGAAATTAAAGGTTTGAAGCAACGAGTTTCAGTGCATGGGTTATACGTTCGAATAATCGGTCATTCGATTAGTGAATGGAGAGCAGCATTAATGGTTTTTCTTATCATACCTTCGAGAAACGCATCAGTATCCGGACTATCGACACCACATCAAGATCTTTTCTCATCTGCATTTACTAGTTCTACTTTGTATTCGCTTTAATCTGCATTTATAGACTCAACATTCCGTGACTTAAGTATCTCGTTTCATATTTTCATTATACAGAGCGTACCGTGATAGAAGATACAGCGATAAAACTATTGCATGCAAACAAAAATTCAAAATGTGGAATGAAGTTCTTTAACGTTGAATTTAAAAGAAAAATACTTTTTCCGAATACAGATTTGAAAATTCGTTACACACACCTCGTATACAATGTGGCTGACAAAACTGTGGCTGTATCACTTATTCATTCTACTCGAATGAATAATAACGATACACTATTTATATTTCATTGATTCCATATAGGATTAATTATGTTATTTTGAATTAACGGTATTAACTCAGATAGCACTAGACTGTGGCCTTTTTTATTTTTGCATGTAACCTTGTAAATTATAATTTTTTGGAATATCTTTTTTGCATATCATTTCATAAACCATTGCTTCTAATTGATTATAAAGAATCAGTTCGTTTGGTACAATTATAAAAAAGTTATTCTGTTTTGAAGGGCGTTTGAATACTTTTATTACCCACTGTACCAGTTACGTTTAAGGCTCGGTAGGTTTAGTGTTGAGATCAGCGCAAGTAGAAACAGTCAATAACACTGTCCAACACCAAATTTGTTCCCAATACATATACTGTTGGGTCCTTCTCATAGAGAGTTTTTTGAACTGATTCCGAATCTGTCCTTAATTTTTTTCCTATACGCACAGTTTTTGAGGAACATGGCTTTGAAAAAAAAAACATATTTTTCAACTTTAAACAAATATTGTGACGTTATTATAAAAGATATTGAATTGTTCTTTACAGCAACAGATTCTTTAGACTTTCCCGAATCCGAATATATAATATTAATACATTATGATTGTTTAAATATGTTTAAACAATCATTAAAGACGGAGGAGACACCACTTTTGCACCAATTTTTGAGGATATTTTTCAATTTATCTCAAAAAATAAGGGTCCAGCGGAAAATCGAACTATACCACGCGATAGAGCAGACTTTTATCTTGAGAAACCACCCTATTAGGTTTGGAACTTCGACGTTTTTTTCGAACCAGAAAGCAAAATATCTTCGCCCGACATGAGTTGCGGCCAGTGGCGCTCGGGACGGTATACGGCGCAGGACGGGATACGAGCGGCGAACGACCGTTCTAGTGATGAGCGCCACTGGCGACAACTCATGTCGGGCGAAGATATTTGATGATTGTTTAAACATGTTTAAACTGTTAAATTAAATATTAATATTATATATCACTGGATTCGGGAAAGTCTAAAGAATCTGTTGCTGTAAAGAACAATTCAATATCTTTTATAATAACATCACAATATTTGTTTAAAGTTGAAAAATATGTTTTTTTTTTTTCAAAGCCATGTTCCTCAAAAACTGTGCGTATAGGAAAAAAATGAAGGACAGATTCGAAATCAGCGCAAAAAACTCTCTATGAGAAGGACCCAACAGTATATTGGGAACATAAAAAAAGTTGAAATTTGTTGGACAGTGTAATCGTCAGACACAAATGAAATAATACTCTAATGCCCGCTCACCAAACGAATTTTCAATCTCGATTTTTCCAAAAGAGTTAGTAAATATTGTCTGTAATAGAAATATGTATTACATTTAGTTTATTTATTCGTCAACATTCCAATTTGCAATTATACTCCCGTCCCGACGCGCTTTGTATAATTTTCAAATATACATTTGTTTAAAAAAGATGTAGGACAGGGTAATCTACGAGAAACGTGTTGTAGAATTCGTCGATACACATTTAGCACTTAATAAAATGTATAAAATATTTCTAATTAATACAAAAACGATATTCTTCAATCGTCTCTTTTAGATCACCCCCGCAATTTCAAAATGTGGTAATTTTGAACGGATACGAAATGTTAATATTTCATAAAATTCAGCTTAAAGATCATTCTAATTACTTCATGAAGATTCGTCTCATCTCATGCTCACTTATACTGATTCATAGTTCTGGTATAACGTAGAAAAAAAGAGTAATCTAGTCATGAAGTATGTACGTAGTGATCGCACGATACGGTCTCTACGTAATGTTTTTATTTTATTATTCTTTCAGATGCATGAAGCTTAACTTGATCGAATAATAAGCAGTAAAATATGTCTGCCTAAGCCGCTATGCTTTCCACGCGCCGTATTCCTCCATAGTAACGTTCTCTTACCCTAACGTAATTGTCCTCTTAATCACTATCCGATCCAACACCGAAACTCGACGCTTCGCGATATGAGCTTCGCGCTGCTAATACAGTTTTTAATGTAAGTAAGATACAATCTGTGCCTCGGTTCATGTATATTCCATGGGTTTCAGAAATTATTATCAGTTTTGTGTTACTATATGTACCGTGCCGTTAGTTGTGTAGTTTTCTCGTGTTTTACGAGTGTAGAGTTCTAGAAGAAACTGTGAAATAATACGCGTGAAAATACACTGTAATTAATCATCATTTTCACGTATTAATCACTAGGTTGTCAACTAAATTGTTGCGATCGCAACTAATTTTCGAGAGCGTTCATTTGATTTTTCAATATTTTTATAAACAATGCAAGTTGTATAATTGTCTCGAAGGTATTTTTAGTTTTAGCAAAGATTTAGTTCACGACCTAATGTTATTTTAATCAGAATTTGGATAGTTGATATTATTGCAGTCCCGCATACAGTGACACCCACAAATATTCAGACACTCTTAAAAAGAAATTTTTTTGAAAATTGCAATTGGTCGGAATTGTATACAAAATACTAAAAGTTGTGTTTTACAACTTTTTAATGTGGGCCTATATTGAAAATTTAAAAAATGAGTTTGGTAGATCTGTGTGAATTATATGCACTGTAAAAGTTTCAGCGAAATCGGTTGATGCCAAAAAAAGCGACAAGCATTGAAAGATGTAAGAATCTGCAGTTGTAGGCCGAAAATCGTGAAAATCTGCAATTTTTACCATCTTTAAACGTTTGTAGCTCATTGCAATGTCGACCGATTTTGACGAAATTTTCAGAATATGTTTATTTCACAAAGATGTACAAAACGTATTTTTTACATTTTCAATATATGCCCGCATAAAAAAGTTGTAAAATGCAACTTTTAGTACTGTTTCGACAATTCCGATCAATTGCAATTGTTGGAAAATTTTTTTTCACATCCTGTAGTAAACTAATTGCTCTAGCTTCCCAAAAAAGTTCAAATCGTGTAGTACAATATTAAAAACGTTATCGCCTTTTTAAGAGTGTCCGAATATTTGTGTGGGAGTCACTGTATATACTATGTTCCACAAAAGTTACGTATTTTTACAAACACGATATTTCATGGTTTCCAATATTTTCTGGTGATGCGTAGACAGCAACTATTTTACATGTTGTATTACTTGTTACTGTTACACATTCAAATTACACACTCACATGAATTTCTGCATAACAATGTTGTCCCACATACAAAACAATTGAATGAGAGATTGTTATGTTATCTTTCTTTTTAATTTGTTTCTGTTGGTAGTTAGCACGATGTGTAACAGACAAGCATCTCTTATTTTTGTGTTCATGTTGGTTTGACTTCTGGCCGGCCTGTACTATTTCTTTCTATTATCACACGAAACTCACACACGCACCACCTGTTAATAAACAACGAATGCCCTAAGTGCTCTGCTACACTGCTACACTGCTACACTGCACACTAAATACTCTATAACATTCCAGAGACATCGTAACTATACTATGAGAACACTGTTAGACTTTATTTTACATTCCGAAACTCACAGGGACACTTTTAAACGAATTAATGTTGATATTGACCCAGCCGAGACATTTTATAAGAACATTATTTAAACACTATAAACTTACTTACTTAATCGAGGGTAAATTATACATTTATATAACTCAGGGAAATTTTGTTAGTAGACTGAGAACGCTTGTACTAGTTTATACGTTTACGAAATGATTACTAAGCTGCGGATGTTGTGCAATTTTATATTTTTGTAGACGAATTTTAGGAAATAGAATAAAATAAAATCTTATTTTTCGTGGTAATCTTTTTAGATCTGAAATTAATTAAAATCGAACTCTTAATTCTGTCATATTTTTTAGCCTAGCATTTTTTGAAAATGTTCAAAAGCCATAATTGCATAAGGATTCGCAGTCTAGTGATTACAAACAATTAAAAATAATTAAACGTTTACTTTTTGCTCAGACGGTTTTATTGTGCTCAAATTACAAGTTATTCAAAATTTTTTCAAAAATTTCATTCCTGTAGCTGATGACTTTTAACTGTCTTGAAGGGGTTAATATTTATAATTACCAACAATAAAAACTACTTGTTGAATAAGTTCCATATAATATCAATTCACTTTCTTGCTTCTTCAACTTCTTATTAAAATCTATAATCTCTCTCTATTTCAATATCGATAAATCTACTTAAATAATAATATAGACCGAATATTTTGTATACCTTCATTGTACATATTATTATCAACTAAGTAATGGTTAAAACGAATGATTTGAAAGCATCGGTTAATTAACTGTCATTAAAAATAAAAGCATCAAAAGGAACAGATTCAACAAAGAAAAAATGATACGATACCTTTGGAAGTCGTGTAGAATAAAAGTGGAAACATGCTGTTCACACTCTGTCTGCTGTACATTTGCCCCACAACATTTTCTTTTTTTTTTCCGTTTAATCTTCACATTGGCTCGTTCGGCGTGCACTGTCCGTAGGATTTTGGTTGACTCTTGTTTCGTTGAAAGCACGATTCTTGTCCTTAGCAAGCAGCATCCGCTCGAGAATGGTTCGTCGCATGGAGTCTTTTTCAAAACAGAGAATGGTTTTTTTTTGTCAATTGTAATAGCGAAGTGCGAACGAGAGAGCGATTGAGAGAGCAAAGAGAGAGAACAGTGATTACCGTACACTCGCGATTGATTGACACGAAAATTCTCACATACTTTCCACAGAATACGAGGACACACGGCAGGCACACACAACACTGCGCAAACCTAAAGATACAATACCAACGGAACAGATCGAAGAGAAAAAGGAAGATAGGGAAGAGGGGGTTCAGGTTGTAGAGATCGAAGAGATCGAGGAAACGGAACGGGAGAAGAGGAAGCGAAAGGATGTGGAGGAAGTCGAGGAAGTGATAGAGACAGTAATCGTAGAGACAGACAAGAAGGGTAGACTGACTCAGAAAGAAAAGAAACACGATGAGATAGAGAAAGAGATAGAGGTAGAAGAAGAAGAAGAAGAAGAAGAGATAATAGAGAAACGAAGGAAACAATTGAAGCCCAAACGGTCACAAATCGGTCGAGATGAGGTCGAATTGGAGGAGATCGAGGAGTTTGAAGTGAAGGGAGACAAGGTGGTGTCCTCCATCATGTTGAACGTTCCTAGCCAACGTCATCAAGTGGTGCCTCTAGATCGGACGATCGAACAGGCACCTGGCAAGCCAGAGTTAGAGAAAGCAAAGCTAACAATGGACACCATCACACCCCTAACAGAGCAACTGGTCCCCGTTCAAGAGAAAGAGATCGATGACATCAGCCAGATCAAACCTATCGAACGCAAAGCATCTTTGTCGATATCACCAGTGGAACCCTACTCTACCACAGAGACTACAGTACAGGCATCCACCGGTGAGTTTTCAGACACCTTCAAACCGACATCCTACGAAGCTACGCCAGCGATAGTCCCATCAGAGGGTCTAATCGTCAGCGAAATCCTGGCCAGCGATGCGGATGTCTCGAGCCTAGCCATCACCAAGCAAGAGCTCAGTAGAACAGCAGACGTCAGCATGACTGTTCAAGAGGCTACGACTGTTTACGAGACAATGGTCAGTCAACAAGAGGTACCCACGGAGGATTTCGTGACACCGATGACTGCAGAGGCTGAGGACACTATCCTGTCGCAGATAGGTCTGTCCGTGTATGAAGTCCAAGAAGGTATAGCCGAGGACAAATTGGAACCATTGAAGACAGTACCCGCTAAGCCTAGAGTAAACGTTACTGCAGTTGAGCCGCTCATTGTCGAAGAAGTCCGTCCAGAGGACAAGCCAGGAAAGTACTATCCAGAGCTGATAGTCCCCACTGAGATTGCTACACAGACCATCATTTCCCAGCGACAGAGGGTGACTGAAGAGATGCACGCACCTGAGAAAGAAGGTGAATACGTGCCTGGAAGACTGCCTCCTAGCCAAAAAGCTCAGGTTGGCATTTCTTACGGTAACGAGACAGCTATAATCGAACAGAACGTTGTTCAAGAGAGCGAGGGAGTTTATGTGACAGAGAGGAAACTCGACACTTTCGAAGCTGTGCCTAATGTTACCTTGTTAGAAGGAGTCTCGGTGTCTACCGTACAAACGCAAGACAAAGAGACCACTTTGACAATAGAAGAGACGAAGAAGGCCGAGGCTGATCTGAACGTAGTCGAGATCCCATCAGCTGTCACAGTAGAGACTATTCCATCCGAGAAAGAGACAGACTATCAACCAGGTGACAAGCCAGCTACCAAAACAGCTGAGACTTCAATATCTTCGCTCGAAATCGGGTCCATCTCGAGCACTCTTGTCCAGGAGTCTGAAGGAGTGTACCATCCGGAGCAGAAGCCCACTCAAGTGTTGGCTGAGACGTCGATCAGACCGGAAGAACACGTTACGATATCTGAGATCCATACAGCGGATTATCCATCAGACTTCAAAGACGAGCTGAAGTACATACAAGAGAGTGGAACTGTTACGGTGGAATTAACAGAGGCCAAGATGGTTCAAGAGACCCTGGCTCACGACAGGGAGTCCACAATGGAGGAAATGGTGAAACCGGAGGAAAGGGTGGTGGAGACAAGCTACGACGCAATCAGAGGCGTCGAAGTGTACCAGACTACGTCGATTGAGAAGGAAGCTGACCTTAAGATCTTTGAAATGCCAGAGTCCCACCGTGGTAAAACAGTACCCACGCATCCGGTCGTATCGCTGGAAGTCGAAATGACTCAGCCAGAGGACAACTTAGGCGAGATCTCCAAAGACGCTCCATCTTCTGGGATAGCAAAGATAGTACCTATCAGCTTGCTGGAGACCGTCGTTGATGAAACCGTAGTCGCAGAGGACCTGGCGTCGGTTCAGAAAGACAAGGTCCCAGACTCCAGGGTTGCGGAAGTCATGATGAACGAGATTGAAAGTCTGCACACGACTATGGTGGTCGCGAGCGAACAGGAGTCTGAGTACACAGAGATATCGGAGGTAAAAGGCGCTTACGCTAGCACAGAGTTCACTACCCAAGTAGCCCCGATGTTTGAAGAAGTGAGAACACATTCGCCAACCGGAGAATACGTACCGGAAGAGAAGCCAGCTTCCGGTGTAGCTCAGCCATCTCATGTGCCTCTAGAAAGCATTACTGTAGCGATGCAGGAGGTAGCTGAGAAAGAGGATCTGTACCGAACAGATGTCAAACCAGTTGGAAAGACAGCAGTAGTAGAGTTAACAGAGCCTAGGTCAGGTGTTACAGTACTCGAAGTAATCCCACACGATCGAGAGAACGTGTACAGTCCTGACGCCAAGCCGCAGGACTACAAGGCTCAGCCGTTGATATCAGGCCATTCTGTGGCACTGAAGTCGGAGACCTTGGTAGCCCAAAGCACCGCTGACATTAGCACAGAACAACCGAAACCAGGAATGGCTATATTCCAACGCGACACCATGGAGGAGCTAATTGTGACGGAGACCAACATCGCTGAGGCAGAGAAGGTCAGAGAAGAAGATGTTCGCCCAGTGACACAGAGCGCTGATGTGGAGATTTGCTCGAAGACAGAAAAGCTCACGGTGACAGAAGTGATGACGGTCCTGAGCGAGGAGAAACTGCAAGTCGAAGACTTGCCAAAGGAGAGGAAAGTCACAATGGGAATCACAAGCGGTCACGAAGTAGCTGAGATGCAGGAGACAGTAATCGCGAACAACATTGACGTCCTGAAAGAGGAGAAAGCGAAGGAGGAGCACGCGAGTCAACAGCAGAGTGGATTGGAGGTGGTTGAACAGATTGAAGTGTCTGTATCCGAGAAAGAATCTTCACTACAGGAGGACGTCAAGCCTGAGGCAAAGAATGTGGAAGTAGTGTTCCAAGAAGAAGAGGGTATCGTCGTTGGAATTACTTACCCTGAAGACAAAGAAGGCATATTCACTGGAAAAGAGAAGCCTAAAGGCGTGGAAGCGACTGTAGACATTGTGACTCAAGGAGTCGCGTCTACGTTCGAGGTGATGAGCGATACTGGCCTAAGCGAATTTCTTGGTGAATCGATGCTGGAGACAAAACCTAAAACCACGATACTGCCAATCGAGGCTGCGATTTCTGAAGAAGTTCAGACTAGAGAAACCGAAGCACCATTTACTGAGATCAAACCATCTGACAGGACAGCGAATCTAGAGTTTGTCACCGGCGAAGGCTTGATCGTCTCCGCTGTGACAACTGAGGACAAAGAAAGCTCTCTTCCCGAAGCTGAGAAGCCTGAGATCAAATCCGCTACTTTGGATATTCCGACACATATCGTGGCTGAAGTCAGTGAAACGACTACTACTGACAACGTCGACGAGTTCAAGCGCCAGGAGACGACCACTGCGACAGCTACCACCGATCATGTCACCTTCCATAGTATGATCACAATGGAGACCGCTACTGGTGATCTTGAGAAGCCGATGGAGGACTTTGTGCAACCTGATAAGAAGATGGTCGACGTGTCCTTCGAGGAAGGCATAGGAGTCACGGTCATCGAGACGATCGCGTCGGATAAGGAAAAGGACTTCTTTAAAAAGCTGGAGCTTCAAGGCGAGCAGGCCACTCCTACTTTTGATGCGCACAAAGTTGCTCAACTAATGGAGATCACTACAGCCGTGACTTCCGGAGACCTAACTGTGCCAACACCTGTCACGTTCGCTGCTACAGAAGAGAGGCTACCATTCGAGAGTATCGTGCAGACCGAGACCATTGTGTCGGAGACTGAGAAAGAGTTCATAGACAAAGCAGTGGTATCCAATAAGGCTGAAATATCGGTCAACGAGATTATCAGCGCTACAACGACTACTGAAATCACAGCAGATAAGGAAGATGTCCTTCATATTCCTGAGAAACCGTCAGAGAAACAGGCGAACATTCAGTTTGCCGGCCATGTGATCGCAGAGAAGACTGAGATCACGGTCGACACTAGTGCTGGAAAGTTAGAAGATCTGAAGCCTGTCTCTGCTTCAGCTGTACCATCGAACATCCCATTGGAAGCAGTGATCAGCTCGGAAACACAGCCCACAGAGGCTGAAGGTGTTCTAGACAAAGATAAAGCACCAGCGCAGGCTCTGGCAGACATGTCTGTAGTCGAAGATCAAGGAATACAGGTGTCCACAGTAGTTGTGGAAGACAAAGAAGAAGAATACAAGACCAAGGATCTGCCAGAGATGAAGACTGCTGATAAAAGCTTAGTCGGTGGACACGTAGTAGCACAGACAACGATGCAGGTGGTCGATTTCAGTACTGGCGACTTCGTTGAAGAGAAACCGTCCGAAGCTACGGCTCTGCAGGAACATATTCCATTCAATCCGTTGATTGAGTCGCAGCCTGTCGTGCAGGAAAGCGAAGATAAATTCGTTCCAGGTTTGATGCCGGAGAATAAAAAAGCTGTCGTCGACCTTGAAGAAGGTAGGAATATCGTGACAGTATCCCAAATAACACCAGCCGACAAGGAATCGTTGTACGTTTCCGAAGAAGCACCATCGAAACACGCAGCAACCGTTGGATTGGATACTACTCGTGCAATCGCTGAAACAACGGCAGTCTCTGTTGAAGACTCCGTTGCGGAAGTTACTATGGAGAAACCTGACGCAAAGAAAGCACAGTTCTCGCAAGAAACGTATCAAAGTGTTCTGGTCACCCAGGACATCGTTCAAGACCAGGAAAATACGTTCGAAGGTAAATTCAAGCCAGCGGTACAAAAGGTGGAAATCTCTATCGAGGAAGGTAAGCGCGTCACCACGGTCATGGAGATCAGTGCAGCCGATCGAGAAGAAGTCCTGAAGACTATCCAAGAGGAGAAAACACGATTGGCTGTGCCAGTCATCGTCTCAGGCCACGAAGTCGCTGAGAGGTCTGAAATCATTCCTCAGCAGAGCACAGGAGAGGTGGATATCATCAAACCAATCACCGCGACGGCTCAGATAGGCCAGAAGCCTTTCGAGACGGTCGAGACGACAGAGCAAGTGCTTGCTGAGAAGGAAGTGGACAAAATCGAGGAGTTGACGTTGCAGAAGACCAGTGCTAGGGTGACGGTTGACGAGAGCCGCTTCATCGCCATCACGGAAGCCACGACGACGCAAGACGTCGAGGCTAATCTCTCAGAGATGAAGAAGCCTCGGGAAGAAGTAGCGAAACCAGCGATGGAGGGCAAAGAGGTCGCCGAGCAGATGGAGGTTAACCTTAGAGAGGGACTGGGAGAGGTGCCTCAACTGCCAAAACCAGCCGCTGCAGAGGCACATCCAACGCAGACGACGTTAGAAAGTGTTGATATTAGCGAGACGGTTCCTCAAGAACACGGTACCATATTTGAGGAGAAGATGAAGCTCGACGAGCGCAGCGCTACCGTTACTTTTGTCGAAGGCAAGAGTATCACGGTTGCTCATGTCATCACGCAGGATAAAGAGGACACCATGACGATAACGAAGCACGAGGAGAACAAGGCGGAGGTGACGCTCACAAAAGTTGGCATGGACGTCGCCCAGACGGCTCAGGTGTTCGTCGAACAGAGCACAGGTTCGGTTCAACCGCTGGAGAAGCACGAAGTCAAGGCTCAGCCTACGCAGGACACTCTACAACCGATCATCGTTGAAGAGACTCCCAGCGCGGAGAGCGAGGGAACATTTGATAAATATCCCAAGGCTATCACCTCCACCGCGGTACCAACTTTCGAAGAAGGTCACGGGGTTTCAGTGACCGAAGTGACATCTGCTGAAGTCGAGTCGGTGTTGAAGGAGAAGAAAATGGACGCTTCTCAGACAGCTACCAGTACGATCATCGCTGAACGTAGTATCATCGAGACAACGACGGTTGAATCTCAAGTGAATGTTCCTGATAAGACCCAAGAATTGATTCTGACACCGCAAGTGGCTGTTCCAGGGCAAGATACCTTCGAGAGTCTCATCATTAATGAAAATATTGTCGAGGAAAGCGAACAAAGCTTTGAAGGCGTGTTCAAGCCCCAGACTCAGAAAGCGGACGTCGATATCGAGAAGGTTAAGTCTCTGCAAGTCTCTGAGACCATCACAGAAGACAAGGAGACCGTTTTCGACGTCGCTCCAAAACGCGAAGGTGTCAAAGCTACTCAGGACATCAGCCTACACGAGACGGTGGTAGGGTCCATGGTAGAAAGTATTCAGTCCACCCAAGAGATTCATGAAGAGAAACAGGCGTCCACTCAAGCGACCATGACTCAAACGGTCATCGAGACCGCGGTGAAGACTGAAACTACCGTTGGTGAACGGGAAGAGACATTCGAAGGAAAGTTCAAGCCTGAAGAACAAAAAGGCAAGCCGCAGTTCGAGGGGCTTAGCACGGTTACCGTCACCGAAGTAGTCTCCAACGAAGTCGAAGACGTTCTGCCAACAGATGTAGCTCCGAAAATGCAGCAAGCACAGCCTAGCCTGACTGGCAGAGAGGCTCCCGAAGTACTACAGGTGATTACTGCAGCTACGACCGAGACTCTGGAGAAGATGACACAGCTCAAGGAGCAGCAAGGTACCGTGGAAGTGGAGGAACTGTCGTCCGTAGCAGTCAGCGAGGTGATTTCTAACGAAGCCGAAGATGTACTCACTCTGATGGCCACACCTAAAGATCAAAAAGCGGACTTCAACATACTCGGTAGAGAGGCTGCCGAGACCACTCAAATCACCACTATAACTGAAACAGAAGATCTTACACTGAAGCGACCAGAGGAACAGAAAGGAAAGCCAAAGCTAGATGAACTGACACCATTGACAGTATCCCACGTTGTATCTGGTGAACTGGAGGAAGCTATGCCGGTTCCCGAAGTCCCCAAAGGGAAGACAGCTCAGCCCAGCCTACTTGGCAGAGACGTTGCCGAAACAATGCAGGTATTGACAGTAGCCAGCGCAGAAGACCTTGTGGCACCACTAGCCCCAGAAGAACAGAAGGGAAAGCCTCAGGTCGAAGAACTGGCACCTTTGACTGTCTCGCAAGTAGTTTCTCACGAAGCTGAAGACAGTTTAGCTACTCCTGAGGTGCCCGTCGAAAGAGCAGCTCAACCAAATCTGATCGGCAGGGATGTGGCCCAGACGATGGAGGTGTTAACCATGAGTAATGTAGACATTCTGTCCGAGGCAAAGAAACCTGGAGAACAGAGGGGAGTTCCTGGTTTGGAGGAGTATGTCTCTTTGTCAGTATCGCAGACAGTGTCCACTGAAATGGAGGACGTGTTGCCAAGTCCGGAAGTACCTACAGAAAAAATGGCGCAGCCTAGTCTGATTGGTCGTGATGTGGCAGAGACAATGCAGGTGTTGACTATGATCAGCGCGCAGGAGCTAACAACATCAAAAACTCCTGAAGAGCAGAAAGGAAAACCGAATGTCGAGGAACTAACATCGCTAACGATCTCCCAGACAGTATCACATGAAACTGAAGAGGTTCTAGAGAGCAAAGTAACACCAAGCACAGTGACAGCTAAGTCAACGTTCACTGGCAGAGAAGTGGCCGAGACAAGCCAGGTTCTCACAGTAACAAACGTAGAAGAGCTGGAGAAACCTATCCTACCTGAAGAACAGATAGGAAAACCAAGGCTGGACGAGCTAACATCGCTTACAGTTTCACAAGTTGTCTCCAGTGAGCTTGAAGATACTTTACCATCACCTGAGAAACCCAGCAAAAAGATCGCTCAGCCTCAGATGACTGGCAGAGAGGTAGCCGAGAAGACCGAGGTTCTCACAGTCACGAATGCTGAAGAACTGGAAAAATTGGAGAAACCAGAGGGCCAGAAGGGCAAACCGGATATAGAGGAGATGAGCTTCATCACCGTTTCCGAAGTAGTTTCCACAGAAACAGAGAAAGAAATGCCGTACCCGGAGGCTCCTAAGGAGCGCAAAGCTCTAACAAAATTGGACAGCATAGAAGTAGCAGAAACGTCAGAAGTTCTGACGATGGCTAGCGCGGAAGAACTTCCCAAGCCCAAAGCTCCTGAAGAGCAGAAAGGCAAACCGAAATTGGAAGAACTGCTCTCACTTTCAGTCTCAGAAATCTCCTTCAGCGAGGCAGAGACTGGTCTGCCAACACCGGACGAGCCAACAGCTCAGACTGCCCAACCGAGTCTCCTGGGTATCCAGGTGGCTCAGAAATCGCAGGTGATACCGTCATCTGCTACGGAAGAACTGGGTGAATCCGAGAAACCAGAAACTAAGAAAATAGTACCTGAACAGATTCCGTTTGAAAGTATTGAACAAACGCAAGCGATAACGCAGGAAAGTGAGGGAATGCTTATCGTCGAGAAGGCGACTAAGACAGCGACAGCTGAAGTCTCCTTCCGTGTGTCCGAAAGCCTTGAGGTCACTCAAGTGACGGCAACGGAACAGGAAGCCAAAGATGTGATCAAGGGCGTGGCGAAAGAAGCCTCTGCTCAGCCTGATGTTATCAAACGGGAGGTTGCTCTGAAAACTGAAGTTCAACCTGAGGACGCTGCGTCCGAGTTCAAAGTGACCAAGCCGGAAAGTAAGACGGCTAAGGATGTGACCGACATTCAGCAAGGTGTAATTGTCACTGAGCACCTGACAACTGATGAGCTGGAGTCAGATCTACCCGAGTCTGTAATTCCTTTCGCGAAGTTAGTGAACGTTTCTATCGTAGCCGAGCATCTGGAACAAGTTGTGGGTGAGTACTCTTGCTATCAAGGTATGCGATTGCCATGGACGAGACGGACGGTGACGGTAACGGTAACAGTTAGGGAACGAGACCCAAGGACAAGGTGACGGTAGTGATCGAGGTCGGAAAACCTGATGTGAGAGAGTCAAAATGATCTTCGCGTGGCAAGCGTAGATTGATCCATGGTCGCGTTGGATGTAAGATCGTGGAATTATAGGGTATGTGTGAAGGTAAACGATTGCGAAGGTAGGTATGTCAAACACAGGTGTCAAACATGATCGCAAACTACATCACAGGATCATACACACAGGACACACCAACAGAACATGCATTACAAACAATACCCAAAACTGTTTATTTGTTGATTGATAAAGGAATTTTCTTAGAGAAAAGGTCCACGTTAAGAGATGATCAAGCGTGATCAGTCCCAGTTAAATCGAGAAGTCAAACCAAGTAAAACGAAAGCAATATACGGACATTAAGCACGACACTTGTTAATCATGTCACACTTGTTCTGTATACATTTCAGAAACCACAGAAGTACCAGCGCAACAACATCACATCACAATCACACAACACACAACAAAACACGATACGCCACAACAGACGATTGAATCTGATACAGAGGTGACCGAAGAGTACACGACCAAATTCAGGCGCGGGAGTAGGGATGATGAAACCGCGGCTATTAAGACAAAGAAAACGATCATCAGAAAGAAAAAGACGGGCAAAGTGACAGACGAAGACAATGTCGTTGTCATTGAAGAAGAAGTGGAAGATGTTAAGCCGCAATTACCAGAGATACCGAAGAAACAATTTATGCCGATAGAGGAAGTTACGACGTCTATAGACGTTGAAGAGATTGTGCCTACAATTATAGAAGAGGTCGAAGAAGCGGCACCAGAGATAGAGGAAGAAGAAGTTCAGCTAAAAGAATTACGGGTCGAGGATGATACTAAGAAAGTGACAAAGAAGAAGATCATTCGAAAACGAGCAAGAGCACAAGTGACTGAGGAAACAACTGAGGAAGAGAAGGAAGAAATTCCGAAAATAGAACGAGAGGAGTATAAAGAAGAAGAAATTCCGGACGAATTCACTAAACCAATTTCACCAATTGAGCATGTAACGCCTACTGTGGAACAAGTACAAGAACAAGTAACCGTTATTGAAGAGGTAACCAAAGAAGGCAAACCAAAGAAAGTTACGAAGAAGAAAGTCATCACACGAAAAGGAAAGAAGCAACAGGTTACGGAAGAAGTTACGATTGAGGAGCAAGGAAAAGAACCAGTAACGAGTGTTACTGAAGGGCCGGTAGAAGAAGTAGTTGAGGAGATCATAAAACTTTTACCAGTCCCAGAACATGTAACACCATCTGAAGTTGAGGAAGTTCGCGAACAGATAACAGTCACTGAAGAGGTGACAAGAGAAGGTAAACCGAAGAAGATCACGAAGAAGAAGATCATTAAACGAAAAGGAAAAGAACAACAGGTGACTGAAGAAGTCACAGTTGAAGAACAGGGTAAACGTCCAGTGACAACTTTAACAGAAGGGCCAGTAGAAGAAGTAGTTGAGGAGTTCATAAAACCGTTACCAGCCCCAGAATTTGTAACACCATCTGAAGTTGAGGAAGTTCGCGAACAGGTAACAGTTACTGAAGAAGTGACAAGGGAAGGTAAACCGAAGAAGATCACGAGGAAGAAGATCATTAAACGGAAAGGCAAAGAACAACGGGTGACGGAAGAAGTCACAGTTGAAGAAAAGGGTAAACGTCCAGTGACAACTGTAACTGAAGGACCGGTAGAAGAAGTAGTTGAGGAGATCATAAAACGTTTACCAGTCCCAGAATATGTAACACCATCTGAAGTTGAGGAAGTTCGCGAACAGGTAACAGTCACTGAAGAGGTGACAAGGAAGGTAAACCGAAGAAGATCACGAGAAGAAGATCATAAACGAAAGGCAAAGAACAACGGTGACGAAGAAGTCACAGTTGAAGAAAAGGGTAAACGTCCGTGACAACTGTAACTGAAGGGCCGTAGAAGAAGTAGTTGAGGAGTTCATAAAACCGTTACCAGCCCCAGAATTTAACGCCATCTGATTGAGGAAGTTCGCGAACAGGTAACAGTCACTGAAGAGGTGACAGGTGAAGGTAAACCGAAGAAGATCACGAAGAAGAAGATCATTAAACGAAAAGGCAAAGAACAACAAGTTACAGAAGAAGTCACAGTCGAAGAAAAGGGTGAACGTCCAGTTACCACTGTTACTGAAGGACCTGTGGAGGAGATTCTAGAGGAGATGATTACACCATTACCCATCTCAGAATTCGTGAAGCCATCAGAGCTGGAGGAGGTTCGTGAGCAAGTAACTGTATCCGAAGAGATAACCAAAGAAGGTAAGCCGAGGAGAATCACGAAGAAGAAAGTTGTCAAACGCAAAGGAAAGGAGCAGCAGGTAACTGAAGTTGTCACTGTCGAAGAACAAGGTAAAGCTCCGGAAACGACCGTAACTGAAGGTCCTGTTGAGGAAGTGATTGAAGAAATCTTGAAACCTCTTAAAGCTCCTGAACAGGTTGAACCAGTTGATGTGGAAAAGATACCTGAAGAAGAAATTGTTCCTGGAGAAATCACAAAGAAGGATAGACCTAAGAAAGTCGTCAAAAAGAAGGTAATTAAGGGTATTCAAGAGGTCGTGACTGATGTAGTCACGGTAGTTGAAGAAACTCCCGAAGCTCCTGTCGACGAAGTGAAGAAACCGTTCAAACTACAACGTCTAAAAGTAACTAAAGTAGAAACCACAAAACTGGAGTCACAGGAGGTATCTTTGAATAAACCTCAATTCGCGCAAATCACTTTACGCAAAACCCCGAAACCTAAGATACCGGAAGCAAAGAAGGAGAAACTGCCCCGCGTTTTGCTGAAAAGTCGAATTGTTGCCATCGAATTTCCTCCCAAACCTAGACACTTGAGGGTAACAGAACTCGAACCAAACGAAGTTCAAAATGGTATCATCTCTCGCAACGTCGAGGAAGCAGAGACCTTACCAAAACCGAAGAAGAAGAAAGTGAAACAATTGAAGAAGGAAATCGCTAAATTAGAACAACTAGATAAGGAGTTTGAAGAGCTGAAGAAGGAGTTACCCTTGGAGAAACTCGAAGAACCTGTCCCAGTGGAAAAACCAGAGAAAAAGGTGAAGAAGAAGAAGAAGAAGCCCGATGAGGAAATGAAAGAGGAGTTGAAACCTCAATTAAGGAAGCTCAGCATCAAAGAACAGAAGCCAATCAAACCTAAAATCGAGGAACCTGCAACACCTTTGTTCGCTCAAATAAAATTGAAGAAACCTAAGGTGACACCTAAGAAAGTCGAGAAGGGCGAAGGGAAATTCCCAAAGATACTATTACGCAGTCGAATAACCCCACAAGAATGGCCGCCATCTATTCAATATCCAACCATAACCGAATTAGAACCTAACTACGTACAAACTGGAATACTATCTCGTACAATGGAAGAGGCGTTGAAGATCAAGAAGATAAAGCAGAAGAAAGTGAAGCTTTCTAAAAAGGAACTGACAGAGTTAGAGAAACTAGACCAAGAGTTCGAGGAGTTGAAGAAAGTTCCTTTAGAGGAAGTTGAAGAACTAGCTCCGTACGAACGTAAACCGAAGCCGAAGGAAGTCGCAGAAGAAAAACCGAAGAAGTTAGTAATCGGCAAAGGAAAGCCTCGACCCGAAGAAGCAGAAGAACAAGAAACCATAAAACTGAAGAAAATACCAGAAAAGGTACCGGAAGTTCCAGAGGAGCTGGCTCCTGTTCCAAAGAAGAAGGATGAAGTAGACAAACCTGAGAAGAAGAAAGAAGAAGCCGAATACCCAGAGTTGAAACCGTTCAAACCGTACGATATAGACAGGGACGAAGTCGACCTTGAAGAAAGGGAAAAACCGGAGTATCCAGAGCCAGAGAAACCGAAGGCTAAGAAAACGCCTACGAAAAAGCCAAAGAAGGAACGCAAGGAGCCGGAACAGGAAACGGAAGCAGTACCTATAGTGCCTGGTATTCCGAAACCTAAAGTGCCTGAAGAAGAAGAAGAAATTAAACGCAGAATCCCTGAACGACCTGCTCCAGCAGAGGAACCTGAAGAAATCAAACTGAAACCATGGAAAAAACCGGACGAACCGAAAGAAGAAGAAAAGAAGCCCGAAGATTACATAAAGTTCGTTCCCAAGGACGACGACATTGTCGAGACTGTTGAAGTGGTCACAACTGTGGAGATCGAAGAGACTCCTGAGAAAAAGAAGAGACAAATTAAAAAGAAAAAGACCACTACGAAACGTGGAGATGAGAAACCGAAAGTCGTCGAAGAGACGACGATAGAAGAGGAAGATGTTGAACCTATTATTACTGTCACAGAATTCGAGGTAGAGAAACTCGAAGAGAAACCCGCCGAGATAATCGAAAAGCCCGCGCCTGTTGAAGAGATCGTCGAAGAAATCGTGACGAGCGAGATCGTCGAAGAAGGAATAAAGAAAACGCTCCGCAAAAAGCGCGTAACGAAGAAACACGAAGGTAAAGAGAAGGTCACCGAAGAGGTGACCGTCGAAGAGGAAGGTAAAGCACCATTAACAGCAACAGTAGAACTCCCCGAAGACACTACACCAGAAATACACGAAAAACCCAAACACAAAAGACCGATTAAACCCAAAGCCGATGAGAAAGTGCCCGAAGGTAAGCGCATTTCTTACGTATTACTATCACCATTACGTACAATTAGACGATACAACGTACATGTGCCATTCTACCAAATCCTATTATGCTTAACAAGAACAGGACACAAAGACAATACTCGACAAACATACTATACTATGTCTTATACCGTGTATACAACTGTTTATGCCAATTATTGACCAGCCAATTGATCCGCTTTAGAGCGATTATCTCGATAAGCTATTTAAGATGTGCCTAGGAAAGCTGAGTATCCATTTAAATTAATCTCTGGTTCATATATAGATTTAAAGCATTCTATTGTTATTCCAGATGTCGCGGAGAAGACAATTCAACAGGTGAGCTTGTTAACAGTTTATTTTATAATGTTGACGTTTGTGAAATGTCATTTTATTTAGGTATACTTTACGATTAGAGCAATTACTTAATAATTACTACATCTGAACAAATGTTTATGTTAAAGTTTTATAAAATACTTTAAATGATTTTATTATTATGAATGTGGTAAAAAGTATATGGATCGCATAAAAATATTTTAGGTATATACTTTTCTTACTGGTCATAATTTATTATCTCTCTCTCATTATTATTATTATTTATTAAAATATAGAATAAAACAAAACATCAACACCAGT
The DNA here is from genome assembly GCA_028455605.1 of Lasioglossum malachurum. NCBI lineage: Eukaryota > Metazoa > Arthropoda > Insecta > Hymenoptera > Halictidae > Lasioglossum > Lasioglossum malachurum. Next base: position 15,683,625 of record CM052316.1, on the reverse strand, counting down.
GTATTAGTGAGACGATACTTATTCAACAATAACATTTTTTTTATTCTAATGATTGTTTTTATGGAACTTTTACCAATATCTATGTGACATTTTTCTGATTGAAAGAAGACCAAACATGGCACAATTTAAAATGATACCAAACCAATTTTGGTATCAGAAAAATATCACAAATATATGTTGATCAAAATTTCATAATAAAATAATTGAAAACGAAAAAGTGTTGTCATTGTATTAGTATTGTTTTATCAATATGTATATCTAATCCCGTATCACATTACACTTCTCAGCGACCGAGCTTCGGTACCCCTACAAAAAATGAATAATAAATATAAATATTCAGTTTATTTCATTACGTTCTCTTGTTACTGTTCGCAAAACTACTAGAAATGACATTCTCACATACACCAACGTATTGTTGGCTTGAATTATACAAATGCTTATAACTCGTTAATTAATGCAATTAGGAGGAAGTCATCGAGGAAGTCAAGGAAGTTACAATGGCCAAGAAGGTCCCGAAGAAGAAGAAACCAGTCACAGCAAAGGATGAGGTGACGGACGAGATCGTTGAAGAGATAACGATCGAAGAACCGGAGAAGCAAAAGGCTAAGCCAATAGTGGAAGAAGGGGAGACCGTAACAATAACAGAGGTCGATGTGAGGAAAGCACCTAAGAAGAAGAAGGAGGTAGTTATAAAAGAAGAGGAAGAGATCTTCGAAACGATTGAGACACCCACGCAGAAGATCATAAGGAAGAAGAGACGACCGATGAAGAAAGGCGAAGAGGAAGTCGTCGTCGAAGAGATCATACTGAAACCTAGAGAAGAGACCATTGAAATGGAAGAGCAACAGATCGTCGAAGTCGTTGAGACCCCGACGACGAAGATTATCAAGAAGAAGAAGGCCGTAACGAAAGAGGGCGAAGTTCCTGAAGAGGTCATAGAAGAAATTCGTATCGAAAAACCACAGAAAGAGAAGGCAAAGCCTCTCGTTGAAGAAGAGAAGGAAACGGTAACAGTAACAAAGGTAGAGCTGAAGAAAGCCCCAGAGAAGCCGGAAGAAGTGATCGAGGAAGAAGAAATAATTGAAACCATCGAAACACCGACGAAGAAGATTATTCGAAAGAAACCCAAGGAGAAGAAGGATAAAGTGGTGGAAGAAGTAATCGAGAAAACAATAGAGGAAGCCAAGGCTATGGAAGAACAAGAAATCGTGGAAGTAATTGAAACACCCACAAAGAAAATCATCAAAAAGAAGAAGGCTACAGTGAAGGAAGGTAAAGTTACTGAGGAAGTGGAAGAACTTGTCATTGAGAAGCCAGTAAAAGAGAAGGCTAAAGGAGACATAATTCCTCAAGAAGGTGTGGAAATCACGGAGATAATTACGGAAACACCTGTCGAAGAGCTTAAGGAAGAGAAGCCGAAACCGAAAGAAGCCAAGCCCTCGGAAATAAAAGAAGAGAAGGCAAAAGTGTCGGAAGTAGTAGTGAAGAAAGCGCCTAAGAAGAAAAAGATAGTAACCGCGATTGAAGCGGAAGAAACTGAGGAAGTCGTGGAAGAAATAAAGCCCGAGGAGCCTAAAGAGGAGAAGGTGAAGCCAACTGTTACAGAAAAGGAGGGTGTTGAAATCACTGAAGTAGTTTCCGAGGTGACCACGGAGGAGATTCCTGAGAAAGTAAAACCGAAGAAGAAGAAGGCAACCGAGGTTGAAGAGAAGGAAGAGAAAGTGGTTACCAAGAAAGTGCCAGTAAAGAAAGCACCCAAGGAAGCTGTCCCGGAAACGGAAGAACAACCAGAGGAAGAGGTGCAAGAACTAGTTCCGGAGAAGCCAAAGAAGACCAAGGCGAAGAAAGAAGTGATTCCATCGGAGGGTATCATAACAACAGAAGTAATCACTACAACTGCGGAAGAGAAGTTAGAAGTTGAAAAGCCGGAAGAAGACAAAGCTGTAGTGACTGAAGAGGAGCAAGAAATTTCAAAGGTGGCGGAGAAGAAGGTCACTGTTAAGAAAGCCCCGAAGAAGAAGCTGAAACCAACGACAGCTGAAGAGGAACAAGTGGAAGAAGTTGTTGAAGAAATAACACCGGAAGAGCCGAAGAAGAGAAAAGCGAAGAAGACAGTTATACCGAAAGAAGAGATAGAAACAACTGAGGTGGTCACTGAGGTTACGACAGAAGAAATAAAAGAGAAGAAACCGGAAGAAGAGAAAGCTGTTCCTAAAGAGGAAGAAAAGATAGAAGAAGAAGCTAAGGTCACTGAGGTTACTGTTAAGAAAGTACCGAAGAAGAAAAAGAAGGAGGAACCAATCACAAATGGCGAGGTAGTCGAAGAAAAGCCGAAGGAGAAGGAAATCCCAGTGGAAAAACCAGAGGAGAAAGAAGTTCCAGAAGAGAAGCCGGAAGTGGAAGAGAAACCGAAGGAAGAAATTCCTGAGGAGAAACCGAAAGTGAAAAAGAAGCCGAAGGAAGAAATTCCAGAAGCGCCAGAAGAGAAAGAGGTTCCTAAGGAGAAGCCAAAGGAAGAAAAACCGAAGAAGAAGAAAATACCAGAAAAGAAACCTACTGTGACAGAAGAGGAGAAAGTGGAAGAGAAAGTGGAGGAAATAATTGAGGAGAAGCCGAAGAAAGTGAAGGCCAAAAAAGAGGTTGTCCCGAAGGACGCCGTAGAAACTACTGAAGTCGTCCCTGAAGCGGTACCGGAAGAATTGCCAACGAAAAAACCCAAGGAGCGCAAAGCTGTGCCCGTTGAAGAAGTAGAAGAAAAAGTAGAAATAAAGGAAGTACCAGTCGAGAAGGTTCCAGAGCAAGAGGAAGAAGTGCCCGAAGAGAAACCTGTTGAAACTGAGAAACCGAAGAAGAAGAAGAAAAAGAAGCCTGCTAAGAAAGATGAAATCGAGGAGTGGGTGGAGCCTGAGTATGAACGACCTGTACTGGAACCGATGCCTGAGAAGATCCAATGGGAGCCAACGAAGAAGAAGAAGGAGAAGAAGGAATTACCAGCGGCTCTCCAGAAACTGGTTCCTCAGAAGATCGAGAGGAAGGAGTTCAAGCCTACGAAACTGAAGTACTCAGAGCCTACAGAAACCATTCAATTCGCTGCTATTAAATTAAAGAAAGTGACCACCGTTAAGAAGACAGAAGTCAGTGAACCGAAGTTCCCGAAAATCATGTTGCGCAGTAGACTAACGTTCGTTGGCGATTACCCGCCAGAATTGCAGAAACCGAAGATAACAGAGTTGGAAGAAAATCCAGTACAGACAGGAATTCTTTCCAGGAACACGGAAGAAGCCCTGAAGCTACTGAAGAGAAAGGTTAAGAGGGTGAAACTTTCGGAGAAGGAAGTAGCAGAATTGGAAAAATTGGATCTTGAGTTCGAAGAATTGAAGAAGGTTCCCCTGGAAAAGATCGAGGATAAATCGATATACGAAAGACCACCGAAGAAACCAGCAGAAAAACCGGAAGAGCCTCAGAAACTGGTGATTGGAAAAGGTAAAGTGCCAGAAGAAGAGAAGGTCGAACCTGAGAAAGTTAAATTGAAGAAAATACCAGAAACAAAACCGGAGGAAGTTACGGAACCTCTCAAAAAGCCTGTGAAGCCGGAACCAGAGGAGGAGGTCAAACCGGAGAAGAAGAAAAAACCGAAGGTAAAATTGGAACATGATGAACTTAAACCTTTGGACTTTGACAGACCAGAACTAGAGAAGTATGAACCTGAAGAGTACGAGAAGCCAGAGGAACCATCACCTGAACCAGTACCAAAACCGTACGAAAGAGAACCAAGGAAGAAACCAGATCAAGAGGTTGAACAGATTCCTTTGATCAAAGGTGAACCGAAACCACCTGAGCCGACTGAAGAACCAGAAGTCAAGTTCAGAATTCCGCAGAAAGATAAGCCAGAGGAAGACGTGGAAAAGATAACACTGAAGGGCTGGAAAAAGGACAAACCTGAAGACGTCGGCGAGAAAGAATTCCCAGCAAAGGAGGAAGAAGAAGCTCCGAAGGTTCCGAAAGAGGAGACCGAAGATGTTACGATCAAACGTAAAACAAAACCAAAGAAACCAAAAGAGAAGGCTCCTAAAGAAGAAGAAGTAACGCTGAAGAAACCGGAACCTGAGGAACCTGAGAAGGTACCGGAGGTAACGGAAGAAATCACGTTGAAAAAGGAACCTGAGAAGCCTATCGAGGAAGCTCCAGCTGAAGTGACCATTAAGAAACCAGTTATAGAAGAAAAGGTGGTAGAAGAGGAAGAAACAGTAACCGAAGTGATTATGAAAAAGAAACCAAAGAAACCAGAAGAAGTTGTAGAAGAAACTGTCGTGAAGAAACCAAAGAAGAAGCCTGTTAAGGAGGAAGAGGTTGCAGAAGTTACAATTACGAAACCAATTGTTGAAGAAAAGGTAGTTGAAGAAGAAGAAGTTAAGGAAGAAGTTGTGATAAAGAAGAAACCAAAAGAGAAGCCTGTTCCCGTCGAAGTGGTTGAAGAAGTAGTGGTTAAGAAACCAGAAGAAAAGGTACCGGAAGAAGTAACCGAGGAAATAAAGAAACCGAAGAAAAAGAAACCTGAGAAAGAAGAAGCTGCTGATGAAGTTACTATTAAGAAGCCTGTTGTGGAAGAGAAGAAAGAAGAAGCTCCAGAACAAGTCACCTTGAAAAAGAAGAAACCAAAGGAAAAACCAGTTCCCGAAGAAGTGACGGAAGAAATTACGTTGAAGAAGCCGGAACCACAAGACGAGGTGAAGCTGCCAGAAGAAGTGAGCGAACAGGTTGAGCTGAAGAAGCCGAAGAAAAAGAAGCCGGTGGTCGAGGAGGCTGTTGATGAGGTTACAATCAAGAAGGTTGTGGTGGAAGAAAAGGAAGAGGAAGAAGTTCCAGAAGAGGTTACTTTGAAGAAAAAGAAACCAAAAGAGAAGCCGGTTCCAGAAGAAGTAACGGAAGAAATTACTCTGAAGAAACCGGAACCAGAAGAGAAGGTGAAGGTGCCTGAAGAAGTAAGCGAACAGGTTGAGCTGAAGAAGCCGAAGAAAAAGAAGCCAGTGGTGGAGGAGGCAGCCGATGAGGTGACAATCAAAAAGGTTGTAGTGGAAGAAAAGAAAGAGGAAGAGGTTGCGGAGGAGGTTACCTTGAAGAAGAAAAAACCGAAAGAGAAACCGGTCCCGGAAGACGTGTCGGAAGAAGTTACCCTAAAGAAACCAGTACCGAAGAAGGAAAAGGAGGCTCCAGAGGAAGTCACCGAGAAAGTGGAGCTGAAGAAACCAAAGAAAAAGAAGTCGATAGTAGAGGAAGCTGCTGATGAAGTCACGATTAAGAAGGTCGTGGTAGAAGAAAAGGAGGAGGAAGAAGCTCCAGCCGTGGTTACCTTGAAGAAAAAGAAACCGAAGGAGGAGCCAGCTCCAGAAGAAGTAGAAGAGGAGGTTACTATGAAGAAACCGGTGAAGAAGGAAGAGGAGAAGGCACCGGAAGAAGTTTCCGAAAAGGTAGAGCTGAAGAAACCAAAGAAGAAGAAGCCGGTGGTGGAGGAAGCTGCCGACGAAGTAACCATAAAGAAACTGGTGCCCACAGAAGCTGAAGAAGTTCCTGAAGAGATTACCATTAAAAAGAAAAAGAAACCCGAGAAACGACCATCCGTCACAGAGGAGATTGAAGAAACTGCAGTGACCCTGAAGAAAACTCGAGCTCCAGAAAAGCCCGTCGAGGAAGAAGAAGTGTCGACCGATGTACAAATAAAGAAGAAGAAAGCGCCAAAGAAGGTCGAAGAGGTGGCTGCTGACGAGCTTACCATTAAGAAGATCGAAGAGATCGAGCAACCCGAGGAAGAAGAAGAAGAAGAAGAAGAGGTACACGAATTCACCTTCAAGCGTAAACCACCGAAGCTGCCTCCGAAGCCGATCGAGGAGATTTATGAAGACGTTACTCTTCGCAAGCTGCGGCCGAAGAAGAAGCCCAGGCCAGACATCAAGGAGGTGACTGATGTAGAAAATGTGACGTTCCGGCCTCGCAGCACGAAGACGAAGGAGGATGTGGAGCAGGAGTTCAAGATATCTTTGAACACTTATGAAGAGGAAGATATTTCGATGTCCGGAAAGGTCCGATTGAAGCCGAAGAAACGGCCAATGACGTACTCAGAGGAAACCGGCGAGGAGACGATCAGGATTATACAGGAAATAGAGGATGATTCCGGTCCGATCATAGAAGAAATCATAGACGAATCGGACGAGGAAGCCAAGGACGAGTACAGCATCGAGGAATTGGAGACCGACGAAATGAACTTGCCACTGAGACGAAAGAAGAAGAAGGTACCTAGGCCTTACAAGGTCGAGGACGTCGAAGAAGGCGATGTCAAGCTCAAGTTGAAACGCGAAAGGAAGTACTCGGTTGAAGAGACTGACGAGTCCCTGGCACTGAAGCTAAAGAGCAAGAGACGCGTGTCCACGTACGATGAAGGTTCGACGGAATTTTACGATTCACGCTTTCGCAGATCACGATTTAATCCAATTGTAACATGCTTTCAGCTAAAGTAGACATTAACGTTATGCATCAGACAAATCGAGCTTTAGTGAGTATACTCGCCCCTAATCTTCCCGTACCTCTAAACGAGAAATTTCACCTTGTCCCATGCTTCATAATCCGCTGCGAACGAAAGCATATCGGTACTCCGTATAACGTACTTTAATAAAATAGCAACGAAACGCTTAATTGCAGATTCAACACTACGTCAAACCGCTTAATTTGATTCGCTTTCATCTTACGCGTACAGGGTGTTCCTGCGATTGTAGTAGGATCGGGAAAGAGGTGATTCTACATAGAAAAATAAGTAGAAAATGTAGAATAAAATTTTTGAATGTAAAATTATATTTTCGACGATAACGAGTTTGAAAATATAGTGTTCAAATGGGTACTTTTTCTTCAACTGTAAGAAAAGCTGAAGAATTAAAATTAAAAGAATTAAAATTCTTTTTTCGCGAAGCAAAATCGCAAATGCAAACATTATATTTTGCTCCTTCTATTTATGTTTTCATGAGAAATCGTTCCTTTCGTGAATATACCACAGTTACAGAAACATCCTGTATAATAAATGAAAAGTTGGTCGCTGAAAAATATCAATTTGAAATTGTAGAATATTTTGTGATTTGTACTATGTATATTAACTAATTCCTTGATACTAAATTATTCATTTAAATATCTATAACATTGTAGAAGAGGCAACGCTAAGTATCACCAGAGAGGAGGAGATTTCAGAGGAAGGTATGTTCATTATACTTTTTAATATTTTGGATTGTGTTTTGGATACTCAATATATTGTAAATTCTATAATTCTTTGCGCAATTTTTCAGATGAAATCGAGTACGTTGTCCGCGATGGCGACACAATGTTCTCGATCTGCTCGTACGTGGCAGAAACTGACGAAGCCATTAACCTCGTGGAAGGTGAAAGGGTTTACGTTATTGGTATGTTTATGCCTATTTCGTCTTTCTATAAATTATTGAAATGAAGTGCGAAAATAAATGCCCGTGTTGTGTTTCCACAGATCATATCAACCAGGACTGGTGGTTCGTGAAGAAACATCTTACAGAAGAGAAAGGATGGGTCCCAGCGCAGTATCTTCTCAACGAAGCACATTATACTCTATATTTGCAACGCAAGTTACACGAAAAGATCGACAAATTACCAGTATTTGAAAGTAAGTTAATTTTTATTTACATGTAGTTCTTAAGTTTACTTTAAAAAACGACTTAGTTAATAGTGACTTTTATTGAATTCGCAAATAGAAATCAAGTTTGCTTTGTATTATAAGGAACTTACAAGGGAAGAGGACCCCAAGTATCCGACTCGAAGTCATTATCGAAACAATTTTCTTTCTTCTTTGGATAATATCTCCTTAACTATTAGGTTTAGGGCATATGAAGGTTAACACTTTTATACTCGGAATTTAATACTCTGTCGATCTATGGTATAAGAAATAGGACGTTCCATTTTAAAAAATTAAGATGACCTTCATATCTCTAAAACAAATTACATAAAAACAAAAATTTTTTGGTACCGTATGAGCCCTATTTTACCATTCAACTGTGTCTTTCAGACATTCGACGTATCTTTAAAAACAACAAAGATATTTAAGGTGGTCAAGTTAGGTGAAATACCCTGAGAAAATTGCACTGAGAAACCTCATTTTTAAATTAACACTATATAACACGAAGCAATAGTTTGTTTTGCAAAAGAAGAAACCCGTAAATTTGAAATACAGGCTGCAACATAAGTTTGCAGGTAGTCAAAATAAAATTTCTGTTCATATATTTTTATTGAGTATCACTTTCCCAAACTTCTACTACATATTTTTATATTTATATTCGAAAACGACGTGCGCTCGTACTTGTAAGATACATTGTAATATCTTGTAAGATGTAATATCTTGTAAGATACATTGTGATATCTTGTAAGATGCATTATCAAAAATATCAAATCATCAGGCTTTTTTCTCCACAAATCTTTTTGGTCTCCAACTTCCTTAAAAGATTCAGAAGCCAATTAGCGCAAGTTAAATTTTCTCATAACGATTCATCTGAACTATAGCGTTTAGTTTTGGTTCTCTTTTTTGTGCTGAAGTTTGTTTAGTTTTAGTTTGTTTAGTTTATTTAGAAGTTTTTGTGCTGAATATCTGTTAATGAATATATTACTCGTAACCTTCATATTCACAGGTATCTTTTACAATTAATTTTTAAAGGTCACAATTGACTCAGTTTCGTTCTCAAAGACTTACATTGATTAGCTATTTAATAACTTGTCTCATGCACGTCAGAAATAAACAATAAATATGTTTTTTAATGACAGAGCCTGCGCCTGGTGAACAAGCGTCTGCGCCAAGGTTCGTCGAGAAACTGCAACCAATTCACACACCGGATGGCTATACCGTTCAATTCGAGTGTCAAGTGGAAGGTGTACCGAGACCACAGATCACTTGGTTCCGACAAACCGCAATCATCAAGCCGTCTCCTGATTTCCAAATGTATTACGACGAAGATAATGTGGCCACACTGATTATCCGAGAAGTGTTCCCTGAAGATGCTGGTACCTTCACCTGTGTTGCTAAAAATGCTGCTGGATTTGCGTCTAGTACCACGGAGTTGGCCGTGGAAGCACCTCTTTCTGATCATGGATCGGACCTGACTGGACCATCCAGAAAGAGTCTATCGAGGTACGTTTCTTTATAATTCAGAAATCTTAACCCTTTGCACTTGGTGACTCGGAGAGAGAGAGAGGAGCCATTAATAAAATTCTTATAAACTTATTCAAAATATTTCTTGCATTATTAAATTTGTATTCGATCAATTACTGAACATATTTAATATTTTAATAAACTACTGAAAGTATTGTACGAGGTAATATGTCAGTTTTATATCGATAAAATTTTAAAAATCATATAAAATGGAAATACTTCTGGCCGCAAGAAAAATTCGGTTTTCAAATTAGAATAGCTCTAAGATTCTATTATTAGCACATTACCGACCGGTGATTATTGCATAATTTTAAGAAATCTATGGTCAAACACTTTTTAATGGAACTTTCAATAGCAACAGCAATTTTCATTGTGAACTAACAAGCCATCCTCAATAACGTCATCCAATAGTTTCATTTAATTTTTTCATATATATATCAATAGTTTTGATTTAATTACTTTCTTTTGATACAGCACAAAGTATATATACAGCGTAAAGTGTTAATATAATTATACAGTCATTACTGTTACGTGATTATTATTATTTTTTGGACACTAGTCTAGTCTATAGTACACAGTAGTCTATAGTAGTATAGTTGGATAGTAGTATTTATCTATGATCGTTTAAGTGAACCCTTAAGTAATTAGTCTTACTGTTTAATCAAATTATAAAGTATATCATCCTAGGACCTTCTTAAATTTTTGTATACATTTTTTCAGACACTTTTAACCCCTTGCTATACGATTTATTTTACGGTTTCAGTGATTAGAATTTTTTTGCTTATCTATTTAGTAGCTACGGTGGTCCAATACTTGTGAGACTGTTTGAAACTGTGTGTACATACATACGTACAACTTGAACTGTATAAATTTGTATAAATGCATGTCCACAGAGAATCATCCCTAGCCGACATCTTGGAGGGAATACCACCCACGTTCTCCCGAAAACCAAAGGCGAAGTATGTGAACGAAGGCGATGATGTTATCCTGGAATGTCGCCTGGTCGCCGTACCAGAACCCGAAATAACGTGGTACTACAAAGACAAGCAAATCACGACTAAAGAAAACATCAGAGTCGCGACAGAGAGCGACATGCACATGTACTGCAGTGTCATTAAGATCACCAAGGTTCAAAAGAAGCAAGAAGGAAAGTACACTATCGTAGCTAAGAACAGGGAAGGTGAAGCTACCATCGAGATTCCTATGAAGGTTTGTAGATCTTCAAAATTAATATCCCTTATTATTAATAAATACACATAATATATGTATACAATATACAATATACAATCTAGAATGTACAATGTACAATATACAATGTATAAATATATATTTTATTTATATATTTTATATTTTTAGTATATATTTATATATATATATATATTTATATAGACAAACACCAATACATATGTACATATACACAAAACAATATATACATAAAACAGGTTGTCCCGCATACAATGTACAACCGATTAGGAAGAAATTCTACACGCAAAAGCGAAACGAAGCTAAAGAATAACAGTTTTTGGTTTGTCGCATTCTTTTCGACAAAAACTAGTTTAAAAATTCGTCCTGATAGCGTGCTTCAGTATAACAAGCAGTAGAATCGGTAGGTCATGGTCAGACGCATCAGACGATTCCTATCTAATAGGATTTCCTATCGAATATTTCAATCTCGATTTACTCAAAAAATTGTATTCTTCATTTTCATTTGTCCATTGTATGCGGGATACCCTCTATATCATAAATTATATTAATATTAGAACAACCGTGCACTGAAAGTGACTAATTAATACCTAAAAGAATAATAAGTATCCTCAAGAACATCTTTACAATCTGAATAATCGTAAAATAAAGAATCCGAAATCGGTTGTTCTAATGTTAATAAATACACTAATACTCTAATAAATAATCAACTTGTTTTTCATTTACGAAGCAGTAATATGGATTTTTAAACACAAGAATGAGTATTCAAAGTAACGCGAGAGTGAACCATGCTAAATGCTAATTCTAAATTGCAATTTAGATATCACATGATTCGACAGTAAACGAATTATGAATACTTCTGTTAAATAATAATAATTTCTGTAGGTGAAGACCGGCAAACAAGAACCACCAGAGATTCTTGAACCCCTGCAGTCGTTTGTAGTCAGAGAAGGCGAGACTGTAGTATTATCGACTCAAATAGTCGGAAATCCGGCGCCCAAAGTCACTTGGTACAAGAATGGTAAACCACTGAAGGGCCTAACACCAAAACAAGATGGCCACGTGAACACACTGACACTTATTCAACCCCAAGTGTCGGATACTGGAGATTATTCAGTGGTGGCTACCAATGATCTAGGCACAGTAGAGACGAAAGCAACATTAACAGTTGAAAGTAAGAATTTTATTCAGTTCAGTTTACAAAGTTTATTAACTGTTTGCTATAAACAATTTGTATTAAGTATTCAATGTCGCAGAATGAGTGACTGTGGACGTTTATATATATATATTTACATTTGGGAATATAACTTTTCAAATGGAGCAATAGCTATATTAACGTTTAACAAAGGCTTATAATTCTTTAATTATTTATTATAAATGAATAAAATTCGTAATGGTACCATTTCACTTGAAACAATAACAACAGTATTTGTCATCAATCAGTCATTATACAGTATAGTATAATAATAAAAATCAATATACAATATTATAACTAGACTCCGGATTTTATGCATTTATAACAGGAATGAGCAAATATTATTCACAACATTAAAATTATTAATGAAGAATATAAAATATTTAGCTCCTACGTCTTGCAATTGATGCACAAACTTTTTATTTTGCATAAACATCCGGAGCCTAATTATAACTGTTATACTACTTCGAATGTATTCAATGTAAAATATAAGTTTCTTCAGTGTTGACCATCGAAAATTAATTTTTGAGTACTTTCATAAACTTGTGCAGTTTAGTAACTTTTAGCTTGTTTATAAGTATATGTAATTTTAGTCAAAAGTAGACAGAAAATCGTTCAAATTCATTTTCTAGAGTCTCACTTTACTTTGCAGAGTCGTATCTCCGCTTTTTTCGAGTATATTAATTAATTTTACATCACTGCTTATCTTAATGCCGCAATATGCTTCGCTAATATTTTTTTCCAGTATACCTGAAGTCTTCCCTGATCATTAACATGCAACAGCACTCGTACGAACACTACGCTGTGGCCAAGGGTAGGATATGCTTTTGCTTTGGCTTGCTGCGATTTATATTCCATTTCGAATATATTGACGATCGAAACGGATGAGGTTTAAGTAAAATATGAAATATGTAATTCTTTTTTCTAGAAATACCAAGCGGCGCTCCAGAACCTCCACTCTTCACGGAACGGTTCCAAGAACTTACTGTTCCAGAAAAGGGTACCTTCAAACTTGTGGCCAAGGTTACCGGAAATCCTGTGCCAGAAGTCACGTGGTTGAGGTATAGTGTCTTACTTAAATGTCCTATACACAATACAATTGATTATATAGCACATTTACCGTCAAGGTTGTTAAACTGTAAATCTTTATACAAATTGTCAATTTCCAAGAGAAGCAAGACCCAAGATGAAATATTATTTTACTGATTAAAAAGATTTTTATGATAAATTTAAAGTACGAACTTGTTCTGTATTTTACGAAATTTCGCCACAAAGTGCATAAAAATTCGTCGTTTCATTTCCCTTTTTAGTAGGACAAAATATGTTATCATTATAATGTTGTTCCATTAATCATGATACAAATGGAAAAAATCATAAAGTAATTACCACAATAAATAGAGATTGCAAGCAAGAAATACACCAAAAATGGGTGTTTTACGTTACGTTTTCTATTTAGAACAATGAATATCATATTTTTAATTTTGTCACGATGTAAAATTAAAAATAGTTTTTCAAAATAGTGAATGTGCTAATTCAAGGAACATATGAATAACTTTAAATATAAGAAACACACCTTCCAATCGCTTTTGGATAATGTAATTATTAGATTCCGGATTTTGTGCATTTATGACAAAAGTGAGTAGGTGCAATTCGAAACATTTATTTAGAAGTATTAATATGTTATGTTCACTATATTAAAATTATTCGTGGAAGATATAAATTTCCATTTAACTTCTCTGTTCTACAATTGATGCACAAACATTTTATTTTACATAAAGATTCGGAGTCTAATGATTATTGTTTGCATCAAACACTGTCATCGATTTTAATGAAACAGTTAGCGTTCATTATAGAGACAAAATAAGCTGACCCGTGTTCATGCTTTTTTGCCAATGCTCATTTTTTACGAAGATATTTAACATACAATTTTTTAATTACTCTGCACACAAGGTGTAATCATACATAAATGTATAAATAAGACCAAAAAAGAGAAATGACATTTTTTGGTAGGAATCGTCTAACACGGCTGATCATGACCAACCAATTCTACTTCCTGCGTATACTAACTAAAGCACACGAACCCGACGGATCTTTAAAATCGATTTTCTCGAAAATGTGGCGTCAAACGAAAAAATATTATTCCTTTTTTTCGACTTATTTATAAACGTAGAATCATCCCCTGCCCTGTTGCACCACCCGTTCGGTCACACCCTGTATAATCAGGAAACAAATAGACTTAGAAAAAAATATATAAAAATAATAAGTACAAATCTACCTACAGTGAATCGTATTAACATTCGGACGCTCTAAAAAAGACGATGACGAAGCTAGAGCAATTAGTTTACTACAGGATGTGAAAAGAAATTTTTCAAAAAAGTTCAAATCGTATAGTACAACATTAAAAAAGTTATCGTCATTTTTAGAGCGTCCGAATATTAATTCAGGTCACTGTACCATATATTCAACTTGCCATACATTCAAATTTTAATGGAACCTTTAATAGCAACAGAAATTTTCATTGTGAACTAACAAGTCACCCTCAATAACGTCATCTAATAGCTTCATTTAAGATTGTAATGAAACAGATAATTTCTATGCTTTCTTTTGGTACAGCACGATTATTAAAAACCTATTCGGTAGGTGAAATGTTAAATATCTTCGTAAAAATTGAGTATTGGCAAGAAAGCTCGAACACATGTCTCCTTATTTTGTTTCTAGAATCACCAGAATAAGTTTCATTAAAATCGGCAATGCCACAGATGTGACCTCTCCTTGTAAATAAAAGCTAAAACATTCGTTTCGATCTGAAGCAATAATATATCTTCAAATGTATTATTTTCAGGAATAACATGCCTTTGGAGAAATCTCCGAACATCAAAGAGACATACGACGGCGAGAACATTATCCTCGAGATTCGAAATGCTAATTCGGAGATAGACGCCGGAGATTACAAATGCATTGCTAGCAATCCTGTTGGTAAAGCTTCGCACGGTGCAAAGGTCACGGTAGACGTCGACAAAGTAACATTCACGAAGCTGCTGAAGGAAGAAGTCACCGTTGATGAGTACAAGACACTAGAATTAACCTGCGAGACATCTCACACAGTTTCCACGAAATGGTGGCACAATCACAAAGAAGTCAGTGGCATGGATCATCGCGAGATCATTCAAGAAGGACATGTACATAAATTGGTGATCAAGAAGACCAGTCCTACGGACGAGGGTCTATACGAGTGTACCGTTAAGAATCAATCTACGACGAGCAAAGTCACTATCAAAGGTAAACATTTATTAATTATTTACTATACATTCATCCTATCATTATTGATTTATACAATACATATATATTTAAGCTTTTGCATTGCTATGTCCAGCGTCATTCGCGCGCGCGCGCGACATTTTCAATTTACTAGTTTAAATATCCATTGTATTTTATAATATCTTTTTTCTTACTGAAATAAGGAATATACATACATGAATTTAACTATTTTAAATATAATTTATAAACAAGTCGTTTAATATTAGTGCCAATCAAATAGCTGTGTTTTGAAGTACATTTTAAATAAACCATTTAAAACGATAGGAAGTTGTTGGGAAGAAATTGAAAAAAATTCAATATGCAAAGTGTTAATACATGTATCATTATCATTTTATTATGCCCAACGGAATTTTTATATATCGCATCGTTCGTCAAACGCCTAAATTATTGTTTTATTTCTATATCAATGATTGATTCAATTATTATAAATACCTATATGAACATTAATCAAGATTAATGTCAAAATCACAAGGCGAATAATTGGTAATAATAATTGAATGCGATATAACATCCAACGAAATTTCAATAGGAAGTACAAAATATTTCAGCACAAATATCGTACTGTGATTAAATTAAATCATTAAAGAAGTGAAAGTGAAAGTAAAAATATTAATTAAATATATGATTAAGCAAACCACTATTTCCACAAACGATTCAATGTTCACACACATTTACTTTTAAAATGTGTATACAATAAATATTAACTTAATAAAATTCTGCATGTTTATCAAGTAAAAAAATTATTAATTGCTATTTCACAGAAAAAATATAGTAGACTATTAATTCTTTATTTTAATTCTATAATTGAATGAATTTCTATTTTAAGTCTATAATTTAATTAATTTCAATCTTCATTCTGCAGTGATTATCTCACAGAATATATTGTATAGATATTTATCGTTAGTGCAAATTTATGGTACAGATTGTTACTGAACTTTAATGTAAATTTTCATTCATTTTTACAGCCACTAAACCAGAATTCGTGAAGAAGTTAGAAGATTTCGAAGTGAAGGAACGCGAGGTCGCCATTTTGGAAGTTGAAATTACATCACAGACAGCCGATGTGAAATGGTTCAAGGAAGGAGAACCATTGAAACCCAGCAAAGACAAATTAGAGTTCGTCAAAGATGGCACTGTAAGAAAGTTGCTAATTAGAAGTGCATCAGTACACGATGAGGGCGAATATTCTTGTACCCTGTTGGACCAAGAATGCTCAGCGGAAGTCACTGTTGTCGGTGAGTACTGTCCTTTCTCGTAAACATATTATACAATAAAATAATCCTCTAAAATAATATAAATTTTATTACAAACTGCGGAAGTTTATGCAATTTTTAATTTTTCGAGACGATTTTTAAGGATGAGGGACCAAATAATATTAGCTAGTATTAGTACTAGCCTTTGTAGAGATCCGAAATATATCAAAATTTGACTAAATTCTGTCAAAGGATATATTCTGGCATTTTTTTGAAAATTTTCAGAACCCATAAATTCATAAAGATCCGCAGTCTACTTATTACTATACAATCTCGCATTTTGTTAAAGTTATTACATTTTTCAGTTTTGTACAAGTAAATTCACATATAGTCCTACAATATAATCTTTATTAGATTTTTATATAATATAAACAGCATTAAACACGTCGTTAAAAGTTAGAATGTGGATCGTTATGCCAAAATGTTACAAATTGAAACATATGTAAAAACATCAAAAAATTTATCTCGTGACTGAAACCACCGTAGATTTAAAGATTGGAGCTTTCCTTTTACAACGAATGGTTAAAACTTGATGTACGGTTTTTTCTAGTCGATTTATTGAGCTTTGAATGGAAGATGTAATACCATCTTTGCAGTAATATAGTGTACACGACCTTACACGACCTTTGTTCCGCATTTTTGTTGTACAAAACAGCAAACAAAATCGTAGATGAAGCAGTCGTTTTAAAGGAGAAGATTCAATCTGCAAATCTGTAATAGATTCATTAAAAAAAATTTTGTATGCTTTTACAGCTGATGTAATGTGTAACATTCCTGACCAAAAACGTGTCCTCAGTTTTTCACCTGCTATATGATACATAAATACTTTAGATAAAAATGAATGATAGTCTGCGAAAGTAGAGACCTCGAGCTTTAAACTAAGTCCATATTTATTATTGTACTATTTGTTGTAACGAAGTTCAAATATTGACAATTTCTAGAGAAACGAAAATTTATTGTTCACATACTTTGTGTCGGTAACGAATAACTTTGAGTAGTACATATTACATTCACACAATCCTAAGATTTGTATTTCTCCAATGATTCCAGAATTACCACCAGAAATTATTACGAAGATGCAAGACGTGACCATAGCAAGAGGCGAGAGAGCAACATTCGAGATCGAATTAACGAAAGGAGACGCGCGGGTACGATGGTTCAAAGACGGCCAGGAACTACAGTTCTCTGAACACGTGCAATTATCCATCGACGGCAAGAGACAGAGGCTGAAGATCTACGATACAGAACCGGAAGACGCGGCTGTGTATTCTTGCGAAGTTGGTAAACAGTCTTCATCAGCGAGACTGATTGTCGAAGAACCTGGAGTGGACTTCATCACCAAATTACCGGACGTGACTTTGGTACCGTTGAACGCTGACGCTGTCTTCACGATAGAACTGTCACAGAATGTACCAGTCACTTGGCTCAGGTAACAACATAAAACTATACACAACGCTATATAATATAATCTATTTTTGACTGCTCTTTACTTTAGCGGACTGAAAAGTGCCGTTCTCCTATAAATTATTATGTATTTGGTATGTAATCCAGTAGATTTGTACCCGGGACGGCTGCAGATCGAAGTTTCGATCCTGTAGGATCAATGATTCAGGAGTTATGCTTGCTTAAAGTTGAGCAATCTGCAGTGTTTTTCACAGGTAAGAACGCCGAGATGTTGGTTTGTAGTGACGGTCGCGCGCCGCTTGTCGGCGCTCTTACCTGTCAATAACATTGCACATTGCTCAACTTTAAGCAAGCATAACTCCTGAACCATTGATTCTACAGGATCGAAACTTCGATCTGCAACCATCCCGGCTATAAATCTACTGGATTACATATCAAATACATCATAATTTATAGGAGAAAGGCACTTTTGAGTCCGGTAAAGTAAAGTTTACCCCTATACCCCTGTCTATGCGGCGTAGTTTCTATTCCTCGTCCTCGTTCATAATACGTAACGCTATTTTATAATTGTACTCCAATTGCAATTACGAATTACATTGTAATTTAATTGAATGAAGATCTGAATTATAAATTACAATATAACTGAGTTACAATGTAATTGAATCACTTTGTACTTATAATTCCTGGAGTAATTCAATTGTAATTCTGCACAACTCTGTCCTAATGTACTCGTGTTTGCAATGGATGATCAAATAATTATTAGAACCATTTATATAAATTAAGGAGTTTAATACGATTAACATTAGAATGATTAGTATAATAACTATTAGTTTAACAGCACTATAGACAACATTCTCTATCACACGTGTAATATATATATATATTTTTCGTACTATGGCTCTAATCACTGTTACAATCAGATCGAATCATTAAAGAACAATGATAACGAATAGACAGCGGATCTTTCGCAAAATAAAAATTTGATACCTGAATTGCAATAAACTGAAGTAAGGTAGAGAAAATTATTTTCTTCGTTAATATGTTTGATAGGTTGTGAAAATAATATAACAGTATTTTAAAATTCTTCTAATGTTTTCTCATTTTTGTCATAAATGCATAAAATCCGCTGTCTAATAATGAATATGAATAATACAATAAAACGGAGAAAAATGAGATCATGAAGAAAACTAATTATCATTTCACAGAAAAACGGAAGTCATCAAGGAGTCGCCGAAATACGCCATTATCGACGAAGGCACCGTGAAAAAATTGATCGTCAAGAAATGTACAGTGGAAGACATCTCGGAATACGTAGCAATAGTCACTAACGTGAAGACGTCATCGAAATTAAGAGTTGAAGGTATAATTTCAATTAAGAAGATAGCACTTCTGTTCTCACGTCGAAGTAACATTGTTAACGAACAGTTAACAATTATAATTGGACATATTTTCAGTGGTCGAAACACCGCCAAAGATTCATCCGGACACACCGAAAAAATACAAAGTGAGAAAAGGCGAGGATGTCGATATTGTCGCGAATTATACTGGCACTCCGAAACCGAGTGACGAATGGACAGTAAATGGCACTGTGGTGACGAAATCGAAACGAGTGGTGCCGTCACTCGACGAAGAATGCGCGAGCTTGACCATTAGGAAAATTCAAGACGAAGATGTTGGTGACTACACTTTGAAACTGGTGAATCACTTAGGCGAGACCAGTATTGATATTAACGTCGTCATAGTGCGTGAGTATCGTACTTAAACAAATTTTCTTGTTGCTTGAATGCGAAGTGCGATAAAAGACTCCTGTATTACACAACTGCATTCGCGTTTTTAGATGTACCGAGTGCACCAGGAGCACCAGAACCATTGGAAATCGCAACCGACAGCGTCACGCTTCACTGGAAGAAACCAGATTCAGATGGGAACTCGCCTATTGTCGAATACATCCTTGAACACCAAGAGAAGACTGAAACTTCGTGAGTATTTTTATTTATTTATTTATTTCTCAAAAGCATTTTTGATTTGTGTTCTCCAGCTATGTTACTATCTAGGTGCACGGTAGTGCACCAGCCAAGTTCTCGCACTACCTCCTTTTACACGAAACAACTTAGCCGTTTTTTAGAGGCTTATAACTCGTCACTGAAGACAGATGGAGACATGTAATTTCGTACACTTGTTAAATGCTATCATGTTTCAATATTGACCAAACATTAATCTTCCAAGATTAGTAAGTTCCGAGATATACACTAACGAGCATAACTGATTCAACACACTTTAAATCAGAATAACTTTTTTATTAATGGACTAAACGACTTAAATTTCTCTGTAAAACTAGAAGAATTAGTTTAGTAAATGACGTCTAAAAAATATTTTTAAAAAATGCATTTGGTCGGAATTGGATTTTTTAGTTGGGCCAATCATGAAAATTTAAAAGATGTGTTTGGTCAACTCGTATAATATCTCGTTAACTATTAGGTTTAGAACATATGAAGGTTAACATTTGTATACTCAGAATTTGATACCCTATTGATCTATGGTATAAAAAATAGGACATTCCATTTAAAAAAAGAAAGTTGACCTTCACCTCACCTTGGAGTGTCCACCGGGAAAAATAAAAGTCCCACCACATGATGTCTCCTTCGGTGCTCAATAACTTTCATCTGAAACATCTTTGCGTATAATCAATATATTTAGAGATATTCGTCTGTAACGCTTTATAATTTCCACCCTGTATATGTATAATACAAGCTCTGTTTACGTGCTTTTATATTTCTTTTCGATTAATTTTATCAATCGATTGAATCAATCGTCGATTTTTTGATGATTTCTTTTTTTAATCAACGATTGGCGATTAACTTCTTCAATCGATTGATTCAATCGTCGATTTTTCGATGATTTCTTTTTTTAATCGTACACATTAATCAATCAATCATGATTAAAATATAATCGATTAATTCACAACTCTGTGCTATCCGTGTTGATAGAGTGAATCTTACTAAATTGTGCTCTCAATTTGAACTTGCAGGTGGACCAAGATTACGGAAACGATAACAGAGACGACGCACAAAGTCACGAAACTAACCACCAACAAAGAGTACACCTTCCGCGTGACAGCCGTAAACGAAGAAGGTCCAGGTGACACATCGCCGACCTCTCCTTACATAAAGATATCAAAACCATCAGCAGAAGAACCACCAACTCTCCTGGAACCTCTGAAGAGTGTCATCGCCGGCTTAAGCGAGACTGTTACCCTTTCGTGCATCATTGGCGGAACACCGACTCCGGATATTACTTGGTACAAAGTTTTCTTAAAATCTACAGGGTGTCCGTGTCATTATTATCTAGCGTTTTTTTTTCGAAAAGTATTGTGATCCGAAGAATATAAAAGAGGAAAGTTGTACTGTTTTAGTACAACTAGCTACAACTTAGTTGTACCTAAATCCTAATCTTACACTTTTTGAGGAAATTAAATATAAACATTACGCTTAGAAAAAAAATAATAGTGTAGGGAGTTTACGATTGAGGAGCAGTTCAAACAAGTGTCCTTGTTCTGAATCATATTCTGGACATTGACAGACACATAATACGATTAAGCTCTTGAGCCTCTGCTCCGCATTCACAGAAACCATCCGAAATGTAGCGTACTCTCGGCAGGGAAGCATTTAAATTATGATTCGAACGGCTTCCGTCAGTACCAACGGGTTATTTCAGATTGAACTGTTTCTATATGAAATCCGTACGCAAATAATGGATAGTTCAAATATCACGGGCCCGAATAATAGAGGTTCTACTGAATCGTCAATTAAACTGTGGCATCAAAAAACAATTGCTTTCAGGTTGAGGAATGGCGAAACGTTCGAAGACAGCAGCATCACGTACGAGAATCGTGTAGCGAAATACACCATCACCGAGACAACCGAGACTTCGTCAGCAAGATTCACAGTAAAGGCGAAGAACAGCGTCGGAACAGCAGAAACAACTTGCGAGCTGAAGATACAGGAAGCACCGAAGATCAGTTACGATGAAACCTTGGCAAGCCAAAATCTCCCGGTGAACAACCAATGGACGGTCGAGATTCGAACCAGCGGCTTCCCGAAACCGGAAGTAACATGGTCGAAGAACAGCAAGAAGATCGTCGACAAACGCGTCTCCGTTCAAACCGAGGAAAAAACTTCTACTATCTCGATTTCTTCTCTTGTCAGGGAAGACACTGCTACTTACACGGCGAAGGCGAACAATCAGGCCGGTAGTTCCTCGGTTGATCTGCGTCTCAGAGTGATCGGTAAGTAAATACATATGTGAGAAATCTGATAAAATTAGACTCCGGATGTTTATGCAAAATAAAAAGTTTCATTAATAATTTTAATGTGATGAGAATAATCTATTATAATGCTCTTAAAGTCTTTTAATATTCTCACTGTGTGTTTTAAATTGCACTCACTCATTTTTGTGACTATTTTGCGACATTTTTGTTCTAGTCAAATTTGTGACTAGACTGCGGATTTTATGCATTTTTGACAAAAATCAGTATATTAAATTCAATAAAATATTCTATGAATTGAAAATACCGTTGTAGTATTTTTAACTTATCATATTTATATTTAACTGCAACGTTTAACAACGATTGCATACAATTTTTATATTGCATAAAAATTCGCAGTCTATTTACAACTATACGATTAATGATGCTTAGGACGATTCACAGCTTTATTTATAAATTTTTTTAAACGTATTCTTGAAGGTACTTCTCTTGTTAACTTATAAGATAAGCCTCTCTATTATTCCTAATGTAACAAGTACTCATCTGACTTAATCGCCACAAACTGAGTAATTGTATTGAGTAAAACGTAAATATCCTCTTGTCTACGAAATTAATGAGAATAAGGAAATTTTAATGTACCAGTAAAAGAAATCATACGGCAAAGAGTTAAAAGAAGAAATTAAAGAAGAGTTTAACACTTTATCTACTGGAAACCTATTAATAGAACTTCAACTAATTTTTTTGTACCAAAAGGGACGGATATTAAAATTAGTAATTAACTTAAATAATTATCAACCCTTACAGCACTCGAGTGGTGACTCAGAGAGGCAGAGTCACCACTGAAAATTGCTGTACCATTATTCAAAATATTGCTTACGTTATTAAATATTTTGGTATCTAAACAATTACTACACATTTATATATGAGGTATTATATCAATTTCATATGCATGAAATGAAAAGAATAGTATAGAATGGAGTTATTCTAGGTCGGAAGAAATGCTTAATCTTCAAGTTAAAATAGGTCCGAGTGGTTAATTATTACTTAAAAATATTATTTGCATAGTAATCCCAAACAAAATGATTAGATTGGGGTTGTCTTGCTAGTTCAGGATTGAAATTGCTATTGCTGTCGAAAGGTCTATTAAAAACCCTCAGCCATGGACAACAGCTTTCAGAAATCATGAAACAATCGCCGGTAGACAATGCGTTAAATTTTGAATTTGTATGTCTCGTAATGTTCAAGTTTGTTCCTTGATCTGTTCAGATAAACCCAGCAAACCGCAAGGACCAGTTATCTTCAAAGAAGTCAGACAAGATCGAGTTACCCTTGAATGGCGACCACCAGCCGATGATGGTGGTATTGAGCTTGAGAAATACACCATCGAGAAGTGTGAGCCTGGAAAGGCCTGGGTGAAAGTCGCTGACATCGACAAGGAGGTGGAAAGCTTCTGCGTGCATAAGCTGCAGCAGGACGCAGAGTACAAATTCAGGATCATCGCTAGGAACATCGTTGGAGCATCGGAACCATTGGAATCGGACACGGTCAAGATGAGGACTTCCTTCGGTATGACAGAAATCACATATTTCGATTATTTTATTAGTGGACTGTGCATCTTTATGCAATATCAAAATGTTCCGTATTTATGTCAGGAAACAAACGGTTTAAGAGTTTCTTTCTTTCTTCGTTAATTTTAGTAGGTCAGAAATATTGCATCGATAACGATCAATAGACTGCGGATGTTTATGCATTTTATTTGTCGACAAATTTGTACACTAGAACTACCGAATGGATCATGACTGGTTCCAGATTTGTTCTTTTAGAAATCTTAAAATTATAAATATGTTTTTCTGAGAAATCTTTTTAGCGAACTTCTTTACTGAAGCACATATTTAAACAAAACTCAAACGAAATTTAAATAAATGCAATTTTGTCATTAATATAAGGCAATGTATACATATATATGCCAATTGCGTTTAGTGCTCGGTAGTTCTAGTGTTAAGAAAGTGGAATTAAATAAAATCCTATTTTTAATGGGAACATCCTTTGTAGACCCAAAACACATGAAAATTATACAAAATTTTATCGAATTTTATATTCCAGCCTTTTTTGAACATTTTCATAAACCATAAATTCAATGTTTGAATTATATTATCTTTTAGAATTACATCCACCTATTTTTGTCATAAATGCATGAAGTCCGCAGTCTATTGTTAGATATTTTCTTTGTTTTCATTCGAGTTGCATTAATCTCGTTGCGATACTTTTTTATTTCTTATCTTGCCTTATCCTTGCACACACCTGATATTCTTTCACACGAATCTTTTGTTAGATATTTTCATTAACTGTCTTGTGGTACTTTTTTAATCCTTATCTTTTCTTATCTTCACCCTTGCCATTCTCTAATCGGCGCACATGACACCGCTCGCCATTTCTCTACTCTCTTTTATTTCATATCTGTAATTTAATCTTTGTTCACTAGACTGCGGCTCTTAAATTCTTCTAATATCTTCACAATTTTGTACTTCCTCTATTCACTTTTATTATAGATACATCAAATCTGCATTATAGCTTCACTTCCTCATTAATTGTTCTTACCGCATCGTCTGCATTTTTCTTTCTTCTTCCCCAGCTTATGCCTTTTCTCTTCCTAATGAATAATTGCATTTCACCGCTACATATGTATATGTAAATACAAATTTTCAGAACTTCATTTATAAGTTAAAGTAAATATTTACAAAATCTTTCGATCAGCTTTTTAACCCTTTGCACCCCTATGTCGGGTGTATCTTGACATTGTTAAATTGGCAATTAAAGTAATATGCATTATATGTTACAATTCGAATTTGTTTTTACTTAAATAAGCCATATATACATTTCCAAATTAGTAAATCAATTGTTTAAAATTAGTAATCCTGTAAAGCAGTTGTTCAAAATTACCAATCAACGAACCATTTTTCGAAGTAAATTTTAAATAAAACCTGTAAAATGGTAGAAAATTATTAAGAGAACGTTGAAAAAAATGGACGCTGCTAAGAATCAATATACCGAGCATTCCGAAATTGTAAACGTAATCTTATAATACGAACGCATTCACAGAACCACCAGGACCACCAAGAGGGCCACTAGAAGTATCAGGAATGACGAAGACATCTTTCACAATAAAGTGGCAGCCTCCTGAGAATGATGGCGGCACGCCAATCACGGAATACATTATTGAAACGAAAGAAGAATCGAAGAAGACTTGGCAGAAGGTTACAGAATTAAATAGAAATTATTCAAACGAAAGGATTCGAGTAGCATAGGTACTTACGTAGATTGATTGTTTATAGATCGGCACCACCAAATACGAAGTGACTCACTTCGCCGTAGCAGACTTGAAGACAGATGTACCATATAACTTCAGGATAACAGCGAAGAACAGCGTCGGAACAGGACCTCCTTACGTAGCTGAAGAAGCAATCGCACCGGGAAAACGAATCAGTAAGCATTATATTAAAATTATTCATATTATTAAACAATTATATGTGAATCTTTCCCAGATAGCACAAAGACGTCTTAAAGGTGTCCCGAATGTCCTACAAACGTATCCTGGATGTCTTGAGTCAGGAAACAGTACGTCTAAAGTGACTCTAAGAGACGTTCAGGAGACGTTGGTAGGTAATTCGGGACGTCTTTAAGACGTCTCTAAGAAGTCTTTAAGTTGCATAAATGTTAATTAAAATAAAAGAAGAAAAGAGTAAAAATAGATTTCGACGAAAACGAGTTTTAGTTGAACCAATAAATAGCTTTATTAGAAGAACGATTTTTATTAAAACTATCTGGGTTAGAACTAATCTGACATAGTGAATGGTGTCATTCGTGAAACCAAAAAAGAATTAATTTTATTTATATCAGGGATGATTTTTCGATATGATTTAGTAATACAGTAACTATTTTGCTTATTAAAAAGTAATCCGCCATTTTCGTAAAGGAGCAAATAGTAAAGGATAGTGTAACAGAAAAATTTTCTGTTCTCTTTTTAAACAGACAATATGTATAGTGAAAAAAGTACTAAATCTCCAGCTGGCTTAACAATTTTAAATCAAGAAAATTTCCGTAGCGGTTTACTAAAATTAATACTTTTTGCATGTATCGGATGATTGCAAAAGTTCAATTTTAATCGTGTTGGTCAAACATTAATCAATAGACTGCGGATCTTTATGCATTTATATATCTCCTCTATTAAAATCATTACGAGAAGAAATATTATGTTGTCCCAAAAGTTGGTTTTCGATTCATGCAGATAATGCAAATTCATGTTAGGAAGTTCTAAAACATGAACATAAAAATTATCGCATTGTTTGTATTTATTTAGCAACATTAAAGGAACACATTCCGAAAGAAACATTCAATTTGGTTTTTGTTTCTTGCAATCGATGCAGACAATTTTTATTTCGCACAAAGATCCGCAGTCTCTATTAATCACATAATTGATTATTAAAGTTGTTATTTTCAAATCGGGCATGAACTTTCGTAATCGTCTAATGACACTTCTACCAGCTTAACCGCCTGTAATTTAGACTTCTCGTAAGCTTTAACCAACATCGCAAGCACCGCTTATTTAATGCTTATGCTTGAACTATCGCTTAGAAATAACAGAGCTCACCGAGAGCAACATGTACGCTTTGCTGGGCATATTCCCGCCAACGAAAATAGTTATCAGCAGAAGTAAGTTGAAATTGTGACGTACGTTTCTTTCTATCAAGTCTTTTCACTCTGGTTGTTCACAATTGAATCATTTTCAGCACCACCATCGAGCCCGAAGAATGTACAAGTGACAAATGTTACCAGCAAGAGTGTAACTTTGAACTGGTCACCGCCAACCAGCAATGGTGGCACAGAGCTCACAGGTAAATTGTCAAAAATATATAGCTGAGAATTATGCAACACTTGTAAACTCGTTTACGTATATAGGGTGTATTACTTAAGTGTGACTCCCATAATGTCTTCATTAATTTTTACAAAGTAAACAATTTTCCATGTGTAATGTGAACGGTATCAAGTGTTCAGTATCGCACAGGGGTTGTTTCTTTACGGGACCCGACAAAGTGACGCGTTCTAATATTCTTAATTTGCAATTATTAAGATTGTAAAGATGCTTCCCTGAGGAATTATATACCAAATTATCCAAATTATTATTTCGATAATAAATTATTATCCAAAAATTTGGATGGACACATTCTTGTTATGTTTATAAAATAATGTGAAATAGTTATTTCTAGAGCTTCGTAAACCTCGTGTTAAAATGTCCAACTTTCAATATTTATTACAACAATTATTTATTAAATTGTACGAATTTCTTCATTTCCGAGATCCATGGACATTTCGGAAGCAATGTGCATTGATTAGATATCCATCGTTCGAGAAAGAATCGATGAAGTTCGTTTCAGGCAAAACCTCACTGAATTTCTCGATCCGAACTAGCTGTGTGTCAGTTATCGATCACCATCTGCGAATATAGATTGTTACAATCGAAACACTATGCTAATATCTATCCTCTAAATAGGATACGTTATCGAGAAGAGGCCGCTAATTGGCAAAGGCGCAAGATGGACGAAGATTGTTACTTTGGATGCCACGACACTTCAATACTGCGTTGAGAACTTGAAGGAAAGCGAATTCCTCTTCAGAATCTTTGCAGAGAACAACCAAGGGCTCAGCTTACCAACGAATTCGGAACCGGTTACCTTGAAGACACATGCCAGTAAGTATTTCTACTTCGTGTGCAAATTAATTGTTTATTTGCAAGCGATCAACCGGTGCTGCAAAAATTACAAAACAAGTTTAAAGTCGATGAGTTAAATTTTCGATAATGATTTTGTTTTGTAATCTGACTTATTCTATTAGATAGAAGTATTTCAGCTAAACCAGAACTTGAATAATTATAAAATACAATGTATAGCAGGGCAACAAGTAGAACCTTCAATATAATGATACAACGAAAAACGAAACAATGAAAGAGAATACAACAAATAATGATAGACCTACCAATTAATTCGAAAGAATTCTAACTACGTGTAGGCTTAACTTTGGCAAAGAGTTTAATATCATCTAAACACAAATATATCAAGTTACAGAATATTTTAACATTAACACAAGATGTTACATTGAAACAAAAAATTTTTTAATGAAAATCTAGCTAGCATGAAATCTTATTATTTTTTTATGAAATGAATATCATTGATTGCAAATTACTAAAATGCCTTTACAAATAACCCAGGTAGCACACGACGTCTTAAAGACGTCCATTTTACGTCTACTTTAGGTCTGAATATCTTTCGTCCTATAAAAAGACGTCTTTAAGACCATGAACAATTTGGTTTTTATGTATAGCCATAATCTAGCAGTAAGCATTAGCATTGGTATTATTTGTTCGAGTTAGTGTGTTCGCCTCAATTTCAATTCGTCAATATCAACTTCAATTTAATTTAAATTTTTCAATTTCAACGTCAACTTTTCACTTACAACTTCGATTTCAACTTCATTTTCGATTTTTCTATTTCAACTTCATTTTACTTCATTTACAACTAGGTGGTATGATTTCCATCTTCGTATTTTTAATGTAACTTAACAGGGAAGTTGAACCATTTTTTGGATGTTCGATAACAACTATTAAATCGAAATTCGATCATTTTCACAGCCGTACCATCACCACCAACGGCACCATTGGAGATCAGGCAAATTGCAGCGAACACAGTGGTAATTTCCTGGGGAAGACCGGAAACCGATGGCGGTGCACCATTGGAGGGTTACAAAATCGCTATCAGGGACTCAAAGAAGACAATGTGGATGGAGGTAGGCAGAGTGAACGCCGATGTGCAGAAGCTGAACATCAGGGACCTCCAGGAGAATCACATGTACCTGATCAGGATCTACGCCAGGAACGAGATTGGCCTCAGCGAGGCTTTGGAATCTGACGAACCTTTCAACATTGTACCTGTTTCCGGTATGATCTCCCAGTACCATTTTTTAATTCGCATTATAATAAAACGACGGTTTTATTCGCGTAAAACATACGAGATATAATGAAACAGAAGTTTTCTCAAAATTTACTGCGGATTTATGCAAAATTAAAACGTAGCGCATCAATTGTAAGAAATAAGAGCCAAGTAAAAAGTTCCTTCTTTCTTTAACGATATTAATAAATGAAAAATAATATATCAATCTTCCTAAATGCTCTCAATCTTTTCCCATTTATTAGAAAAATGTAGGAAAAATTTGAAACAGTATAAAAATTAAAAGAATTCAACTTTTCAAAATTATCAAAGAAAAATTTCTGTTTGACACCTATGTCTTGTAATCATAATTAGGGGTGGCCAGTTTTATTCATTTATGAGAAAAACGAATAGCTGAAATAGGAAACTCTTAATTTGATTATTCATTAAATTTAGTAAAAAAGTAAACACGTTTTCGTTTAGCTTCTGTTCCTTACAATCAGCACATACCATTTTCATTTCGCATAAAGGTCCGCGATCTATTCATTACCAGCCTGTGGATTTTTATGCAGGATAATCATCCTGTTCTTCATCCCTGAATACAGGGTGTTCATATGAAAACTTTCCAGCCGAATATGTGTGTCCAAGGATTTCGAGGTGTCCAGTATCAGTTTATTTTATCAGTTTTTTATTTGGGTGGCGTTTTCATGGTCATTTGAAGGTCAACTTTGTTTTTTCAAATGGAAACCTATATTTTTTATTATGGGATCTTATTGTACATGAAAAAACCAGCAATTTTCGTAGGATACCTTTTTTTATCCGCGCACTAGTTTCGGAGATATTTAAAGAGAAACTGGAAAGTATTCAAATGAACACCCTGTATATTTCTTTTATTAATAATTTTAATAAGCAGGAAGTAATACAACAGTTCTTCTAAATTCTTTAAATGTTTTTACTGTTTTGCATTTGATAAATGCAGAAAAACCGTAGTCTACTCCTGATTTTAATCGTTACCTGAATGAACCCTTTACTCGATAAAATTTTTGTGGAAGAGTAACGTTACCTTTTCTCGATTTTCCCAGAATTGGCAGTGGTCGAGCCAATCGCAGAAGCCACTGAGAAGGGTGAAACCGCATCCGTGAGCTTCAGCACAGAGAACACGAGTTCTTGGCTCCGAGAACACAACATGGACGCCGACATTCATTCTTACGCGAGGGCGAGGCTTCTCCGAAAAGATGAATACTTCTTCCGCATTTGGCATTACGCTAAAAAGCTCTTCGAATAAGCATTTCTATGAATTAACGGCGAAGACGCAATGGGAAATGATCCCATTTGTTCTTCTTCTCAACGAGGACCACGAAAATGTAAAGCATAAGTGATCACAACGAAAAGGAAACAGACGACAAAACTCAGCTTCGTTATCACAAATCTATCAAGAAGTTTCTTCCGCTAATCAACGATTATTACTCTCTTCTTTCACAAATTTTGTACGGCTTCTAACACTTTTGATTTTTGATCTCTCACATAAACAACGTCATAGATAATACCGCAAGAACGTAATGATAATGATATCGAACCGTTTCTCTTTAGAATCGAACGTGTAGCGACTAGATTTAATCTAAGAGTCGATACTGGATGGGTGTAGAATCTAGTCAGAGTAGATTATACTTTCTTCTTCTATTTTTTTTTTTTCTTTCAACGGACCAAGACTTCCTCATGCACACATGGAATCGAAACGAAGAAACCGAAGTACACGGTACTTTTGCTTCTCCAGATAATCACTATTCTTACTTACTAAAATCACACTTTTGGAAACTCAATGTGAATCGAACGAATACTTCGAAACGTTTGTCCCCAAGAGAAACCAAGAAACCGCATTCGAAGGTTTCACGGTGGTTTCTTCGAGAGTATGCATTTCCTCTTAACAAATAAGAATTTAACGTAACTGGTAAAAAAAAAAACATTTTATTTGTAGAAAAGATTATACCATCGTGAAGCTTCGGTATACTGTTTTTTCGTTTCAGTAGTTTTTTTTTTGTTCGATGAAGCTATCGTTAAGTAAATTATTAAGCTCAATTATTAAGTAATGATGAATCGAAGTGTTCCGTCGATCGCGCGAATTTCCAAAATGTTGGAAGGAAACATCCTAACTTTCTCGAGATTCCTTCGTATAGAGAAAATGCAACCAAGAATCGTCGACTGCGAGTTTATTAAATCCCCGAGACACCGATGATCGAATAATGTGATAATCGATCACTCGTAAAAGAGTATCTTTGTGTAAAGTGATTTAGGAATGATTAAGAATACTTGAACCCCCGTACCCCTATTGTCCAACACGCCCACGTATCCCGAATCCTTTGTATATGAATTTATATATCGCGAGCGGAAAGCATCATTCAGTTATTCACCCGAGTTTGCGAGGATTACTTTTAGTATTTATTCGTAATGTATAATGTATATTTAATTGTTACTCGTTACCATTACCGTTGTAATAATTATTTAATAATAAAGTCGCTCTGGTGTTTAATGCCGGCGGCTACGCGACTGGTCAATAAGACTAGATATTATACAAACGAAGCAATGCCACGCGTGGTTGGTGTCGCGAGACGTAACAAAATATAGGTGCATGAACAACAGCAACAATTCACCAACGACGTGTCGCATACTTCGCGTTATATACTGTAAGACATTTTTGCGAATTAAATTATTGCAAATTCAAGGCTTTCCAGTGTTT
>CM052316.1:15587669-15651972 GCA_028455605.1 Lasioglossum malachurum | reverse complement strand
ATGTGTATAACTAACATAGATCTACAAAACATAGGGTAAAGTGCCCAAATATGAACCAGTTTTTGTTGATGTCATTTTTTGATTATTTTAGAATGCTTTTATTCGACCAAAAAATTACCGGTTGTAGATGCATTTCCTCCCTATAAGATTCTGGGATCAAGGTTGTTAAAAGATTAATATAGCTTGGGAAAAATATTTTTTCTTGTGGTGTGTCATTTTCAGATTGCAGCAGAAGGGGTTCTTAATATGGTACACCTTGAGTCCCTAATATGACCCCTACTAGCGCCATATTCGGCATCCACACCAAGAATGTCAAAGCTATACACATATTAGGGAACCCTTAGTACTGCCATATTGGGAACTCCACGTGGAATGATAATACTAGCTACTGACAAAGAGAAAATTAATTTCAACCCAAACCAACAGCTGGCAAACATTAATATAAATAAACTGAAACTATAGATATGTTCAAACATTTCAAAATCACTTACCTTTCTCGAAAAAGATACAATCGAAAATCTAACCACAAAAATATTCAACACGTGGAGACGACTCGTGGAGGATTGATACTAAAATCTATAGAATGGTGCAAACGCACTGCACACTGTTGAGTTAATATGGTAAACTATTGTTTGAGGATTGTCTCACTAGAGTGCGACTTCACTTTTACAAGATATAAGGTAGTTCCATAATAGGCGACTATACCATATTTGGGCACACTTTACCTATATTTTAAATTTTCATATTAAGGACCAAATAAAAAAGTTTTGAAATATGCCTTTTTCATTTTTGAATTTATAATTTTGAATTATAATTTTTGGAAAATCTTTTTTCCATATTATACTTATAATTAAGTATAACATTCTGTATTATTTTTATGTTCGATTTATTTCCCAATTTTTCTACTTAAAAAATAAAAATAACTTATAAATAATAGATTTTAAGGCTTAAAATTGAGGTAGGTGAAATTGATATTTCAAGAAAAAAAAATATCGAAAGCGAGACTCGAACCAGCAACCAACCGATTATATTAGTATTTCTCGCTACACCCTCGGCTACTCATCTTCTTGTTAACCCCTTAACGCGAACTTCTTATGAACCAGCGCGCGTATAAACCGTTTTTCAAATGCAATTTTCTCGGAAACACTTGAGAAGCGCCCGCTACTGCTTTGCTAAATTATACATTTGGAGATGACATCTTCAAATACTGCAAGTTTCGGAAAAATCCGTCTCCCATCAACCGTGACATCCCCTTGTCAGTATCATTGAGACGAGAACCGGATTTTGCAGCGAGGCAATGGTCGTTGGTGTATTCGTACTAGTAAACTAATTCTTCCAACGTCTCAAAAAAGCTCAAGCTGTTGGATCCAATTTTGAAAAAGTTCTTCGTTTTTGAAAGGTGTACGAATACTTTGTACATTCACTCTATGTGTCCTTTAACCCCTTGTCGGACCATTTTCTTTACATTTACAGCGATTAAAACGTCTTTATACGAAAATTTATATTTTTTTATATGGCTACATTTATTTCAATGCTTAAAATTGATTAGAAACGAATCAAATTTTATTTCATTTTAGTTTCATATTAGTTAGACGTTGTTCAAATCTTCATGACGAGTCTGACTCGTTAAAATACGGCAAGGGGTTAAGGGGGTAGGTATTTTATTTTAGAACCTTTATATAAAATTAATTCTTTTAGAGTTTCAGTCTGCTGAGTACAAAAGTCCTGCCCACACTTGGATCTTTAAAATAGTACGGTGTAATACCAGGGAAGTTTGTTTCAAGGTAAACGTTTGTCCTTGTCGACGTAAACAAGAGAAGAACTGGCTTCCTTGAGCGCAGTTCATCGCGAGCAGTGTGTATCGACGCAAAAGATTCCGTCTTGATCTTTCAGCGATCAACGTTCGGCGAGTCTCGTGTTGCTGGCTGCCAGGTGCGAACGTGTATGAAATTTAATACATAATTGTGCGACGGTGTATGACGAAGTACATACATTACTTACAAAAATATTCCACAAGTTAATTCGAAAAATAATTCTAGAAAATAAGCTTCACGTATATTCTCATCGAACAGTAATCGGGATTATCATGTATCATTACTCCTCGTCGTTAATCTCGTTGTCTCCTTAACGGTGTGCGAATAAGCAGTTTTCCTTTCGCGTTGCGCGTCTTCGCCGCCGTTTTTTGTAAGTGTTTCTGTGTCCAAACGGATAACGCCGGGTCACATTTTTCTGATAGCGAAATTATTGTCACTGCCGTTCTCGCGGTTTGTTTGATAGCTCGTTCAGTCAATCGGCTAGTCTGAGAACGAAAGGTTTCGCATGGGCTCTGTTAGGCGAGAATTCAGAGAGTTCGGTAAGAATAATTAGCAAGGGAACCGTTGAAATTTAAAAGAAAGTGGGATTGTGTATTTGTGATCGAACAGTCGCGAATGCAGTAAAAAATCTTAAAGGAGATTTTTTATATAATTAATTCGACAAATCGTTCATTTGAATTCGTCTAGAATATTGTTGCTGTGATATTGTTACGCTCTGATGCAAGTGAAGGAATTATCACTTTTGTTCTACACTTACTGTTGGGTGGTTCTTATAGAGTTTTTTTGTGCTGATTCCGCGAATGTGGTCTTAATATTTCTCCTAGATGGCTTTGAAAAAAAACATTCAAAAGATTCCGTAGACTTTCCCGAATACAGTGATATCCAATATTAATACATTATGAATGTTTAAACATGTTTAAACAAGTGGAGAGACACCACGTTTACACAAATTGTTGAGGATATTTTCCAGTTTATCTTAAAAAATAAGGGTCCAGCGTAAAATCGAACTATACCATGCGATAGAGCAGACTTTTATCTTGAGAAACCACCCTTAAAGTTTGCAACGTCGACGTTTTTTCGAACCAAAAAGCAATATATCTTCGCTCGACATGAGTTGTCACCAGGGGCGCTCACCACTGGAACGGTCGTTCGCCGCTCCGTTTCGAGCGCCACTGGCGGCAACTCATGTCGGGCGAAGATATTTTATTTCCTGGTTCGAAAAAAACGTCGACGTTCCAAACTTAATAGGGTGGTTCCTCAAGATAAAAGTCTGCTCTGTCGCGTGGTATTTTGGAACATAAAAAAAGTTTAAATTTGTTGGACAGTGTTATTGTTCAACTGAGAAAAACTGAAAAGCTACTGAAAGGTGAACGCAAATGACTTAAAATGGCTACCCTAAACTGGAGAGCCTACGTAAAAAATACAATTTCTTGAACTTCCCTTGTTCTATTTTGCATTAACTTGGTCTGGGCATTTATTGTGTTTAACTATAATGTTTCTGACAACTAGCGGAAGACAGTGAAAACATTGAAGACGTTTTCCTTTTGTTTGTAATTGTATCATTTGCGTCTTCTAGACTGACTGGAAACATGGAGGATGAAGGATCCGCATCTAGCGTGAGTATCGGAGCCATCTTAAGATACAATAAAGTCTTGATCGAAGGAGAACCCTCAAGACTTTACTGTATGTTACGGTAAATGTAATAAATTGGTGATTATACAGGATGGAAATTGTAAAGCGTTACAGACGAACATCTCCAAAAATATTGATTATACGCAAAAATGTTTCGGATGAAAGTTGTTCAGTACCGAAAGGGACATCATGTGGTGGAATTTCTATTTTTCCCGATGGACACTCCAAGGTGAGGAGAAGGTCACTATGATTTTTTTAAATTGAGATACCTACTTTCCTCATCATGAATCGATTGACTATCGAATTCTGAGTAAAAATGTATTGACCTCCATATGTCCAAAATCTAATAGTTTACGAGATATTATCGAAAAAATTTACTTTCTTCTTTGGATAATACCTCGTCAACTATTAGGTTTAGGACATATGAAGGTCAACACTTTTATACTCAGAATTTGATACTCTATCGATCTATGTTATAAAAAATAGGACATTCCATTTAAAAAAAGAAAGGTGACCTTCACCTCACCTTGGAGTTTCCACCGGGA
Organism: Lasioglossum malachurum; assembly: GCA_028455605.1. NCBI lineage: Eukaryota > Metazoa > Arthropoda > Insecta > Hymenoptera > Halictidae > Lasioglossum > Lasioglossum malachurum. The sequence continues at coordinate 15,647,981 of CM052316.1, read as the reverse complement.
AAAATAAAAGTCGTACATAATCAGCGGGTTAATCACATTTACCGTAACATATATACATTCTTTGATTATTTTTATTGTGACTTACTTACAGTAAAAACATTTCTAGGTGGCATCCGAGACGTCCGGAGATGTAATAGGACGGATGGCGTCAATGTTCATCACCATGTTGCAGACATTCGTAGGTCTGCCGCTTTTAATATTGTTCGATTACTGTTTGAACATCGTGGAGAAGTCGGCGCAATGGTGTCTGCCCACCCATGAAATCAGTGCTGGTAATCAACCGTTTCTTGTATGCGTGGACGCGACAATAATGTATAATTCATTTAGCACTAGATCTGATTTGTTCTTTTAGAGTAGTTTTTCTGAGAAACTGTTTTAGCGAACTTCTCTATTGAAGTACAATCTTGTCATTTTTATAAGGCAAAGCGTGCGAATTGCATTTAGCGCTCGGTAGTTCTAATGTTAACAATACTATTTTCTACGTTGAAACAGAGGAAAATGGAAAGATGTTTAGCAAAATTGAACTCGTCAGACTACTGTCTTGGCTCCTCTTTCTACCAGGAGTGACTATCCTACGAATTATCAGACGAGGGCTCAACGTGGGGGCTTTCCTTTTCGGCTATCCTCGCGTAGAAGCGATTGTAATGGTATGAAATTAATCCGAGTCTAGTTATTATTTGTTCTATCATCTATGTGGTAGATAAAAGTCAATTGTTCTTTACAGGTAAAATTCCTACAAGAGTGTCGCAGACGGCTGAGAGCGGTCCATTTAAAGGCAGCGGAATCATCGAGACGTAGAGTAAGCAATAATAAGGTCTTGTTGTTGCATTTCTACTAACGTTTTCCATCGTATTTACAGTCGGTGTACAAAGTATTCGTACACATTTTAAAAACGAATAACTTTTTCAAAAGCGGACCCAATAGCTTGAGTTTTTTTCAGACGTTAGATAGATTAGTTTACTAGCTAATGTGTAAATAATTTTTTTTTAAATTGTTATTGGTGTCAATTGCGCGGAGGAAAACGAAAATGTCACGATTTTTAAATGTTTTATCTGTGCCTGTAATGAAAATTTAAAACATATATATTGTAAATCTAAGTTAATTCTATACATGTATAAAGTTTCATCGAAATCGATCAAGGTTCTTATGAAATATAATTGATTGATAATATAGCAAAAATTGGAAGAATCTGCGGATTAAATGAATCGCAAACCCTAAATTCAATGATTTTTATATCTTACAATGCCCATAGCTTTTTTATGCGTCAACCGATTTCAATGAAACTTTGTACATGTATAGAACTAACTTAGATTTACAATATACATGTTTCAAATTTTCATGACAGACACAGATAAATCATTTAAAAATCATGACCTTTTCTTTTTCCTCCGTAAAATTGCCTCCAATAACAATGTAAAAAAAAATTATTTACACATTAGCTAGTAAACTAATCTATCTAACGTCTGAAAAAAATTCAAGCTATTGGGTCCACTTTTGAAAAAGTTATTCGTTTTTAAAATGTATACGAATACTTTGTACACCGACTGTATTTGATTCGAAAAGAAAATTAACTCGAAAAAACGAAAAATGTTTGTGTAATATAGATTACTTAAGTTATGTTTAAGTCCGCCGCTGCCCTCCCCCCCCCCCAAACTTTGTACATTTACTTCGACACTAGGTTTACGGGATCAATGAAAATGACGAGTTCGAATATTTATAATTTACTTCTTTTATTTCATTTTTATTTTTATAGAGTAATATAAAATAGCGAGTTTGGTGGCGTCCTTAAACCTAGTGTCGAAGAAGCAGTGAAACGTGGATTGTTTTTCGAATCAATCGCATGAATTCGTATCGTTTTCTTTTAGCAGTTACCTTTAAAAGAATTCGCGTAGATTTCGTAGACTCTATCCTGTCCAACACAGTCGATCCTTAGACAGTTGATTAATCATAGCACTATAATAGTTTCGGTGATGGATGTAGGACAAGATCCTGATGAAATCTGTAAGATTGTCTATGTTGGCGTTATTTTGCTCGGACTCGTCCAAATTATCACCATCCCCACCGCCGCGCCGATTAAAATGTTTGAGTCTGGTCTGGATTTCGATACGGTGAGCCTACAATCATTGTGTGCACGTCTATCAACAACACGATTAACAATTAGTACACAGCGGATTTTTCTGTCTTGATATGTTCAATAGATTGAAACTAACATAACTAGACTACGGATGTTTATGCAAAATGAGAAGTTTGAGCATCAACTGCAAGATGCAGGACCTAAATATAAATTTATATATATATACATATATATATTCTTCATTAATAATTTCAATGTGATGAAAGCAATATACTACTAATACTCTCAAAATCCTTTAACATTTTCACTGTTTGAAATTGCACTTGCTCATTTTTGTTATAAATGCATAAAATCCGGAGTCTAAACACAACAGTATTTTGAAATTCTTCTAATATTTTGATTTTGTGTACATTTATTATGCAGGGTAGGGCACTATAAACAGGTCACCTGAATAACGCTTTATAATGTTCACCCTGTATATTCATGGCAATGAAAACCTTTAATTACAAATATATCTTAAACACTATTAAGTATCTGCACCATGCATGGATTATACACGTTAATAGGAGAACGAGATCTATGTATAACTGCACAAGGTTTCAATCAAATCTGAGACTCATCGACATAGCGCTCTCCTTGTAAGACGTTAGCCTTTACTTACTAATGTAACGTCTTATTGTTAGTACGACAGTAACGGTGTTTTAGAGTTATTTAAATTGAAATATCTCCTGAACTACTAACTTTTCGACATACATAGGTTAGTACTCTTTTTAACGAATGTCCAGCTGCATCGATTGATGTATTAAACAATACCTCATTCCATTTAAAAAAATGAAGTTAACCTTCATATCTCCTTGACGTCTCCACCTATAAAAAAATGAATGACATCAGATTACGAGCGCCTCGATATCAAGTAAGTTTGGTCTGATGCATTTTCTTCTATCTTCAAAAGCAAGCGGGTTATTCAGGTGATCTGTTTATAGTGTCCCACCCTGTATAATAGATTATAATAGATTCAATAAGAAAATAATAAATGTACCGTTGTGCAGGCAGCAAGCCCCGACGAAAAGTCGAGTACGGAGTCTGTTGGAAGTCCCACGCTCGGCGACGCAAAGCGGAAGTCCTCTCAAGTGAGTTCCGACTCCGAAAGCTAAACAGTACTAACGCAGCTCGAGGATCGTGCTTCAGACGACAGCATTGACGATTCCGATTTCAACGCAAGCACGACCACAGACAACATTTTCGCTCAATTTTACGAACAATTTCATTTTTTCAGTCGGCGAATATTGCGCTAGTACTAATACGTAACCAGTGTTGGGCAAATTTTATTTTAAATAATAAATAAACGGGTGATTTCAATTGCAAATAATAACCAAACTTTTCATTTAAACAATTCCAAAAGTGATCTATTTGTTATTTCTTATTTGCAAATAAAAGATTATTTATTATTTGAATTGAGATGGAAATCAACTAAATAGTTTTTGGTCTTCCCTTACTTTTTGTATTTTGTATATACAATGCACAGGTGCGCGTTTTTAGTTTGCTACAACAACCTTTTAAGGTATACCGCCAGTGGTCGGACCCGTCCGGAGTTCCTGGCTGCCTATAAAAAAAATACAATTTAATTTATTATTTATCAATACAAATAATAATTGAAATTGTATTTGTACATAACAATTAACTTTATTATTTTAAATAATAATAAATAAAATTTGAATATCCAAATAACAAATAACTTGATATTTAAATTTTCATTTAAATAATTATTTATTTAAATAAATTGATTTATTGTGCCCAACACACGTAACGAACACCTACTTAAAATTTGATTTTGGTTGATCTTCTTTTACTTCGTGTTTTATTGATTTACCGTTATTTTTGTTCCACAAGTTTTTCGCTAATCATTTGCAGATTACTCCAATTGATAAGATGGTGAAAGGAAAATTTCAATACATGTCCGACTTTTTACAATGGCCCAAGACATTCTCTGATGCGAATTACTCCAGAACAGAGCTGTACGATGCACTTGCTATGCAAGCAAAAAAAACCGTGGCTAGTGGTGGAAGTAATGCACCGGGCGGCACTAATGCAAAACCCATAGCTTTTGTAGTAGCTATACCTAAAACAACACCTCCTATCTCTGGTACATTATTTCACATGTTTTTTTCTATTATGTTGTATTTGATCTCACGCCAGTACACACAAACAGATTTTCAGTATAAGCAATGTGCAAGAAACAATTATACATTGAACTGAAAACTGTTATGATATCGGTTCAGGTTCTCGAAACAGTTATGAAGAACCAAAATCATGTTATAACTGTTACGAGAATGTCGGTTCCGGTTACGGTTCTGGAGAACCGGTATTATTTCAGTTCTGTCATTCTGTATTCTGTATTGTGTTCGGTCTTACATGTTTATTATGTAAGTAGTTATTTTTGGTTATTTATAATTTAAACAATCTTTAAAAAAATACATTTATAATTTGTTTCTATATTCGTTATTTGAATTGTTCTTTCAATAATTTATTGTTAAAATAATTGTTTAAATAAATAACTTTTTATAATTTGTTTCTATATTCATTATTTGAATTATTATTTCAATAATTTATTGTTGAAATAATTGTTTAAACAAATAAATTTGTATAATTTGTTTCTATATTCAATATGTGAATTATTATTTCAATAACTTATTGTTAAAATAATTGTCGTATACACAATATGTCATCAATAATATGAGACTTTTTAATCCTGAAAACATTCGTTCCACGCTAACTTGTGTAGCTGGAACTCCCAAAATTACTTTGGATAATTCATATAACTGGAGTGCTATATTTTTTCTGCTGTACCTTTAGGATAATACGTTTAAATTTATTCATTTAAATAATTGTTTCAACAATGTACACGTATTTAAATAATAAATATAGAACCACATTCCTATATAGAATATAAAAATGTATTTATTTCAACAATTATGTTAACAATAAATTATTGAAATAACAATTCAAATAACGAACATAGAAACAATTTATAAATATATTTTTTTAAAGATTGTTTAAATTATAAATAACCAAAAATAACTACTTACATAATAAATATATAAGACCGAACACAATACAGAATACAGAATGACAGAACCGAAATCCGGAACCGAAATCCAGCACCGAAAAATAACAGGTACAGAATCGAAATAATATCGGTTCTTCAGAACCGTAACCGAAACCGATATTCTCGTAACAGTTATAACATCATTTCGGTTCTTCATAACTGTTTCGATCAGAACCGATATACATATAACAGTTTGAAACAGTTATTTTCAGAACCGCGTTTCAGTCCCTGATTGAACATTGACTTTCTCTTAATTTATTCAAATGTCAGTAACAAGCGACCGGAGTTGTCTGTCCTAGTAATATTAGTCCAGTCATCGAAAAGTTGTAGAGGGAAATGGAAGGAACACAATTTTTAACTTTGGGACTTTGTTTGGACTAGTTAGGAGGTAAACATACTACAAGTCCCCACTCCTAGGAGGTGAGCGGGGTTCAGGGGGGCACGTAGAAGATCCCCTTTTCGGTTTTCCGCTTTTATCTCAGAAACTATGCGTCCTAGCGATAAGACCATTCTATACAAAATTAAAACTAACAAAATGTGCCATAAGATTGATCGCATTCAGCTTTTCACTATCTCGCACAGTTTCCGAGATATCAGCGCTCAAAGTTCACTAATTGTGAAAAAGAAATTTTTGCCTCACGTCTTTTGCCTTATTTGACTAGCTAACTCTTCAGCACAATTAGTGAACCCTTGAGCGCTGATATCTCGGAAACTATGCGAGATAGCGAAAAGCTGAATGAAGTCAATCTTATGGTATATTTTGTCAGCTTTAATTTTGTACAGAATGGTCTTATCGCTAGGACCCATAGTTTCCGAGATTTAAGCGGAAAACCGAAAAAGGGGACCTTCTATGTGCCCCCTGCACCCCGCTCACCTCCTAGGAGTGGGGACTTGTAGTATGTTTACCTCCTAACTAGTCCAAACAAAGTCCCAAAGTTAAAAATTGTGTTCCTTCCATTTCCCTCTACACACCCCTTATGAGCGTTCATTGACTGGACTATACAGGATTTACCCGTTAAGTTATGTCACCATTTTTTAGGCATTTCCGGTAGTGCAATTAAAAAATGTTTTAGACAAAAGATTGTCAGTACTTGGTGAGCTACATACATGTTCGCATATTCTTAAATCTGAAAAAATGCTTTTCTTACAGATACGGTTCAGGAATTGCTAGAGAAGTTGACAATGTTAGTGGAGAATCTAGAGCAAGCAAAAGAGTTCTATCGTGATAAACTGATCGACGTCTTAGTTATGTGCGATGAATGTAGTACAATGCAGGAAACCTTAGAAGTTATTTACGCCGCGGAGGTAGAGTTACGGTCAAATTTGGATAATTAAAAATTCTCCGTTGTAAATTACATATTGTGTTGAATAAAATGTAATTTCCTTTACAGAAAGGAATCCCACCACCCGAAGAGTTAGAAGGAGACGCCTTCGTCTGACGACGAAGAAGAATGTTAATTTTACTTTTCGTACAACCATTATAAAATAAAAAGGTTAACAACAAATTAACAGCGTTTCAGTGCTTACGTTTGTGAGTCAGTGTCAGTACCCTTTTGCATAGTTAATGAAGCTATATACTTTGTATACACTAACGAGCATAACTGATTCAACACACTTTAAATCAGAATAACTTTTTTCTGAATGGATCAAACGACTTCAATTCCTCTGCAAGGCTAGAAGAATTAGTTTAGTAAATGATGTCTAAAAAATATTTTGAAAAAATGCATTTGCTCGGAATTGCGAAATAAAATAGTAAAAATTCATAAAACAGTTATTCTGATTTAAAGTGTGTTGAATCAGTTATGCTCGTTAGTGTAGCTATTTAAGCATTTCTGCGCCTTAATTTTGTTACGGAGTTCGCCGAGTTCATTGGAGGTTCGCACGTAATTAGGATAGAGCAGTAGGGAGAGAGTGTGAAGGAGAGAAAAAGAGTGAGAGAAAATAAAAGAGACAGAGAGAAAAAGATTTACGTCGAGCAATTTACAAATTGCCATAGTTCTTCGTCGTATTACGAATAATGTTAGAGTTTTGAGCATCTTACAGGTTTAAAAGTGTATGAGAGTACTAAAAAGAAATTAAGAAAGAACTCGGACTCGCCTGTCCGAGTCTGGTTCGTTATACAGTGATTCTTCTGTTAATTATTTTTCATTAATGTGCGAGTGTTTCATCTTTTTAATTGTTTGTAAATGCAATATGTTTTTATCAATAAATAAGACATCAGTCTCGTCAGTTTATCCGTTTGGTACCTTGTTAGTAGTTCCCCCGACAGAGTGTAGAATTATATCCGTGCATAATTAGATTGCTGTTCAACTTGTTCGTGCAACGTTAAACAAAAATATTTACGTAATCGACTGTTAGAAAAATTTATTCATGTAGCGGACGAAAAGTTACAATGTATGCTCGAAGTAGAAACGCACTAAATTATTTAGATGTTTTCCTAAATCCCTTGCAATAGAATCTCAACCTTCTTTTCATTTTGTTTTATTGAAAATAGAATATATAAATGTAACAATCGATTTTTGGTCTCGGTAGATCGATGGAAATCGAGTTTTAATGTTTTAATCGGTGCGCACTTGGTTCTGCAATGTTATATAATTGCAAGCAGAGTTGTGCAGAATTACAATTGAATTACTCCAGGAATTATAATTATAATACAAAGTAATTGAATTACATTGTAATTTATAATTCAGATCTTCATTCGATTCAATTACAATGTAATTCGTAATTGCAATTGCGTACAATTATAAAATACATTATAATGAAATTACAAAGGTAATTCGTAATTGCAATTACAGTACAATTTTGAAAGACTTTGTAATTAAATGACATTAATTACGAATTACGATATAATTAAATTAAAATTAAAAATTAAAGAATGATAAAGTAATAGGTAAGAACAGGTTGAAAAATCCATGTGCAGGTTTCAAACAGAAGGAATTTATTATTTATAAATTTATAATATCTGAACAGAAATAACTTCAGCGTTACACATTTGTTAAATTTCAACCATAAAGCAAACAAGTACTTGAAAGAAAAATATAAAAATATATCGCACTTCTTCAAAGTTCTGAACTATAATTTGGGGAGCTGAATTTTAATTATATTGTATTTCAATTACATTGTATTTTAATCATATTGTATTTCAATTATATTGTATTTTAATTATATTGTATATTTCAATTATACATTGTATTTCAGTTATATTGTATTTCAATTACACATCCGATTAAAATACTTAGTAATTGAATTACAATGTAATTGAATTAGCACAACTCTGGTTGCAAGCGACAGGTGATCATCTTTGCATTTCCACAGTCCGACTTTCAGTATAAAAAAATTTTATAAAAAAAAATTAAACCGACTTCGAAAAAACGCACTAAAAAGTATGAAATAATATCCATTTAATTAATGTGAATACACACGAACTTAAATACAATACAATCTTTTCGGAGGACAATTGAATTGAAAATTTTCGGCACTGGAAATTACGAAAATCCTTAAATTCTTCTCCATGCTTTCACATATTAATGTATCTTCTCTTCCCACCTACTGATTTCCACAAGTCCACCATATCCCAATGAAATCATAATCAGTAACATCTGTTATTTGGAAAATTTTCAATATTTTTTCGCTGCCTCCGAAAAGATTGTATTGTATGTAAGTTCATGTGTATTCACATAAATTAAATGAAAATTATTTCATACTTTTTAGTGCATGTTTTCGAAGTCGGTTTAATTTTTTTTTATAAAATCTTTTTATTTCACACTTTTTAGTGGAACGAGCAGAATTTGTAGAACAGCGTAGGATGGTTTTTCGATCTTATTGGTTATTTGCAATAAAAACCGCAAAGAATGAAAAAATGAAAAATTTGTTTTCAAGGGACCAATCGGGAGACATATCCTACAAAATGCAGACGGTTTCGTACTGATTGGTCCATCCATCTCGGAATAATCGGTGAACATACATAGAAAAAAAAGGCACATACAGATGGAATTGAGTAACCTCCTCCTTTTTCGAAGTCGGTTAAAAATGGCATTGAACAATCAACTTCCGATTACAGAAGAAGTACGAGATTTGAAGTTCGCCGGAAAAACCACTCTTGTAAAAAATTACGATAAACCAGAGGTGGCCAACCTTTTACATACCATGCGTCAAGTTTGTTCGCATACGAGTTCAGATGCGTCAGTCGAGTTGTAACTTGTAACTCGATCACTTTTTGTACCTTCTTCTGTTCATTGTTGGGGTTCGAAAATACGTACTGACCTCCAAATAACCTTGAAAATGTATCCGAAGGTCAAATACAAGGTCATGGACATATGTCCTCCATTAATCCCTGCAATTTTTATTGCAAACTTGTATAATTTTTAATAAAAAGACACCCTGTATAATTTGACCTTTCAAAATATTGTTTACATTATTAAATATGTTAGTGTCTAAACAATTGTTAACTATTAGGTTGACGGCTAATAAATAGGTCAGTACTTTTTGACTCAAAATTTAACGCTCTTCGATTATTCGGCATAAAAAATATAGCATTCCATTTAAAAAAACGAAGTCGACCTTCAAATCTTCGAAACGCCTTCACTTACAAAAAAAAGTACATTAATTACATAATGTATACCTTCAAACCATACAACTTTTCTAGAAAAAGTTTTTTCATAGAATGCATACTTTGGAGGTTATTGAGGGTGAACAAGTTGCGTGGATCACCATGTATATTTAAAAAGTAATACTTCTCTTAAATCTACATATCGCAATAAGAATTCTAAAGCTATTCAAGCTGACAATGAGTTTTTAAATTGAAATATGAGAAGAGAGAGCCGGAAGTAACCCTTTCGTATCGATATTTATCGTGTGCGATACCACTTCGAGATCACTCGAGATATCTCGAAATAACACGATCGAACATACAAGATGGCAACCCATTAAAGAGTTCATATATGCGTGTAGTTGTTTTGTGCAGTGCTTGTGTAGTTTTATTCTTAACAATAATTTAACAACTTTAATCATGGGGTAAGTCGTGCATTTCAATAAACGTTATTGCATTGATTTAACGATTCTTATTTCTGGCGAGCAGAAAAATGTGCGAGGTAGTATGTTTACATCGCATATACTTACGTGATCCTCTGTTTATTTTCGGAATAAATCTCGTACGTTATTAAAAAAAGTCTTCTTTTACAGCATTATGTAAGGCTAATGAATAAATTTAGAATGAAAATATTTGCTTTCCGTGCGGTGCACTTTACAATCCGTTCGCTGGAAAAAATAACCTAGTTTTTGTGTTTTAGTATATTGCTATTTCACCATAGATACCGCTTAACAGTTAGTGGATGAAGTAATGTACTTAAATACCGAACTATTCGTTTCAAGTTTAAACGAAGCATTATGGATGAAAGAAATACTAATATTAATTTAATATTTGAGAAATTATTTGATTCAGATTAATAGGATTTACACTGTCTATACCGATCAAATTTCATTTTTGCTTGAAATACAATGATGAACTTAACGGATAGCTATATAATACGTAATCATAAATATGTATTGCAGTTCGTCAGATCTAGAATGTTTAGATGGTAAAAGAGACATTGTTAGCATAGATTCTGAGTCTGATATGTTGAATGACCAAAGAAAAAAGAAAAAGAGAAAACATAAGCACCACAAACATAAGAAAGATAAATTAATTGAAAGAGAAGATGGGAAGATTGACAGACAAGACAGGTATGTGTAATATATAATATATTATTTAATGCGACGCCACAAGACTATTAAGTGCAATATTTTAGGAAAAGGCACAAGAAACATAAACGACCTAAAAAGGAAAGGGAAGTTGAAAATGGCGCGTTGGATGAAAAATCATCGCGTATGATTCAGAAGGATGTTGGTATAAATGGCAAAGTGAAAAGTTCGTTATTAGAAGTTGTTTCTACCGAGGAAAGTGAAGATGAAAAATTAATAGATTTAGATTCAGATGAGGTAGATTGTACAATTATCGAAGAGGATATTGATCTTGAGGAATTAATGAAACAAAAGGTACGATCACATTTATCTATATAAATAAAAATGTAAATGTTCGTTTTTTCAAAATCTTAAATCTCCAAAAGTTCTTCACCGATTGTTTTGAAATTTTGACGCAACGTTGCATTCGAATACGCGCGTGTTTTTCCCAGGTATGTAAATATGAAACCCGAATTTTTGTATAAAAAATGTTTATTGTATGACAATGATACAAAATATTTTATTCGAAGTATTGCCCATTGGTAGCTACACATTTTTCCCATCTCTCTGACAATTTGTGGATGCCACGCCAAAAAAACTGTTCCTCTTTTGAGGCAAAGTCATCAAGCCATTTTCGTACATTTTCGTAAGATGTGAAGCGCTGCTCAGCAAGTGTGTGTCCTATCGATGCAAATAAGTAATTATTGGATGGAGTCAAGTCTGGTGAGTAAGCCGCATGCGAAAGTATTTCCCAATTAAATGCCTCAATCGTTTCCTTTCAAAGCAAAATCACTTTGTGTTGCCTTTTTGATATTCCGGTCGTTTTTCACGCAAAGCTTGATCCAAATCGATCATTTGTTGTCGGCAGCGTTCAGTATTAACGGTTTCACCAGGTTTTAGCAGCTCATAACAGATCACACCCTTCTGATCCCACCAAACACAGAGCATTGTCTTCCGTCCATAACGATTTGGCCTTGCAGTCGATGTCGATGGTTCGCCTGGAGTTACCCATGATCTCTTACGCTTAGGATTTTCGAAATATATCCACTTCTCATCGCCAGTCACAATTCGATGGAGAAATGACTTTCTTTTGTACCTGGCGAGCAGCATTTCACAAGTGGTTTTTCGGTTTTCCTGCTGTTTTTCATTCAGTTCATGTGGAACCCATTTTCCCATCTTCTGAATCTTTCCCATGGCTTTCAAACGTATGGAAACGGCTTCTCATGTCACATTTAATTGGTCCGCGAGTTGTTGTTGCGTTTGAGCGTTATCCTCATTCAACAATGCTTGCAAATCGCTGTCTTCAAACTTTTTCAGTGGTCTTTCACGTTCTTCGTTTCTCACATCAAAATCGCCATTTTTGAATTTTTAAACCACTCTAAGCACTGTGATTTACCAAGAGCAAGCTCACCATAAGCTTCGACAAACATTTGATGCGATTCTGCAGCAGTTTTCTTCAAATGGAAACAGAAAATCAAAGCTGTCCGCGAAACGTAGTTTCCAGGCACAAAATTCGACATGTTCAACGCTATTAAAAACTATGCTGTTATATGAAACTTGTACGGTTGTGAGTTGAAAATCTTTACCAGATGTCAAAACAAGAAAATGGCGTCAATGACTCGGTTTGACGGTAACTGCATTGACAGCTAGAGCCACCTATGGGCAAATTCCGGTTTCATATTTGCATACCTGGTATATACCTATTATATGAGCCACAGCGACGCGTGGCTGGGTACAGCTAGTATTCATATATAAATGTAACTATAGAAATCTTACTAACAATATTCTGTTATTTGTACAGGAACGGTTGCAAGCATGCCTAGTACAATATCTCACGGACGATTCTGAAAAGGAGGATAAAGAAGCAGATCAAGAGGAAGTGAAAGCCACTGAAACGCCAGATGTTATACTTGTGGAAGATGACAGTGAAAATGATAATGTACCCCCTAAAAAACGGGCTAGGAGTAAATCTGGTAGCAGAGAACGGAAAAAGATAACAAAACCTGAAAGGCGTGTTGTTGTAGATATGTGCAGGGACCGTAGAAGTCGAGAGGAACATAAAGATAAACGACGGGACTCTGACAGAAGAAGAGACGAAAAGGTACGTACAAAAGAAGAATTAAGGAGAGATGATAGCAGAAGGGACGATAGGCAAACACGAAAAATAAGTGACAGACACAGGGAAGAGTCGTCTCGCAAGGAAGATAGCAACAGAAGGTCAGAAGATAATAAGCGTAAAGAATCTATTAAAAAGGACGAGTCACGTAAAAGAGAACAAGATAGACGGTATGTTTGATATCAAACTAATTTTCATATTATTCAATAATCTATAACGAGGTGCAATTACAGGGAAGAAGAACGACGAAGGGATGCTGCAGATCATCACAATTCCAGATCACGTAATGATTATAAATCACTGGAAAACCGTGAACGACAAAGCAGTCGAGATCGGCACGTGAGTAAGGATAGACACGTTAGCCGTGATCGTCATGTAAGTCGTGATCGACATGTTAGCAGAGATCGTCCGAGCAGCCGTGACCGTCGCAGTCGAGAGAGGCCTTCCAGCAGAGAGAGACACAGTCGTGACAAAAGAGATAGCAGAGAGCGTCATACCAGTCGAGACCGACACAGGGAAGGTCGAAATAGTCGCGACCGAAATGATGTACGGGATAATCGAAACCGTGAAAGAATCAGAGAACGGTCAAGAAGTACTAGAAGGTCCCGCAGCCCCGGGATTAGGGGTAGATTAGATAGAGATCGAAACGATCGGTACAAGACCTCTAGATCCGTGTCTAGAAGTAGAAGGGACAGAGACAAACACCCTAGAGATCACGAAAGAGACAGAGAGAAGAACGGTAAAAGAGAACGTAATGACAAGTACAAAGACTCGTTGTCAGAGGGACTGAAAGTAGAACATTCGGATAGCTCTAGCGAAGAGGATATAAAAGATATTGATATTGAAGAAGAAGAAGACGAGGAGGCAATTATAGAACGTAGGCGGAAACAGAGGGAAGAACTTCTGAAAGTATGTGTATTGAAATACCCTGGGACTTCTATCGAAATGTAAAATACCGGTATTTTTCGGTTTCACCGGTATGATGTCATACCGCCATATATACATATAAAAATATCAGTATATTTATAATTATAATCAAATTTATTATAATTTCCAAAGTATTTTTGAACGCTATTTAGAACCAAAATAATTTTACTGTCGACATTATGTTAGCAAATGCCAAAACTGATATGCAGTACCACAATGGCAATGATACCGAAATCAGATAATTACGAGCATGCTTACGATAATATTTGTACTATGTTTACGTACAATGTTGTGATAGAAGGCAAAAGGAAAAGCGAAAAAATACCGGCATTTATTTCGGTTTTTCTATCGATTTTGATACAGCTTTATTAGTGCAATATTGGTATTAAAATCATACCTGTCTTAAGAGCGCCCGTTTATAACTATATTCTCTTAAGTGTTATTGAACACTACGTAACTCTATATATTATTTTTATACAGAGGTTAGGCGGACCAAATGAAGACTCCAATATGTCTGCCGATATAAACACTGTACCAGCCACCCCGCCTTCAGAGAGTCAATCAAACGTTTCACAAAAGTCGTTAGAAGTTCCATCTAACAATAATGAATCTACTTCAGAAAGTCACACTCCACCACTGCCTGAAAAGCCAAAGTCGCCACAAATGGTTAAAAAAAGAAAATCTAGATTCGACGACACACCATCGGAAGATATTGAGAAGAATGATGACGCGAAATCCATCGAGAAACTCAAGCCAGAGGAGAACGCGAAGAAACCAAACGAATGGGATATGTTCGCCGAAGCGGATAATATTGGTGACTTCAGTGTAAGTTTCTCTAACAAAGTTTGTAAATGTTTCCACTTTTATCTTAAATATATCATTACGTTTTACAGAGTCCTACTGTCGAAGGAAAACGACAAGGTGGGCCAGATAACCCAAGTTTAACAGACAACTGGGATGATGCAGAAGGATATTACCGGTAACATATTTTTTGTTTTGTTTCTTTTTTTACATTTCTGTAATTTAATACGTGATTAATCTGGTTTTTAGGGTGCGAGTAGGCGAAACATTAGATTCCCGATACGTTGTCTATGGATATACAGGTCAAGGTGTATTTAGTAATGTTGTAAGGGCTAGAGACAGTGCTCGAGGCAATCTGGACGTTGCTGTAAAAATAATAAGAAATAATGTATTAATGTAAGCACAATATTGCATTGTCATGCAACATCATCGATTCGCATACTTACAGTTTACTTATCGTTTCAGGCATAAAACTGGCCTTAAGGAATTAGAAATTCTTAGAAAACTTAATGACGCGGATCCAGAAGACAGATTCCATTGCTTACGACTTTTTAGGCACTTTTTTCACAAAAATCATTTATGTATGGTTTTTGAACCTTTAGCCATGAATTTAAGAGAGGTACATTCTTCCGTCTATATTTCTACAAAATGAAACACAAGTATCCGTAATATAACTAACTGATGTACGTGTGTGTGTGTACTTAGGTTTTGAAAAAGTATGGTAAAGACGTTGGTTTACACGTTAAAGCGGTAAGATCGTATACGCAGCAACTTTTCCTTGCTCTGAAGTTATTAAAACGTGCAAACATTCTTCATGCTGACATCAAACCGGATAACATTCTAGTCAGTGAAAGCAAACTAGTATTGAAACTCTGCGATTTTGGCTCTGCATCCCATGCACATGAGAACGACATGACCCCGTATTTGGTATCAAGATTTTATCGTGCGCCTGAAATTAGTAAGTATTTCATGTCTACAACGCCAAATTAATACACATATACTCGCTTAATAGACGCAAAAACCTCCTTGTTCGCATCGCGTCCGCTAACCAGGGAGTAGAGATGTGCGAATGTCCTGATACATTCGAGAACTCGTCTCCATTCCCGAATAAAATTCTCGACCCGCCCCAACCCGATATTTTCAGGTTCTTGCACATCTCTATCAGAGAAACAAGTACAGTCTTCCCTCGCATAGTGTCACTTTCGTCTCCACGAATAAGTGTTATGTACTTTTTTACCCCCCTCCCCCAAGCAGGAGGTTTGTCCTTGGGCGGTTGGTCGTGCTACAATGTAACCAACCTCACTATCTGGGTTACACTATGCTTTATTTCTTCCGTTCTGCTCAACAAAAAGTTACGAAAAAATTCTTGAACGTTCTACCTAATAACACAGACGTCGGTGAATTTTTTCAGAAATTTTGGCTGCAACGTCGATTTTTAAAAAATCCGGAACATAAACTTGTGATAGGATCCCCAACCTCGCTATCTGGGTTAGACTATTTACACACAAATTATGCTTTATTTCTTCTCTTCTGCTCGACAAAAAATTACGGAAAAATTCATGAACATTCTACCTAAATAGTGGCATACACGACAGTGAATTATTAGGTCTACAAATAAGTTCGGTGTCTTTTGAGCATACTTTTGATCTTTATTTATAAAAAAAGGAATACACATTATGTTTCCAAGCTTCTTCAAGCGAACGGAAATTGCTTGTCGAGTTACACCAAGTTCCTCAGCAAGTTTCTATTGAGTTTGACTAAGATTTTCATTCAATAATTGCTCTAAATAATTCTTCGTCCTGCACTTTTTCTGGCATTCCACTGCGTTCTCCATCACTGAGATCAAAATTTTCACTACAAAACCTTTGGAACTACTTCTTGCATGTTTTATAGGTTACAGCATTTTCTTTTCAGCAGCATTTTTCTTTGACTCAAATGCAAAAAGAATATGTGTCGAATGTGCTGTTTCGTGCAAAGTATTGTTTTTTGAGGTTATGTGATACATAGCTATTTAATTGGTAATTAGCGTAAAGTATGTAGTGCGTTTAGTAGGGTAAGGTTGATGCTTTAAACCACCAAAGCGGCGGGAGAAAATTTTAATTTGAAATACAATCACAATTGAATATATGTAAAGGCACCGAACTTATGTGTACACCTAATATTTCAGAATTTTTGGTTGCAAAACCGAGTTTTAGAAAAATCCGTAAGTTTCATGAATTATGCTCTGTCTCTTCTATCCTGCTCAACAAACAATTACGAAAAAATTCATGAACATTCTACCTAGTGGCACACACGACATTGAATTATTTCAGAATTTTTGGTTGCAAAATCAATTTTTAAAAAAATCCAGAAGCGTAAAATTGAGATTATTTGCTTGGCATCGGCTCCTCTTTGTCGTTTACGCGAGATAGTAACACTATGCGAGGGAAGACTGTATTTTGAGAATTACGGCCAGTTATCTATCTTGAGACTCTAGGAGTTGATAGGAATAATTTGGTGGCTATTAAGTAGAGAAAAATGTGTCTATTAAGCGATGACACCTGTATATACAATATTCATTAGACAACTGTTTCAGTCTTTTGACTTCATCTAAAAATTTCACTTATTTGCTAAAACTCCCTAATATGTTCCACCTTTGTGCAATTCACAAAATCAAGTGCCAAAAACTCAAGAGATTCATTCTTATTTACTTACTACTTGGCATTAAACCAGTTACTAATGGTAATGCAGTAGTGCACATCGTTACAAAGTGATTACAAAGAGAGCTGTATTTGATCAAAACAGATAATTTTATGGCGACTAGATTTTGGAGTCGTGTATATACATAATTATACTGGCTGTTCGACCGTGAGTAGAGGATATTTTGGAGACTGATTCTGCAAGACAAAATAAAGCGACAATCGAAGTAATGAAATTTAAATGATTGACACTTCGGAATGCAATTTGAACTATAATTTTGTCAGTTTTGATTTTCACCTTATTTGGGTTGTAGATTCACCTCGTAAAATATCTAGTCAAACACCCTGTATACGCTTTGTAAATTGATAGAAAGCTGTATATCATAGGAACGCAGTGTACCTTGGGTACACTGATCGAACCCACATTAGGGAGATCTCCGTTTTTATAGAAATTTCTTAACCGTTGCCATGTATTAGACGTTAACAGTACCATTTTCTAGTTCTTGGTATACCATATGATTTCGGCATTGACATGTGGTCTGTGGGATGCACCATATATGAATTGTACACGGGAAAAATAATGTTTTCGGGTAAAACGAACAACCAAATGTTGAAATTCTTCATGGACCTGAAGGGGAAAATGCCTAATAAACTGATTAGGAAGGGCACGTTCAAGAACCAACATTTTGACTCTAACTGCAATTTCCTGTATCATGAAGTTGATAAGGTTACGGAGCGGGTAAGTTGTCTTTCTACTTTTCTTTCCATCCTTGTTCTTTCTAGTGTGGTAAGTGGCTTTTTACAATTATATAGATTATCATTGACATTGGAAACCGCACACGATATATAAAACTGTGAACATTTGTAGGAAAAAGTTGCAGTAATGTCAACGTTACCTGCTACGCGTGACCTTGGTGCCGAGTTAGGTGGGAATTCTTTGCCACCGGAGCAAAGTAGAAAAGTTGGACAACTGAAGGACCTGTTGGAGCGAACATTGATGCTGGATGCCGGAAAGAGAATTACTGTGAACCACGCTCTGGCGCATCCCTTTATACAAGAAAAGATCTAGGTAACCCTGTCCAGGGTCCATCCACATCGGAGAATTCATTAACGTAACTTTACAAAACCTGTTTGAAACGACACTGCTTATGATTCGTTGTATATTATAAAACAAATTAACATAAGGCGGTGTCCCTTTATATAGAATGTGTCTTGTATTCGTTTTAGCAGAAAGAGGCGGTGCAAAATTTCACGATTCACTCTGAATCTCGTCTAATTGATGCAAAGAGAAACATTTGAAGAATAAACAATATATATGTATACTACAAATACACATACATAAGGGAAAGAAAAACTTATTTAAAATCACACGTACATATGACGTTGTACTCTATCAATCTGAACTGTATTGTTTAATCAATGATAACTATTGCAGGTCAATAGAGTGCAATATTTTTATATTAAAATTAGAACCACTACGAATGACGATAAAAATGTTGGAGAGTTCGCTGCTGTATCAAACAACGCATAAAACGAGATACGTTTATACGGATCGGAACAATATAGTGTATCAGGCTGTAAAAATCCTCTTTGCCGTGTAAATTCTTCTTTTTCTTTAAAATTCGAGTTTGTTCGCTTAGATATGGTTTATTTCTTTTTCTCTGTGCACAGCACCGATAAAGTAAATAGATCAACGATGCTACACTAAGAAGAAGAGGCATGCAGAATTTCATACGTGGTAATCGTATTCTCTTCCGTGGACGATATGAACTGGGAAAAAGTGACCGCCTCTTTCAGCACTGGCCATCGATACTTAGCATAATGGTGGTACATAGTATTTTTCTTTTTCTCAATCTTTCAATTGAAACAAGAAAACAATAAGAAAAGGTAAAGGGAAGAGAAAACGTGCGCGACTTTACAGTTAAACAATATCTCGTATAAATGATTATATTCACAAATCGTTATCGATAATGCGTTTACTTTCACAATGAGATGATTCCGTGTTTGTGAAATTGTAAGACTTTATAAATTCGGTAATCGCAACCGATTCACGAACGATTTTGTTGGTCTTTGAAATGCACTCGTGCATGGAATTTTGAAGTCTCTTAGTAAATCAAAGAGACTTGTACTAACAGACAAGAAAAAAACAATACAAATTGTATAGTAAATAGGTTATTTGAAATAAATCGACACATGCTTAACTGAATGAGAAACGAGCCCTGTATTTTATACTTTCAGTCATATTATGACTAATATGAATAATCGCGCGCAGCTCCGTGCATTTAAAGGCACGTGCCGTAGCTATAATATATTTAAAAAAATACACAAACTGTACTCCGTTTCGTACCTAGTAACGAGATATAAAATAGGTAGATAACATATGTTTCAGGAAGTGTTGTAAAATAAGTCGCTATGTTAACACTCAGCTACTAATTGACCGTTAGTATCACGGATATTCATTTTCACATCTGACGTTGCATTTATTTAGGTGACAATGTAAAGAAAAATATATATGAAAATAATAATGTATATATTTGCACTGAAAAATAGAGGTCTGGAATATTTACCAAACGGGTAGTTTTAACACAGCAACGAAAATTATTTAACGCACAATAGTAACAAATAGCGGTCTTATATTTTTGTCATAAAAAACTATAATGTTTTCGTTTCAACGAATATACCCAAGGCATATACATTTCCACACCCTAGCTTCGTAAATTTTCTTTTTTTTTTTCTTTTCGCTGCGTTATTCGTTCTTTTTTTTTTTTAAGTACGATACAGCAGAACGTCAATGCTGTTTGAATGGTTCGTGGTATATATTTTTACATGACAATATTGTACGAGGCTGCTTATGTTTCAGATGAGTCTTCGATTCAAAGCATCGTTAAGTGCGGGCGGACCTATGCGGGCTTTTAACGCCGATCCCGTTGCAAGGTATTCTTGGGGGACTGCCTTATGGGATATTTAGTATATCCGTTTATCATTAAAAACATTGACCTCCGTTACGAGTCGAAGCCTGCATAAATTTGTATTCTATCTCCTTAAAGGCAGAGCAAATTTGTCTCATACATACGCTAACAGTCGTCGTACATAATATTTCTAGAGAATCGCAAAGTGATGTCTTGAAAGGATATATAAGAGAATACGTAGTGGAGTTTCATTATTTCATGATTACACTTTACAAAAGCATGAGTATTTAGTCTGTCTTTCGAATGTTTGTAAGAAAAAAAAAGGACTTGTCCAATAGAATGTATAAACAAGAACAATTAGATATTACGGGGAAATTTCAATATACTAAAATAAAAATTGAATACATCGAAACTTAGATTAGTTCTATAGTTATCTAATTGGCAATTTGGTAATGTTTCACTTGTAGCCCTCCCCGTAAGGAGGGGAGGCAATGGAAGAGGTGATGAAATCAGTTGATGGAAAGCACTGATGATGACAAAGGAAAATGGGGTAGGATCCTCGCAGCAGCTGCTTCACTTCTTGTGTGTAAAATGAACGACTGTCGCAACAGGGATCAGCAAGTATTTAATTAAATTTGTAACAGCGGGAAGGTTTGTCTTAATATTTCATTGAGATTAATGAAACCGTAAGTATGTGAACAGGTAAGGTACATGTGTGTGAGAATTCTAAACAATTTTAGTCAATTTTAGAAATACCTAAATGCCGCGTATGTACATACATATGTATATACTCAACTATAGGTAACATTGAAGAAAACGTAATATACTAATATCTTTGGCCTTCAGTTTTCAGATGACTATAAACAAAAATCTTTGAAAACGTAGTTTTAATGCGAACAAACAAGTTTTACACGTGAAAAAACGTACTATAACGATCGTCACAATAAATTACACGTATGCGTAATGGGATAAACAAATTTATTTCACGTTGCGCTTTGATACAGTATTTTATATCTAGTAATAAAGAAATTACATTTCGGTAGGCTAAACAATCCCTGCCGTCAGTGTTAAGCACTTTATCATCATATACATAATAATTTGTATTAAATTTAGATTTGTTTATAAATCTCTTGAAGATATTATTACCTCTGTCCCAAACGTTTATGTAAGAAACTAAATATAAGTACACTCTTTAAATATTTATATTTATTGTTTTAATTCAGAAACCTTAAATACCTGCAACAATAAACATGCATTTTACATTTTACATTGTAACAAAAAGGAAGATTGATAAGACACAATTTACATACATTCAACATGTACATTATAGTTGTAGCATTGGTCTCTGCCAACGTTTGAAATGCTTGCGTTGCTTTGATATTTCATCAGTACAATTTTCAATCACGTTCGGGGTAATATTGAACTAATATTTCGGCTAGCGATTGTGCTAGTTCCATTGTCGATGCGCACAGAGCTCTTCTGCTCATTAAATCAAACGGACCGCCTAAAATCAAAATTGAAGGGGTTGCGGGAGAAAGTAAATTAATTTATATCTTAACAATTATTTTACTTTAAACATTGAATCGTAATAAGGGCAATTACCAGCAGGATCTATGCATACACCACCAGCTTCTCTGACAATAATATCACCGGCTGCAATGTCCCAAGCATGAATGCCGAATTCAAATGATACATCGGCTCCACCCATAGCAACCATACACATATTTAAAGCAGCAGAACCCAAAGCACGTATTCTAGGAAAAGATAGATGTACATATGTTAAACAATGCAGACCACGAGTCGTATAAGACCAGATCCCAACATATATCTGATGTTTTTGCAAAGAAACAGTAGCAATATATATTTTAAAAGAGCAGACATAATACAAGTACAAATTTCAAACACACGATACATTTTTAATAAATCGTGTATTTTCTTTGTAAAGTTATTAGTAGACCGCGGATCTCTATGCACAATAAAAAATGTTTGCATTGATTGCAAGACACAGGAACCAAATAAAAATTTCATTCTTCTTTTGATGATCTTGTTAGGGTGAAACTAATATGTACACTGGTGGCATTCAATCTTTTTAATATCTCCACTGTTTTAAATTGTACGTACCCATTTTTGTCATAAATGCATAAAATCCGCAGTCTAGTTACTAGGTATCTTAAATAGGTAAAAGTAATCCTACTTTGTAGTATTGAAATTCAAATATTTCTGAAATTAATAGCTGCTTGTAAATTGTAATTGAATGCATTTCATATGAAATATAATTTAATACATCTTTCGTCTAGAAAAATATATTAACGTCGAATAAAAAAAGAGGTACGAGATAAAAAAAAATTTTTTAATATTTTATGGAATATAAGATGTGAACATGCTTTACCCATGAACTTGTGGAGGAATGTTATTTGCATTTGCCAACACAACTTTCATTTTCTCAGGATCTCTGCTGGTACCCATTTCCATCATTACAAGAGCTTTGCGTAATTCTGAAAAAACAAAAAATGATTTATCGTACGAATTAAATAAAAGAAAATTTTGTTGTTAGACTTCGAAGAGACGTGTTTCAATTATTCGTATAAACGAATAAGATTAAATTAATTTACTTAACAAAGTCTCACAAAAAATTGTTAAGAATTTTAGTGATTGTGAAATAAATAAATCTGAAACGGGCCACTTTGACTGGTAATTCTAACGTTATTAATTTTGTACAGAACAAAGTTAGTGAAAATATTAATTACCTTTTTCTCCAGATACCCGAATGGGAGCTCCATTCAAAAATGCACCCCGTCCCTTACGAGCTGTGAAAAACTGTTCTAAAATCGGATTGTAAACAACTCCAATTTCTGTAACCTTGTCAATAACTAACGCAATCGATATACAAGTGTGCGGTAAGCTGTGTACGAAGTTCATCGTTCCATCGATCGGATCGATGATCCATGTTGGGGCGTCCGTGAATTCGATTTTCCCACCGAGTGAGCTTTCTTCCTCACCAATAAATCTAGAAAAATATATTTTGTTAGTATTATATTAATATTATCACTTCAATAAAAAAATTGTAAAGAATCTACAAATAATAATTATCCTACGAAGTTACGTTAACCGTCGAATGGCGAAATGTTTGAAACTAAAACGAAAAATGAAGTTTACCTTATCTAATTAAAGAAAAAGTTGTGTAAATATAATAACATATTAAACTCTGTGAAATGTAACAGTTTCACAGCCGACATCACGTACACACGACTTCTTTTAATTACCAGTCTGCATCGCGAAAACGTGATTTTTTTATATCAATATATTATTTACTGATAAAAGTAAATAAGTATTACATTTTATAGTCGACAGATGATTCTGCTAATCTTGCATGTGACTATTTGTATAGTAAAACGCACAGCAGTTAGAGTGATAAAGAAAATGAACGCAGTTGTTTTAAACTATGTATTAGTATTTTGGAAAATTTGCGAATCAGTTTGATGTTTCTAGAACTGCCTGGGGATGGAATATTCCACTGAAACATGTTGTTGGACCGCACTCCGAACTCATAATGAATGTAAATGTTTTGATGAGCAAGACGAAATTATGGACTAGATGCATCATACATTCAATAAGGAACAATTGATCAATGAAAATTATGCGACATGCGATCGTAATAATTGAGAATAGCAATTCAACATTGATGTTGATATGTCGCTTGTTAAAGTTAAAACTGATTACCATGATTAGTAAAAATTGATAGGTGGTACATTATGGTAGCATACTGCTCCGATAACATGAGATTACATTGCTACAAGTATGTATTATACCACTTTAAAATTAAGTAAATACAATTTTCATAAGAGCATACTTAATAAAATGAATAATCATATAATGAATAGTAAGTTACATATTTTAACAAACTTTGATAAACCCATACTTCACACACATTACAATACAACACACAATTTTAGTACTGTATGTGAAAAACATACAAAAACACTGCATGTAAAAAATCGTAAATTATGATATGATATATGTAGCTCCAAATAATAAGAGATTACAATACTAAATAAATTCTTGTACATACATCG
Organism: Lasioglossum malachurum; assembly: GCA_028455605.1. NCBI lineage: Eukaryota > Metazoa > Arthropoda > Insecta > Hymenoptera > Halictidae > Lasioglossum > Lasioglossum malachurum. The sequence continues at coordinate 15,623,579 of CM052316.1, read as the reverse complement.
TGAATATATTAAGATCTTTAAATTTTTCAACAGTTATTTTAATAATTATTAAATGCAGTTTTTGCTGGTTTTATATTAAAATTATAAATGAGTGTTACTGTTTGCAACTTGTAAAACGTGCTCTAAAATAAATAATTTAAATTGAGTAACATACTTATGGTCGGGAAATTTTGAAGATAGGCCCTCCACTAACAGTTTCTCGACCTTTTGATCCCATTCAGTAACAAGATCGACTTCGCATGATTTTATCATCGGATCTTGAGGTTGATTGATCTTTTCCCTGACGATCTGCAAACATTTAATTTAATTCGAGCGACTGCATAAACTTAAACATCCGAATTGATTTTTACCACATATTTCTTACATATTATCGTACATTTATACACAAGTAAAATATATTAAATTGTTTAAAAATGATTGATTTTTATATCAAATCGGTCTCACTACGAGTAAGATTATATTTTAGAACGATTAGAATTAAAAATATCGATCTTCTCTAAAGATAAGATTATTCTTAGTAAAAGTGATTCATACAAAACAAATGACTCATCTATGATATATCCTTTTACTCTATCACACCATATTTCGATGGTGATTGAGTGGTAGATTTTGTATTTAAAGATTTCCATTTATTTATAAAAGGAAAACAAATATAAAACTTCAAACAAACAAAACTATCAAAAAACGAATTATAATTTTATAATAGATTCTATCAGACGTTTCATCATATTTTAATAATGGTTATTTCGTCAGAAAAGGAGAACAATATAAGAATTAGTGTATAAGTATAATATATTACAATATAAGATACAGATTTGAACATAAAAGTGAATAAAATACATTTAACAATTTTTATTTCTTTCATTAAGTATTTATTATAATCAGAATTATAGGTTATAGATGAAAGTCGTGCCGCTTCATTTCAGCCTAACTAACAACTCTAACAACTCTAACTCTATTAGAATAGAAGCCGAGGAAGTGCATGTTCACGAGTACACAGTACACACTAATATCATTATCTGTTAGACCACTAAAAAAGCTAGTCACGTAATAAAACAAACGTGACTAATCGCGTACCTAACAATTCAAGACAAAAACAATCGTACTCATCGGTATTAACATTGTTATCACGTTGCGTGAAATAATTGCGAAACAAACGTTGAAATTCGTCAAGAGTATCTAATAATTTTACTCTACAAACTGGCGCTAGATGAAAGAATGTAAAATGATCCTGTCGAGGAAAACTAAGAAGGAACGTGTCCTTTATGTTTGACACCTCGATTGAAATCCGAAGCAGTAAAATCGATAGACGTGACTCGCTGTTGTCCAAGAATAACTCGATGCTCTCCGTGCGAGATTATCCGTTTGTTATCGTCGATTTTGTCACAGAAGTTTTTACTTACTGAGCCAGCCTCTTTCACCAGTCGAAGCACGGTCATGTAACATTCGTCGATGTCTACCATGATTCGGCGACGCGTTTGAACAGCGGAAAAGGAAACGCGGTGTTTCACAGTGTCTCGACGTAATCGTCACTGACAACAATAACGTGCATCCAATGGTAACGGGTACCGACCAACTGACGTAACATCTCGTCAGCTGGTTTTAAAAAGGCGGTTTGTTCCACCACCGAATTCGCGAACGAAAGCGACAGTGGCGACGCGGTTCACTGAACCACAAAGTAAGTACATCACAAATGGCATAACCGTCAAACCGTCTCGCCATTCTGCCGAAATATGATCTGCACGAGGTCCTCCTAACTAGGGATGGCGTGAACTGCTACTTTTGGATTAATCGTGATTTGATCACGATTTTTCATAGTGATTCGTGATTTTCGTGATCGCTTCTGATTGGCGGAAAGCATAACTGTTCTTCGCGCACACACACACACAAGTCACGGAGCCATAACCTATATGTTTCATATTAACAACATCAAAATAAAATTGCGAGGTAACATCGCGTTTTTTATTAGAGAGAGTCCGATTTTGGACGTGTATTGAGGATACACGTATTCACGTGTTTACGGATACTAATATACATATATGTATATCCGTATTTTAATCTGTATATTTCTTTATAAACGGATACACGGGTACTGAAGTAAACGTGTACCTACACGTGTTTCGAAATACACAGATAATACACGCGGGTACACGCGTATCGAAATACACGGATAATACACGAGTATCCGTTATTTTCAATACTTGTGTATTATTCGTGTATTGAAGTTCAAGGGTACACGTGTGTCGATATAAGGTTTGATGTTACCTTCTGCCGGAAAATGTAAACACTTTGGTTTTTCTCCATCAAAATAAACAGTTAATTGCTTAAGGTTTATTAACAGAAATTATACTGTTTGTTCATTTTCGCAACCTATTCTATGTTAACTCATGTATATTTCAATGTACGATTCGTGTATCCGTGTACTTGAATACACGGGCACAGTGTATCAAAATACACGGATAATACACGTGTATCCGTATATTCAAGTTCACACACAGTACACGTATATCCGTGTATTAAATACAATAGTATCCGGACTTCTGCACGGATTATATTAAATACACGTATACTATACGTATATAGTATTGAAAATGCACGTGAAATGGGTATCTCTATTTTTATCAAAGTTATTAGATTTGTAAGACGTTTCTCAAACTATCATTTGCGTTTCCTATAATTGTTAAGTAATACATTGGTCTTTTGTAAAACTTTATACTTTATACACAGCATAAACATACTTTTTAAATACTGAAATAATGTACGGAAAAGAAAATTTAATATTTTTTATTTTTATCATTAAATGAAGTAAAACGTCATACACAGAAAACGTAACGTGATTCTGAATTTACGTTATACGCTGATAGTTTTATGTAAGCTAATTGATTTATTTAAAAATATAAGTAATTCAATCGAGATGAAGAAATTAGGATGACGTGTAGTGTTCCGTGTGGTTAAAATCTTAGGGAATTGTTGGACAAAATGTATACATTATTATAACTAAATGATTTTCACGTAAATAGTATATTTATGAATAATATAAATACCATGCAATTATAAGTACCACAACATATATTATATGTTCGATGTTACATAATGTAATTAAAAGATTGAATCTAAATTAATTTTAAAAAGTTTCAACAAATAATATAAATAAATTATATAATACACTTCTTACGATGCAGAAGCTTAAGATTTTTCTTTCACTTCTCTGGTTACATTACAAACAAAATAATGAAATATAATATAAACATAAACACTCTATAACTAGGATTCTAATCACAAATGAAATTGTATTCAAAATACATACTCGCAAAGTGATTTGAAATATAACCTGTGTACACTGTATCGTTTTATTATTTATTGTACTGATATAATAATAATAATAATAAATATTATTATTACATTATGTTATATTAATATATACAATATAAATATATAATATCATATATATATTGTATGTATAAATATATATATATTATTTATATAATAGTATATAGATATTTTAATATAATATAATCTAATATAATATAATAATTTTATATGTTATTTCTTCTTCCATGACACAATATTTCAATTCTTTGGTGAACACATTTTAAAGTTTCTAAAAAATGGAAGAAACAAGATTGTAAAAAGCAATTTGCATAACACGTGGAATCTGACATCGTTTATTTTGAAGCTGTATGACAGTTTCGAGAACGAAAGAACATATGAAATCGACTTGATCGTTAAGAATGTTTCGAAAGCTTTGTGGAAATGAATGACTTCGAAAGAGGGATGAACGAATAAATGAATACCACGATTTCATTTAACAGGCCAGTAACAATTGTGTTCTTTAACGTAGGTATATTTACATATATATGTATGCTCCTGCATTTTCCATATAATATACATATACTTTCTTCAATATATATATATACTTTTTATATATCATTATCACACCTATAGTTGATTTGTTCCGCGAGGAATGATATGTATGTGACACTGCATACCGCAGCGTGATTCGTTTAAATTCAGCATTCTAAAAATTTACAGGAAACGCTGATTTTCATGTAAAGTGCGTTAGTAATCGTGCGTATACTTAGGTCTGTCGCGCGATTAAGCGCCGAGCGATCGCTGTAAAAAATATAATTTGCTAAAAATTAAATAACTCACTCTGCTAGACACCCTTTCGGCATGTTTTCGCAAAAAACTTACTCTTAATAGCTCTTCGAGGACGCGAAGAAACACGCGATTAATTAACGGAGGATCTCACATTATTGCTAATCCACTTGTAATTACAATCGGGTCGAGAAAAATATCGCGTAGAACACCGAGTGCGTAATATTAAAGGTATATAAATCTTGGCCCATCGAATAACTCGAAATTAGTTTGTATCACACGAATTTGAATTTGAAGCAGTCAAATTTTCGATGAACGTGTGTGGGCGCACTCGCAATACGCTTTTTGCCATCACTAGTTGTTACTTAACTTAATGGCGGGGGTTGCAAAACGATTCTTACTGTGGCTTGACGACTATACGCTCTTCTATGGCCTACGGTGTAGTTTAATTTAACATAAACCGTATAGTTGATAGATAAGGAACGACGAAGTGTACAGTGTCTCTTAGCATGACGATCTGAAATTACTCGCAAATTCTAAAGTGTATAAAAAACATTTCAGTTTTATGGTAAATTCAAGTTAATGTCAAGAGAGTCACATGATGGAATTTTGCAATATTTTTTCTGAATTTCAATAAAGCATTGAAAAAATTATTATGCCATACGGTATTTAAAATTAATAGTTTATGAGGTATCGGTACACTAAGTTTAATTCCAACCTTCCCCTTCAATATAACTCTAACGTCGAATTTATCCTTCAACGACAAAACTCGGGTCTACTTTGACCCAGAACGTATTCAAACCTTCGTTTAACTAATTAATTTCTGACGATTAATTTAAATGGATGAATTGTTACGTTAGAAACAACGGAAAGTTTAATGGGTTTTCAAGAAACATCGTCAACTATGCTTAAAAAAAGTGATAAATAATTTTTTTAATAGTCTTCTTGAAATCAACCATCAACATTTTGTGACAAAGGAACAGGTACAAATTTTTAAAATTGAAATAACGTAACAACTTCTGAAGTTATTACTGAGGTTCTTTACATAAAGTTCACTCATTATCCCCTTGCCCTACTATTTATTTTACAGTTTCAGTGATTAGAACTATTTTTGTAGTCCGTAATTTCCTAAAAAAGTAACTATACCTTAACGAAACCAAAATAGAATTTCATCTCGGTTTAAAGGAAATTAATAACATACATATTTATTCGACTCTGTTCTGAATCTTCATCACGAGTCTGACACGATATTGTAGGGCAAGGGGTTAATATATTATAATAATAATAATAATAATAATAATAATAATAATAATAATAATAACAATAATAATAATAATAATTAAGTAGTAATTAAATAGTAATAATAATAATTATGCTATTTAGACAACATTGACCAGTATCCATCTTAATAAATATTTCTCTAAAATGAAACAGCACATATTATATTTTCTGCAAACATACGCGATTATAAATGAAGGTCGGTTAATAAGAAAATTATCCCTCTCTCTCCAACTTCCGTTCAAAAAGATATTTAGTTGCCATTCGGTTGCAATACCGATGCAATATTATTGGATTTGCATCAATTATTCATATTTCACCGTATACAGAACATTACTGGACAATTCTTCAGGAGAAATATCCTGATGTATCGGATAATCGGTACTTGGTGGTAAAATGGAAAATCGACTTTGAAAATCCGTCAAGTTTGCGTGCTTAGCTTTGTAAGTAGAATCGGTCAGTTACGAACAGACGCGTTAGACGGTTCCTATTTAATAGCGCACGAGTTCACCGAATTTTCAAACACGACTTTCTACCATCAGTCACCGATCATCGTGTATACTTTTATAAAGAATTAATATTAGAGCACAGATAAAATATTACAAATTATTAATTAGTCAATAAACGACAAACAACATTTGTAAATTGGCTAATAAAAGCTACCGTAACGGAAGCAACCTTGATATGTAATCTGAGAATCGGACGGGAATATTTTGCAACCTCAATTACAGATAAATTAATTTTCCATTGCAATGTGCGTATGCAAATACTCGATGACTATGTACAAAAATAGTACAAAAAAAGATATTTTTTATTCATTCATTTTCGTTTGAGAGGTGTAACTTCCTTATTGGTTGACCCACGGGGTTACCTTTAATAATTAAACCGCGTTCTATGCGAAATAAAAATTGTCTGTGTATTAATTACAAGAAGCAGGAGGTATGTGAAAATGTATTTCTTTTCTTGATAATTAAAATCAATTGAAAATAACCATGCGTACGTTAATCCCTTTGACGTTTTCACTGCTTTGTGTTTCAGCTACTCATTTTTGTCGTGAAAGCATAAAATTTCTGGTTTAATCGTAATTACGTTTCTGTCTTCACTCTATATAAATTTTCATTGAATATGTGTTGTCATTATACAGTCATATCAACTCATGCAGAGAACTGTTGCTCGTTTTCTTCTACGTTTGCCGTCATCAAGGGGTCAAGAGTCTGACGTTACGTTTCGCCGTGACCCATCCATCAACTATAGCACTTCCGCAAACAAGTTCGCACATTAAATCGTCAACGAGCTGCTGCAACATTAATGTCACGAGCGGCTTCTATCAAGCCAGCTGGCACCAGTACAAAACGCCATCGATTATCGAAAATCGTTGAGAAGTGAACGAGGTAGCGAACAAGCCAAACGAGAATAAAAACGACCTCGCGAATTGGGATCACGAAGCGATTTGATGACTACGTGAAGAAACGGAAACGAATCACTTTCGTGCACGATGGCACATCCGTTTCGTGCTACGCATGCTGAAAAATGTCGAGAACGTGTAATTAATCGCAACGGCTTTGTAAACTGTTCAAAAGTTTTCAAGATACTTTCATATTGATATCGATGGATCATCTTTCGACACATGCATCAAGCGTGCGTTATTATAAAACTCTTCGTTTCCCAGCAATAACGTACACAACAGTCGTACGTACTTCGATTTTCTGATATCCCTCTGTGCATCCGGAAAATATTGTTGAACGACGATTAGTACGTACGACGTGTATACATTCAATGTTTGTTTTTTGTAAAATTGTAAATACATTTAGTGTACTTTCTCGGATTGTTAGCGCGCGCTCGTGGTTTTCTGATCGAATTCTCCGGGTTGCTTTTTCGAAATGACTACAGTAGTGCACACTTAAGCGTCCGCCTTTGTCAACCCCCTCCGATTCCAAAAAAATGGGACCACGGACCAGTGTGGCCAGATGAGGTTGGAACGAACCTCATTCCCTCTCCATTTTTTGCCCCTTCCATTATTCTATTCCAATACATGAGCACACTCCAGCGCCACCCACTAAAACCGTATACTGGTCGCGCAACTGCTCTGGTCATCAGAGAGGGAGTACTTGTATTTTTCCTCGATTGAATCCACCGTTTTTCGTGCATGCGCGGCCAGGACAGTAGCCTATTTGCAATGACGCAGCAGAGCGGCCAGGGCCCTGACGCCTTGAGGCAGTTATATTGGCGGAAATGTACCGGTATTATTGGCGGGACGACTGATAAGAATAAGCTTCAATTATGTTAAATTTCAATATTTCATATGTATACACTAATAATTTTTTAAAAGTCTGCTGGGTGCTCAAGTTACCCGATTTCATCGAAATGGTTACGTTACTGAGGCTGAAATTGCCGCGCATGCGCGAAAAACGGTGGGTTCAATCGGAACACTGTGCCACGGACCGAGCTTTGAGCCGGCCGGTTGATACTTGATATGTGAAGAGTATAGTGATTGCTTCGAATCGCTTCCAAGACAACCAAGACTTTCAACACTCAAGAGTTATTACGGGTTTCAAACTTCGAATCATATCCAAAGTGATTCGAATTCGTACTATGGTGTACTATACAAATCCGAAGCGTCACAAATCCCATCATTAGCCGAGTCTGAAGAGAAGAGACTCGCGACCAGGGCCGAATTGAGCCCTGTAGCAGAAGTAGCAAATGCTGCGAGCCCCGCGCCATGCAAACAGGGCCGATACATGAGCGCCTGTCTATGCCAAGGGGTACAGATATTTTTGCTACAAAAAAGGCCATTCATTGTGTTTGCTGAAATGGTGCTCTGCATTTGCACACGAGCGGCCCTGATACAAAGCCTAGGGCCTCGTCATAACATTTTCTACGGGCCACAGGAGCAAGAGGGGCAAGCTTCCCACCCCGCCTAATCTCCACCTTGAACGTTCGCGTGGCCTTCAGGTATGGCCCAAGTCGACATAGTCGTAGCAATTTCGATATTTGTTATGTGAGACTTCAGTGACGCTTCAAAACATTCGATGCCAAATCAACTCATTATGCACGTCGCTTCATCTGTCTTCACTCTAACGCGTATCGTCATCTTTCTCCGTCATGCGATATTGCATACCTGAAGTAACAGTTGTAACCTACTCAGCGAATAACAATTCTGTGTAAGCGTGCGTGCCTGTGCTGGCCTGACCCGTAAGACCCGAAATCCTTCCGCATTCCTTCTTGACCTGTATACGGTATACAGGAAAGTCGCGATCTAAGCCAATTCTCGGTTCTGTGCTGTGACAGAGATCGTGAAGGGATACTATCTTTTTGTGGCCGCGTCGACCGCGCCGAACGTAGAGAAGGACAGTATGCAAAGTTGCTGCATGCCGTCAATTAAACCACTAAACACAGTTGAAATTATATCGTGTTTAACGGCATTTTAATCAGAAAAGTGCCAGAAATCAGTTGGCGAAAGTCCCATAAAAAATAATGAAAAATAAAGAAGTTTTGTAATTAGATTAGTAGTGGTTCACACCGATATACCCGACTCGATATCGGATTACGCGGCATATATACACTGTTCGCCGACCGAGACAACTCGAGCTTCTTGGCCCCTTGCGGGATATGCCCCCGGTGGAAGGGGTAGGCGAACTGGCTTAGATCGGGAAGCTCCGTCGCGCTTAGATCGCGACTTTAGTGTACAGAAAACGGACCTTCCGTACGGACGGACTTGTATAAATGGACCTTAATTGTGCACTACCGTACCTCGCGCTAATCGCGTTACGCGACTCATATTCCTGCCATTGTCATCGTGTCGAGTTGGCGAAAATAATGCGGCCAATGCGGGTCTCTCGTCGCAAAATCTGTTAACCGAATAGCAAACTGTGAAACGGACAGTAACTATTATACCGCGGAATACTAGCTTACAAAGTAATCGATAAATAGCACTGTAAGTACTAGGCTATTGAACGGAGGAGAAACGACTCTAACACAAAAGGGAATTTCGTTTCTGAGACACAGCTTCTCGTATCCGAATCTTTTTTTTCTCGCTAGATTGCTCACAGTTTTGGCAAGTTCCTCAAATTTGAAAAACTAGATGCGGAACTTCACCGGAAGCGTGTCGGCCCTTTTTGTTGCCTAAATTACTACGTTTCACGAGGTTTTCTCCGAAGACGACTACGTCGCGGCGACGGCGACGTCCTTACACCTGCGGCCTCAGCTGGAAAAGAAGATCGACGATGCTCTCGTCGGCTAACGTGGACACGTCGCCAACGTTTCTGTCTCCTGTAGCGATCTTCCTCAGGATTCGTCTCATGATCTTACCGGAACGTGTCTTTGGCAGTCCTGGCGCGTGTTGGATGATGTCCGGTTGGGCGAACGGACCAATTTTCTCGCGCACTGTAAATGGATAATAAGAAATTTTGTTGTATTTAGCAATCAGAGTAACGAAACACAAACATAGGGTAGAGCAGGGAGTTCCAACTTGTTCCCCTCCAAGAACCGCAAGATTCCCACCATTAGTCAAACCTCTTCCCACTACATTAAAGTCGCGATCAGTGTCAGAAGTCAAAAAATCAATGTTCAAAAATTTTTGTATTCACTGTATGTACATGTATGTATGCACATATTATAACTCTTACCTTTCTTCTTTAGTTCATCTTGGAGTTTCTTATCGAACGTTTCGCCCTCGTTGGGTGTAATGAAACAATAAAGGCATTGACCTTTCACAGGGTGAGGTTTACTGACAACTGCCGCCTCTGCAACCGCAGAATGCTCTGCTAACACACTTTCCACTTCCGCAGTGGACATTAGATGGCCGGAAACGTTTAGCATGTCGTCGATACGGCCAGTTATCCACAGATAACCATCCGCATCTCGCCTAGCGCCTGGAATCAAATATATTTATGTGTCTATTTATTCAATAATAATGGTGATCAATAATACTGGACTCGGTTTTACAATATAATAAAAACATGGTCACTATTAAATCATTTACGTAGTAGTAGGAGTAGTAAAAGTATAAACTATTTTCAGCTTTGAAGTCTCAGAAGGTGTTTCCCAGATAACACACGACGTCTTAAATACGTCCATTTTACGTCTCTTTTAGGTCTGCAAGTCTTACGTCCAAAAATACGTCTTTAAGGCCATAAACAGTCTGATTTTTATTATACAACTGCAATTCCAATTGCAATTCCAATTTCGATTCCAATTTCAATTGCAATTTCAATTCCAATTTTTATTATTTTTATTGTTATTTTTATTACACTTTTTCAGTCATTTCCACATTCGTTCTTCTAATAAAGTTATTTATTGGTTTAACTTTAAACTCTTTTTTGCCGAAATCTATTTTTACTCTTCCTTTCTTTTATTTTAATTAACATTTCTGCGCTTTTAAGACTTATTAGGGGAGTTTTAAACACCTCCCGAATATCCTACGAACGTCTCCTGGACGTCTCTTAGACGTCAAACGGACGTACTGTTTTCTAACACAAAACGTTCAGGAGACGTTCGGTAGACGTTCGTAAGACTTTCGGGACATTTAAGACGTCTGAATGTCCAACTGCAGACGTCTTAAATACGCCTTTGTGCTTTCTGGGTTAATAAAGCTTAATGATGTAATTGTGTAATTTTTCTTGGAATCATATGCAAAATTTACAATATTTTAAGCATTTGTACATGGCAAATAAAGTGTATGCAAATTTCAAGATATTACGGAACGGGAACTCCTCTAAAATAAAGAGAATTGTTTCTTTACAGCTTCTAAACGTTTCCACACAAGTAAGCATCAGCTGAATCAGATAATTAAAAGAAGAAAGAAATTTTTATTCCGCTTCTGGGTCTTGCAATCAATGCAAACATTTTTTATTTTGCATAAATATCCGCAGTCTATTTATTATATACAGAAATTAACTCGAGTAAATTGTTTGATTTCAGTCAGCAGTTTTAAATAGACAATGTTTACCAGCACACGCGAGAGTTCGTAAAAAGAATGTGTGCACACGTCGAGCTTCTATTATTTTTCTATATAGATAGTAACAAAAACATGGCTTGACCTCGAAAGAAATTTCCATAAAATTTTCAGTAATTCCCACTGCCATGCACCATAATCAACAATACTAAAATTCACACAATCCCTCAGTCTACAGTGCACCAATAGATCCATAATAAATTTGGAACGATTAGTACAATAGCTCTATAGGTACAAGCCAAACACAAAGATGCCAATTCAAAAGGTTAAAGCTCGACAGATCTTTGATTCCAGAGGAGAACCAACGTTGGAAATTGACATAATTACTGATGTGGGATTACTGAGATCATCGGTACCATCCGTTCTAATACCAAACCCTAACCAAGCCCAGGAAATAAGGGATGGAAATGAAGCTATGTATAACGGACGTTCCGTTTTCAGAGCTGTTGACGTGATTAACAACATAATTGCGCCACAGCTCCTGAAATCGAGACTGGAAGCTTGTCAACAAATGGAGATAGACAGTTTGCTAAACAGACTTGACGGCACCGAAAATAAATCGAAACTGGGCGCTAATGCCATACTCGGTGTATCCATTGCCTGTTGCAAAGCTGGTGCTGCAAAGAAGGGACTTCCGGTTTACAGGTAATTGCTATTGACACCTACAATATTATGTTTTGGTAGTTATAGATTATATAGACAGTGTATTTTATACATTTATGACAAAGTTGAGTAGATGAAATTGAAAATATTGGGATGATCCAAAAAATTGGAGCATATCAATACATTATTTTCAATCTAGCATCTCTAGAAGTACCTAGAGGGCTCGAAATGTTCTGATTAATGTTTTTATAGTAAATCATTTGCAAATTTCAGATGACTTCTTTAATTATAAATGGAGACAAGCGAATAGATTTATGAGTTACATAAATATCCAGAAATTATCTGTTTTTTTGTTCTAGATACATTGCGGAATTAGCTGAAAATGCAGAACTTTATATACCGGTTCCCTGTTTCAACATGATTAGCGGAGGCAGGCACGCGGGTAATACGATACCTTGTCAAGAATTTCTGATTTTGCCCATAGGTACCAGCAGTATTTTTATTACCATTTTCTATTTCTGTTACGTATATCTCTGATATTACGACATATTAAGCAATTAGTTCAAAATTTCTTCTATCATAAAATTAGTGTCGGAATAGATAGCGTGGAGCGCCCACGAAGATTACGTCAATATAGTTTAGCGCTCCACGCTTTTATTTTTATAGTCACTAATTTTTTGGAAGTGGTCACTCGAAGGGTTGCTTGCAATTCACACCCCTAAAAAATTAAATGGTTTTATTCTACCCTTAATAATTTAACAACCGAGAAAACAAATAATACAGTTAAGGGTATTTATCCTTATATCATCCTTATACGAAGGGTTAGCGACTAAAAATTTTAGGGGGTTATCTTTCAACCTAAAACAATTTTCCACAAAAGTTTTCCACACAATATCAATAAAAATTGTGGATGGAGCCGCTGGATCAATCTTAGTCTGTTAGACCCTTTTGAGCTAACTGCTTAAAATTTGGGGCAAAATATTATTAATCATTTAACTGGATTCCGGTATTTTATGGAGAACCAGGAACACAGAATTATTTTCTCCTTTTTAGTGCATTCAATATAAGCGTGGTTTTTAAAAAGTTTTTTTTCATACATTCTTTTTGTTTTTTCTCCGTATCATTTTTTACGTTACAAGCTTCAATGCAGGATGTAAATGCCCAATTTTCGTTCATGTGAAAAAGTTTCTGCAAATATGAGTTTACAACAATGTCTTCAGTCCATGTGTTCTCTGAGAGAACTTCTCTTATTACAAATATCATTTTGTAAATCTATTAGGAGCTGAAAGTTTCGCCGACGCAATGAAAATGGGATCGGAAGTATACAAAGTTCTGGAGAAAAAAATCGCGGCTAGTCAGGAAATAAATCTCCCACTTCCGGTTAGCGATGAAGGTGCCTTCGCACCAGAATTCGAGGAAGATCGGGAGGCACTTCTACTCCTAGACGAATCTATCAAAGACGCAGGATACGATGGGAGAATAGTGATAGCATTAGACATGGCGGCCAGTGCCTTTTACAAAGAAGGTTAGCATGAAGTTCTCAAGTTTATACATACACTTACTGCCATTTACTAAAACCTCAACAATTTAAAAAAATGCATGGTACATAATCATTCCACTTCCACTATTTTTCTGATGACAAATGTAAAAGTAGTTAAAACGTAGATACTAAACAAAAATAATAATTCAACGGATATCTTTCGATGGCTTCGAACCCAAAACAGTATTTTATCGATAATTGTTCCCAACACGAATTTGCCCAGGACAGAGTTGGGCAAAAATTTAATCAACGATTGACGAATAAATTTCTACTTCAATCGTTAATCGCAATTAACAGTTAATCTCCTACTTTCGTCGTCAATTGCGGTTAACGATTAAATACTTATAAATAGTTATTAATCGTTAATTGGGAATAACGGTTTTTCTACTTTAGTCGTTAATTGCGATTAACGATTACATTCCTTCCAATTGCTGCTGAAACTTCAAAATGAAATACGGAATCAAAACTGTATGAACACTGAAAAAAATGTAAACTGAGTTTTTGTTGAGATATATTTCTGTCAATTCTCCATCTCCGCTCTCTGTCTCTATCTCCCTCCTTATTACAATTTATGGATAGAGATGGCGATTAACTTCATCAATCGATTGAATCAGTCTCCGTTTTTTCGATGATTTCTTCTTTTAATCAACGGTTGACGATTAACTTCATCAATCGACTGAATCAGTCGCCGATTTTTCGATGATTTCTTCTTTTAATCAACGATTCACGATTAACTTCATCAATCGCCGATTTTTCGATTATTTCTTCTTTTAATCAAGGATTGACGATTGACGATTAACTTCATCAATCGATTGAATCAATTGTCGATTTTTCAATGATTGCTTTTTTAATCATACACATTAATCAATGAATCTTGATTAAAATTTTAATCGATTAATGCCCAACTCTGGCCCAGGGACAATTATCCGCCAAGGATACTATTCTTCGGGGATACTCTCGCCGAACGTAGAAAAGGACAACGGAGCTTGAGAGGCCTCAGTCGCCGAGAAGTGTTAGCATAACTAATCCAATAACAAAACTTCTTTATCTTTCATTATTTAAGTCTGTTAAGAGTGCAGTTGTTTTTAAATTAAATTAATCGTTTTTTTTTTAAGAAAATACGTGGTTTCCTTTAGTAAAGATAGGTATGTATACAAAAATGTCCGTCAACCTAGTGTTAAATTTTGCTTGAAGTGTTCATCGCGAGTCGGGTTCGTCATTATACAGCAATGGCTTAATAATGATAGCGAATATTTCGTGTAGCTATTTTTTAACACTAAAACGATGGAGCATTACTAGTAATTAGTTTGTATTGCCTTTTAAATAAACATGTCCACTAAGTGTCCTCAAAAACATCTTTATCATCTCAATAATTGTAAAATAAACAATATGAATTCTGTGAAACTGACATCCATAATCTTTTGGCAACAGGCGGATACGATCTTGGGTTTAAAACAGAGGATTCCGATCCCGACGACTACATGGAAGCAGAAACCCTCAGAGACCAGTATTTGGAATACCTAACAGAATTTCCATCTATAGTTTCCATCGAAGATCCATTCGATCAGGAGGATTGGGAAGGCTGGCTCACGTTAGCCGATCAAGAGATCCAAATCGTTTCGGATGACTTGACTGCCATGAACATTGATCGAATCGAGGAAGCGATAGAGAGGCAAATGGCTAATGCTATTATTCTGCGAATGTCGCAAGTCGGGACAGTGACGGAGGCGATTAACTGCGCGAGGATAGCGAGGATTAGCGACTGGGGATACATCGTGACGACTTGTCAGGCTGAGACAGAGGATAATTTCGTTGCCGATTTGGCAGTCGGTTTGTCCGCTGGGCAATTCAAAGCTGGGGCACCTTGCAGGACTGAGAGGACAGCGAAGTATAATCAACTGTTGAGAATTGAAGAAGAACTTGGAAAAGATGCGAGATACGCCGGACAAAATTACAGGAATCCTTTGGCTAAATAATTTTGTGTTAGTTGTTCATTGATTATTATCAATATTAACTGATTGTCAGCCAGAGCTGGTGAAAATACTATTTGCAGTAGGAAATAGCAAATAATCCTGTTTATTTTAAAGTATAACTATGGAAACTAAATATTTTGTTTTTTCATACAGCAATTTTTAAAAATAGTATCCTATATGTATATTTGAAGAATATTAAAAAATTTGTCTTGATGTATCAAGACACTGACATACTTCAGGACAGTATCCTGTTTACTTTCAATATAGGTTCCTTTTTCAAAAATATCCTCCATTCAATACAGTATTTTATTTAAAGACTATTGCAAATATTTGAATCTTCTCTTTAGCAATATCTGTAATTTAATTCTTTTACTTTAAATATTATTGCGGAAAATAATGATTCTAAGTGTCTAATGTTAGGGTTTCTTATACAAACGCAATTACCATTTCCTTTTTAGATTATTGCTAATTGCAAGACAAGAAATATTAAATTATCAGAAATATTTTTTGCCAATATTATTTACAACTTGCACCCATCTTAATTTCTTTCAATACCTCAACGACAGAAACTCTTAGCTTCTATAATTCACAGAACACGATTAGTAAGATTAAATATACATAAAACAATAAAATTTATTTTGATGATCAAGAAGAAAATATTTTGTTTGCCAAAATTTTGTGTCCTATTTAAAATATTATTTTATTTAAGCCGAGCAGAGAGAGAGCCAAAGATATAAAATGATATTTGGAATATTTATTTGCAAATATTACTACCCGGCACTGACGTCAATCAGTTAATTTGATGCTATTCTATTAATTGCTAAACTTACCATCACCCGTGCAGTAGTACCCATGGAATCGGTCGAAGTAAGTATTTTGGAAGCGTTGGTGATTTGCGTAAAGCGTCCTCATCATTCCTGGCCATGGCTGACGGAAGACGAGGTATCCTTCTCCTTCTCCTTCGATTAGTCGACCATCTTCATCTAACAGTTCTGGTAAGACTCCGAAGAAAGGAAATGTCTGTGAGAAATGATGCAATAGATTACTCAATTGATCTATTTTATTATACATACTGTTATCAAACATCAATTTACCAAACACCCAACTCAGACTTAACCCACACAAGAATATACACTACCGCTGAAAAGTATGTGGACACTTGTTCAATTCTCTTGGAAGAAAAAGAATCTTCGAGAGATTTAATCAAATTTCATGCGATCTGCTTTATACAGTATTGAAGAATTTATCTGAGCAATAATTTATTAGCAGACCGCGAATTTTATCCATTTATAACAAAAATTATTATTTTATCTCCAAAAGTTTCACCATTTTTGTAGTGAATTCTCACAATTTCTATGCGTTGCTCGATCGTGTAATTCCCCATGACTGAACCACAATACTTCCTGATGCCAATTGTCAAGGATTAGTACTCTATGTTCGCCATAAAAAAATGGCGCGCTATTTAAAATGTCAGGTCATTTTGAGACAATAAATATCGTCTAATAACAATCAATTAGAACACAAATTTCAACGATAAGTGTCCACATACTTTTGAGCGATAGTGTATACAGGGTGGGGCACTATAAACGGGTCACCTGAATAACTCGCTTGCTTTTGAAGATAGGAGAAAATGCATTAGACCAAAGTTACTTGATATCGAGGCGCTCGTAATCTGATGTCATTCATTTTTTTATAGGCGGAGACGTCAAGGAGATATGAAGGTCAACTTCATTTTTTTAAATGGAATGAGGTATTTTTTAATATATCAATCGACGCAGCTGGGCATTCGTTATAAAAAAGTACTAACCTATGTATGTCGAAAAGTTAGTAGTTCCGGAGATATTTCAATTTAAATAACTCTAACGTCTCAGTACGACAGTAATAGTATTTTAGAGTTATTTAAATTGAAATATCTCCTGAACTACTAACTTTTCGACATATATACGTTAGTACTTTTTTATAACGAATGTCCAGCTGCGTCGATTGATGTATTAAAAAATACCTCATTCCATTTAAAAAAATGAAGTTGACCTTCATATCTCCTTGACGTCTCCACCTATGAACAAATTAATAACATCAGATTACGAGCGCCTCGATATCAAATAAGTTTGGTCTAATGCATTTTCTCCTATCTTCAAAAGTAAGCGAGTTATTCAGGTGACCTGTTTATAGTGCCCCGCACCTGTATACGACTGTTCATTAAACTCTTCGTATACAGGGTGTCCGACGTAACTCTCGCACCCCTGATAACTTTGTTATTTATACAAGCACAAAAAAATGTTTTCAAAGAAAGTTATTGTATTTGGAGGAGGACATAAGTCACAAAAGATGCTTTGCAACTGTGGAATAACTGTTTGTAATACTTACTGCAGAACCTGGCTTCATAGGCGTGGCACCAGGCAAAGGAGTGATCACGTGGCCTCCGGTTTCCGTTTGCCAGAATGTGTCCGCGATGCTACACTTTCCATGTCCAACGAGGTTATAGAACCAAAGCCAAGCTTCAGGGTTAATTGGCTCTCCAACCGAGCCGAGTACCTGGAACAAAACATTCCCTAGAAAACAATTACATCATTATATGTATCACAACAAAAAAGATACATCTCTTGAACCTGCTCTTCACTGTTAACTGCAACTTTCTGCACTTATACGACACGTGTATATTTAAAATAAAAGATCATACGGACTTTTATAGAGCATAATATATCATTTTAGATATTAGACTTTCGTTTTGCCAATTCTTTTTTTAAATTGATCTACGGAAATGTAAATTCGAATAGATGACGCTAGTCTTCTATAAAAGATGGGCATTTCTGAAATAACATTAACTGATATATGATTTTAACTAACAAGCTGCTGTATTTTATAATTACTTCTACGTTTGTGAGATCAATTCTAAAATTACATTACTTGGAATATTATTTTATAATTATTTGAGATAATGATCCTTTATTTTGAGTATTATTTATTTTAACAAACGTTCATTTTCAATGAATGAGACTTGCGGTGCGAAATAAATTATTTCAAATTGTTATTTCTTATTTTCATTTCAATTTAAAGCCCAGGTTTGCTGTACTGCGGATCTTTGATACTGTTGATGATGTGTTTCAGCTAATATACATCCGTATTCTTAAATTCTTTAAATTTCTAAATTCTTTTAAATTTTATCTACTTTTTTTTTATGAATGAATAAAATCTGCAGGCGACTCTAGGCTGCTGATTTTTATGCAAAATCGCAAGAAACAGGAGCCACTTCGGAATGACTGTCTTTCTTTAATTATTTTAATCGATAGATCGAAAGTAGTATTCAATTCTTTTAATCTTTCCACTGTTCAACATTATAACTACTTAAGCTTACCATAAATGCATAAAATCCGCATCACGCAGATATACTGATTGTTCATTAACCTACCTTTAAGGTAGATAAATTATGCTTCTTCACCAACTCGTCCCCGAACTTCATTAGCGATCTGATCGCAGTAGGTGCAGTGTAAAATTGCGTGACTTTGTATTTGTCGATGACAGACCAATACCGATCATTAGTCGGATAGAACGGTGTACCCTCGAACTGCATATGCAAATTAGAAAAAGCACGATATCAATTAAATTTTATTATTCAAATTTTATAATAAAAAAAACTAACAATACGATGATAACACATGTATACTGTATAGTGTTACTGGCAAAGATTAACATTTTTCTACGTAGAAGCTTAACAAGACCAAGTTTACTAGCATTGCACATGTGTAATGATCAGGATCTCGTATTTCGCATAAAGAAGGTCATATTAATTGTATGCACGTCGTTATTTAACCCTTTGCTGTGTTTAGGTCAATATGATCCTGTTAGGGATAATTTAACTTTTCGTCTTTGTACAGGGTGTATAAAAAGTCATCCGTCCTAGGGGTGAATCTACACCTCTGGATCGCTGGACATTTGCAAAAGAAACTTTCGACAAAATTGTTTATAACAACGAAAATTGTTAAGATTTTTTCTACATCCATATCTTCTACTTATCGAGAAGAGAAATATTTTTAAGACGTATTCATGTAAATGACATTACCCTGTGGATCCGACGGAGGAACAGAGAAAATTTTGAAAACCTCCCACACAATCATACAGTCATAAATCACGCCATTGACGACCGAAGACAATACCAAAGAAATTTTCTTGACCGCGTTCAATAACAAACATGTCCCCACCTAAATTCACCCTTAACAATTCACGAAAAAACCGAGGTGACAATCGCAGAACTATTTTGATGGTGGTTGGAGTAACTTCTTCTCGTTCGATGTCACGATTTTGGAAAGTGTGTAGTGTTTAGTGATTGTGTAGAAGTGTGTGATGTTTTGTGCCTCACAATTACATGGTTCAACAAATTTCAACCTTTTTGGGGGGTTTCGATTCTCACTATGAAATTCTTGTAGAGTTTTTTGCGCTGATTCCGAATCGGTTTTTAATTTTTCGCCGAGACGCACAGTTTTTTAGAAATTTGAGTTTGAAAAAATGACATATTTTTCAACTCCGTTTAAACATGTTTAAAAAGACGCGTTCAATTAATCGAAGATAATGTGACGAAGAGAGGGAAGTTGACTTACGATAACGGAAGTGGCTGCATTTGCCAGGGGACCGTACACAACATAAGTATGACCAGTGATCCAACCAACATCAGCAGTGCACCAGTAGACGTCAGGGGGATGATAATCGAAGACATATTTGAATGTCGTTGCCGCATAAATTAAGTAACCAGCCGTAGTGTGAAGCACGCCTTTTGGCTTTCCCGTAGAGCCACTGTTTTTGAAAAAATATAGTGCAATGAAGGAAACATCCACTTTGAAGTTTAACGTGGTTAAAATGTTCCTCGACACGCTGTAGTAAACATTCTCTGAATGTCTACTACAAAAATGTTGCAAACATTCTCTGAATGTCTACTCAGGTTTACAATCTTAAAGACAGGATTTTATGAATGAGCTAGAAGAGAGAAAGAAAAGGGATCGAAACGCTAATTAAGTGAAGTGACACCTTTTGAAGTGTTAAAACTCTTAATAGAAAGTATCGACTCCTTTATTCCACTTTTATAAATAAGTCGACAAAGACATGATTGTGTGCAAATAATTAGTTTAGGGAAAATTAACAGTGAATTAAGATGTTTTGAATCTCCAAAATATTATCTTATCTCTCCATCGGTTTCTTTTTTAAATACTTCATGAGTACCGTAAATTTAGAAACATGATTAGCGATATAATGTTTGGGAATGTGCATGGTGTCCCAAAAATGTTGTACTTCCTTGATAAAGGTGATTCCTGAGGTGTTTTAAAGTAACTTTTTCCTTTGCGAAAATGTCCTCCGCGGCTTTGTTAACGAGGTATTAACGAAAAACGCGGGCCAATCAGAGCGCGACTACTGACGGAATCTGTCCACTGTAACCGCGCTCTCATTGGCCCGTGTTTTTCATTAATAACTGCTTAAGAGAGCTGCGGAGAACATTTTCGCAAAGGAAAAAGTTACTTGGAATCACCTCAGGAATCACCTCTTTCTGAAAGTACAACATTTTTGGGACACTATGTAAATTTTGAATCTATTACATAATGTAAACCTCTAGGTTTATTCTAAAGGAAATATTTTCTGTAAATGCATAAAATTGAGCAATTCAAAGAAATCAAAACATCGTGTTGAATAACACATTTTTGTCTAAACTACAGAATTTATTTACTTATTATAAATTACAGAAAATATTTCCTTTAGATCTATAATTTTCGAATGTATATTAGCCTCGAGGAAAAGATTTATAAATTATTTACCTTGTGTACAAAATAAATAGTGGATCTTCAGCACCCATCCATACAGGATAACACTTATCTTCGGCGTCTTCCATTTCTTCGTGCCACCAGACATCTCGATCATCGTCCCATGGTACTTGAGGAATTGCCAAACCATTTCCGTCGCTTCTACCATTCACACCGTTTGTCTTTCCTTTGCACAATCAAAGAAAATTTTTTTAAAGATTATCAATGTTCTCTTCCATTTAATAATTTCATTTTGGGCGTACAGGGTGTTCGCGATAATTTTTACCACCGTTGTTTTCGTAAACGGTAAACATTATAAAAAAAACCGAAAAGTAGGACGTTGTATTATATTTTACTAGTAATATGACAGTTTATTTTAATTTACATTTATGTAGATTTTTAGATTTTGTTTGTATTTTGTTAATAAATGACTAATATGATTAAAGATGATTATCTCATCAAGTAAAATTTGTTTCTTTATTAGATTGAAGGAGACTAAATCCCACATCAATCCAGCGGGATTGCAATCCCTAACTATGAATACGGTCAAAAGAACTCAGAAATGTGTTCTTGCTAATGGGAGTCACATTGAACACGATATGTAGTCTTATCAATACTAGTAAATACAGTAATTACGAAATGTTAAATATATTTCTGTATTTCTGTCCATGTATATGACCCTGAAGACTATAGTATACTACCTGGTTGAACTCGTTTTAACGCCAGCTTTCATTTGATGTAAAAAAATATGTAGCATTTCATTTTAAAAAATGGAGGCCACTTTTGTTTCTAGAAAAATATTAAAAATAGAAATAATTGAGATACACGCTATCATATTGCTAGTAAAATATACTACAACTTCCTCCTCTTCGGGTTTGTTTCTAGTGTTTATTGTTTACGAAAAAAACACTGGTACAAATTATCGCGAACACCCTGTATATTATCTCCGAGAGACTGTACTCTACATAAGTAGAAACTCTAATATAATTATCGGACTGTGGATCTTTATGCAAAATAAACCTGTTCAACACCAACTGGAAGAAAAAGAAACTGAATAAAAATTTATAACAGTTTCTTTGAAATATCTTAATAAGTTGACAGTCATAAAGCGTGCATTCACGAAGATTTTATTTAATAAACTTATTTCTTTGGGCGTAATGATAAAAATTGCTAAAAGTCTGAATAAACACAGTCTCGTTATTTTTATAAAGAAACGAAGGAGAGCCACTTTTAGTAGTTCGCAAATACTCTCTCTCTCTCTTATTTAATTCTGTCACAAATACATAAAGTCCTCAGCCTCTTAATTATTATTACAGAGATATGTATGATTAAGTCAATGATAATATTACAGCCCCAAATTAGCTTTAAATAATTATAACTGTTAAGCTAACAGTACTTATGAGTAGACTGCGGATCTTTATGTACTTACAGAAATTTAAAATTGTAAGAAAATTTTGAAAATTGAAGATGTCAATATACCATATGGTTTCTCATCTAATTCAATTTCAATTTTTATTGTTATTTTAATTGTAATTGTAATTTTTATTTTTATTACACTTTTCTTATTACACTATTAACTTTAAATTTAACTTTAATTTAACTTTAAACTGTTTAAACTCGCGTTTTTGTCGAAATCTATTTTTACTCTTCCCTTCTTATATTTTAATATTAACATTTATGCACTTATAAACGACTCCCGAACGTCTTTTAGATGTCAAACAGACGTCTTAAAGTCGTCTTTATGACGTACTGTTTTTTAACACAAGACGTTCGGAAGACGTTGGTAGGACATTCGGGACATCTTTAAGACGTCTGAATGTCCAACTGCAGACGTCTTAAAGACGTCTTTGTGCTATCTGGGATGGAGCTACCAGAAAGGTGGCAAAAGATCATCGACCAAAATGGAAAATATTTTACTGATTAAAGTTCATTGCTTAAATAGAAAAATTGGGTTATTTTATTTCACCTTAAAATACCAAAATTACTTTCTTGCCAACCCAATATAATCGATAATGGAGGAAATTGTATCCATTGTTACTTTTTGTTATACATATATAATTGTTATTCCTAATAATCTACCATTGTTATATATAAACGTTCTATCTCCATTTCCATAAAAATATAATAATATTCCCAGACATATCAGCACTTCGCATTTCTGGGATAGACTATAAACACCAATTCTATTTTTTACTCACCTGCTGTATCGGTTTTGCTGCCCTGTGGACTACTGACCCTCCTCAGGTGAGAGACCACGACGCAACACTCGACCACGTGGCCATTATTCGCAACCTTGGTTAAAGCGTCATCGCAGATGGCCTTCAACATAAGGAGTTTTTCGCCTCTCCACACACCGTCCGTTGTAACCAGAACTTTTGCTTTTGAATCCAAAATACGTTCCGCTAAAGAGTCTGACGAATAACCTGCAAACTAATTGTGCAGGAATGGCATTACATACACATTAAATGTACGAATTAATTTGGTACGATTTTTGAATAAATTTACTTTTACTTTATTACTATTTATTATTTTCATTTGAAAAAATAAAGTTGCCCTTTATCTGACCCTTAAAGGGCCATTATGGAAAAATGTGCATAGCGCCATTAAATGTGCCCCTTCATATGAAGAATATTTTATATAAAAAATTTTTTCATATTCCTGCTGATTTCCGTAATAATTGACTGTCTCAAGATAAATGGATCACCCTTATGTAGTACTTTAAAAATGTTAGTACTTTGAAGTTAGTCTATCAAAATCCTTAAATGTCGAGGAAATATTTGAACCTCTTTTTCCTCCATTTGTAAGCAAATATATCCTCGAACATATACCCATTTAGTAGAAATGTTTAATTTTCAAGTTTAAATTGTTCCGGGTGCAAAGGGTTAAAAGTGAGGT
Organism: Lasioglossum malachurum; assembly: GCA_028455605.1. Lineage (NCBI taxonomy): Eukaryota > Metazoa > Arthropoda > Insecta > Hymenoptera > Halictidae > Lasioglossum > Lasioglossum malachurum. The sequence continues at coordinate 15,599,456 of CM052316.1, read as the reverse complement.
ATTAGCAGTTGAAAGAATAGTAATTACCACTACACTATGCACGGCACCGATCCTGGTGCAGGCCAACATCGCGACGGGGAGCTCCAAGATCATTGGCATGTAAATAGCAACACGGTCCCCCTTCGTCACTCCCTTCGATTTCAGTACATTCGCAAATCGGCATACCTCCTCCAGTAGTCTCTTGTAAGTCAGTTTCGAATAATCATCGGGATCGTTGCCCTCCCTGAAATAACGTTACATAATTCGAGTAATCTTCCGCCGACAGTGTGAGTCACTCTTACGAAACGAATCAGTATCGGTCAAAACACTCGTGTAAGCATTTTAATCAGTCTCGCTTTTAATCAGTCAATTCGAAAGGAATTGATTCATTTAACAACGCTGAATCGCGTTGTGATTTATAGTCATTCGCACTGTCGACCAGTCGTCGACACGTGACCACTTAGTCGCCGAGAGACAGTGTTGGGCAATGAGTAAATTTATTTAAATAAATAATTATTTAAATTAATAATTATTTAAATAAAAACATAAATAACAGGTAATTTGTTATTTGGATATTCAAATAAAAAGCAAAAATAATTATTTATTATTTAAGCAAGTCTAAGTGAATTGTTATTTACAAATACAATTTTAATTATTATTTGTATTGACAAATAATAAATGAAGGGTTACGGGAGAAGTGTGTGCCCTGGGCGCTGGGGTTTTAGTGGGTAGTGGTAGGGATATGAATCCCGATCCTCCAATTTTCCACATGTCTCTGTTATAATCTCATCAAAATGTTTAAAATCGATTGAAAAATTTCACACACACAGACTAAAAAAGCAGAGAATATATATATATATATATTTAAATAAAAAAAATTTTTAGTATATCACGATTTTATACATACAGACATACATTTTTATACATACACATACATACAGACAGTCCTGAAAATTTGTGATTGTGAATTTTTAATAGCTATGAAAATACTTGTAAGATTTAAAACGAAAAACGTGAGGCGCAAGATAATAATAAGGAGTGTAGATAGTCGCTGCCGTTGAAAAAACTCACTCAACAGTTCATATCATTTGCAGTGCAATAAAATTGTTAGTGACTTAGGTAAACTATTCATGCATCAATTATCTATAACAAGCGCCCCACGTTTTTCCTTTTAAATCTTACAAGTATTTTTACAGCTATTACAAATTTACAATCACAAATTTTCAGGACTATCTGTATGGGGTTAGGAGACTGTATGGGGCTAGGAAACATTATTTTATACTTTTTAGTCTGTCTTAAAAACATGGTATATTAAAAATTTCTTTTTATTTAAATAATTTTTATGACTGCGTTGATCGCGCCGAAAGTACAAAGGATGCCGGACGTAGAAAAGGACAGCATGTAAACATGCGGCGTGCTTAGACTGCTCGGCGACCGAGGCATCTCGAGTTTATTGGCCCCCCGCGGGGATGCAACCCAGTGGAAGGGGTAGGCGAAGAGACAGTGATCGTGGAGATCCTCAGGGAGCTATTTAGATCGTGACTTTACTGTACACAGATCTGCCTCAGAAATACACTTTGTAAAAGTGTATCTTTGCTACTGAAATTAGATAAAGGGGTACAAACCTTATCTTTATGCAAAATAAAAAAAATCCAAATCATTTTTACCAAACAGAAGTTGAATGGAAACGTATATTTCTACGATTAATAATTTTTTCAAAATAAATTCTTTTAATGTCTTTACAGTTTTGTATTTCGCCTACTAATTTTTGTCATAAATGCATAAAATCCGCAGGCTACTTTTTTAAGTATCAGTGGCAAGAAGCAACAGTCGTCACTCGTCAGTTGCCAACACATTTTTGCGAATATCTACAAAATGAAGGCCGAGTAACGTTTATTACAAAACAAAAAGTTGTTCAATATGTTAAGCTATACGACGCGACATATGAAATGTCATTCAGTGTTTCGTATGTAATCCTTTTGTAAATAATTGCCTTCATTTTCTGTATTTGTCTTCATACTCCGATCTACGCGATTGAAATTATTTATTCGTAATACGTAGGATGGATTTTCAATCAAAATAAACCCACACGGGAGCTGCTTAGACATCTGTTTCTTTTTTAAAGGACTATAATGAGCTGGAAGAGTTTTCTAGTTGTTAAATTGAAATTGTTCCTCACCTTAGTTTCTTGAACATAGGCTATAGAAATCGAGATTTTCACAATGATTTAATGTGGTCTACTGATAAAGTATTATCGATTATCTAGAAAGTACAGTACTCCTAAGGTCATGTAGCACAAACAATCTATACTAAAAACTATTTTTAATCATCGTTTTCTGCTCTGTTGCATTTAATCGATATGAACAAGTATTTCGCTTTAACTTCTTGAATAAACTTTTCGTCAATTCATGTGCTATTATTGTCTTGATATTTTAAATTAGTTTGGAAATAATTATTGTCTCAAAGTATTTGAGAGATATAAGAGATATAAGAGAATTTTTAAATGTTTTACAGTAATCACTGAAGCGTTTCTAGAGAAAATGTCACTTAAAGAGACATGTTTCAAAGAACTGGTGAATAATTAGAACATCAAAGGACTATAGATATATAGATTTAAAACATATATATATATATATATATATATATATATATATATATATATATATGTATATACATAGTTAAAAGCCTTTATCTCTGTTTTAAATATAATTAAACTCGTAGCATGTGAACACAGTAAAACTAATTCCACTTTCCTTCAAGGAGCCAGTGAAAATGTAAAACTTTCTTGTGAATATTAATTGAAAATGTGTGGAAATTGAAGTTCTTGAAGTGAAAAATGAAAATGTGAACATTGAAACCAAAATTCAGTTTGTCGTTCAGGAAAATATAGGATTATCTACTTAGCAATTGAATCTACTATACTAAATTCCAGTATTTATCTTCCTCATTGAATTAGATTAAAAATGAAAGATTTGACTATAGTCAAGTAGTCTAACCCAGATTAAAAATTTAACTACTTTACATTTTCGATTTAGAAAACAATTATATTGAAACATTTGACACCCAAATTACTTTTCGTATGAAAATAAACAATTACAGGAGAACAAACATATCTGTATGCAAATATAAGGTGTACAAATTAATTCATGGTTCTCGTAACCAAAATTGTAACTTTATTTTAAATTCTAATCTTTTGTTTATTTTTTTTCGACCACTGATTTCCATTGCAGATTTCTTAATTACCTGTAAAATGGAGTAAATTGCATAGAAAGTGATAAACGGTATTTTCGAGAGTAGAATTTATTTTGATTGTTTGTAAATAATTATAATCAACGAGTTCGCGAAGAAAATGCTACGAATTAATTTGTACACCTGATAATAAAGTAAATTTTAAAAGATGGTTTCCAGAGTTAACAGTCTTCGAAACGTTAAGCTTTTTTGGAAAGCATTAACTGTGGCAACGAATAAAAAGAAGTATATTTTTGCATTGAAAGCTATTCAAAAATTTAAAATATGTTCAAACGGTACTTCGAATTTCCATTTGTACAACGTCATGTCGCAGGAATAATTTATGTTTTTTTATTATTCCTCGTGCGAGAAACCTTGATTACCTAATCCGGAAGCGCCATTCGCGTACGCATGGTGTGCATGTATATGGATCGCTTTTTCCAAATTCAGTTTCATTCGCTGTTTACAAGATCAAGTACGAAATATCGCTAGACGTTGTTGTGATTGTCTGCAAATCATCAGGGGATACCAGACATCACAGAGTAGCGCCATTCCGATCATACGATTAAATGGAAACCGTCACGACAAGAAGTTACATAAAGATAACGATAGTATACACTTATAAAATTGCCTGATACCTCATGCAAGCAAACATTGATCAAAACAGATATTTTATTGCTATAATTTGCTAATACTACATCGAATTAATCAAGGTTATGCAGTTTCGCTTATTGAGCGAAACGATTAAACAGAGCTTGATAACTCAGTTAAATTTTTCGGTTCAAAGACGAAGTTATCAAGTTCTGTGTAATCTTTTCTTTCAGTAAACGATATAATTAGTGATGAAGAGACTGTGGATTTTTATGAAAAATAAAAATTGTGTATCTCAATTATAAAGAAGAAAAAGTTAGATAAAAATGTGTTCCTTTTATTAGTGTAATCTTAATAAATAGGATGTAATATAAATATATGAATGTAATAATTAGACTGTGGATCTCTTCATGCATTTATGAAGAAATTAGTTAGCTGAGATATAAAACAATAAAAATAGGATGTGAGATAAATATGAATGTAATAATTAGACTGTGGATTTCTTTATGCATTTATGAAGAAATTAGTTGGCTGAAATATAAAACAGTTATCTAATTACTACAGTTGTAATAATTATTACAGTTTATAAAACAGATTAGAAAAGTTCAAGAAAATATTTTAATGTTGTTTTTAACGTAACAAAAAGAAGTCTCATTAAGGGATGAAATCAATTCTAGTAATATTTTCAGGTCCTTATAATTTCTACACACACATATAATTTCGTGTTAAACCTAGCCATTTTACCACGTTTTTATTAGCTCGCTTTCTTGTCTGTCTGCTTGTCTGTTTGCCTGTTCGTCTGTTCGGTAAAAATTTTGCATTTGATTTTAATTTATCACAAATGGATAAAATGAATATGTGTGCTTTAAGACTATAAACAAATTAGAAGAATTTAAATACAATGTTCTCTTTTCAACTTATTAACCATGTTAACACACATTACCGACCGGTGATTATTGCATAATTTTGAAATATCTATGGTACATGGCTAAACACTTTTTAATAGAACCTTCAATGGCAACAGCAATTTTTATTATGAATTAACAAGTCACCCACGGTAACGTCATCTAATACTTTCATTTCAGATTGTAATGTAAAAGAAAATTTCTATGCTTTCTTTTGGGACAGCACAATTATCGAAAATCCTATTAATAGGCTTTCGGTAGGAAAAGTGTTAAGAAAGAAAAGATAAACTTCCATTTCACTTCAGGTTGTTGCAATTCAGGTAGAAAATTTTTCTTTCGCATAAAGGTCCGCTGTCTAGTGATAAATAATAGCAACTACATATAACTTGTTCAACGAGACAAAACAGTAAACATAAACATAGCCGTCTCGAGTGCAACAGAGTTGATGTTATCATTCTCAGGTAGACAGCGAAGGGCGCACGCTGTTATTTTACTGCCTCGTCTCGTTGGACAAAGTATAGAAGTGTACTGCATTACATTTGACATTTCTCTAAAGATGAGTTTAACTGGACCAGACCTGGGAAAATTTTATTTGAAACGAAAATAAGAAATAAACCGATATATAAGTATATACATATATGTATATATATGAAAATAATATCGTTACTTGAGTATATAAAAAATCCTATTCATCTGAAATAATAGCAATGTCAAATAATGTATTAATTTATTATTTCTTTATTTCGAGTTTGAAAAAATAAACAGTACTCCTCAAAATAATATACAAGAAAAGGTGTCAATATAAATTTGAAGAACACTTTGCATAATCATGAAATAAAGCAACACATTATTTGAAATAATAATTCAAATAATGTAATTTCGGAACTGCTCAGCTCTGAATTAAACAAACTTGAGTATACTATAGTTGTGCAAAGTCCGTAGTTACACTTCACAAGTAGTCTTGTAATAGTTACTGCGTATATGAGAAAGAAAAATCAATTCTTTTTATGAAAGTAATAACACGAGATATCTTAATGTATGTAAAGTATCTTTTTAGTCACTCGTCCATCAAGAATAATGACGTTGTATAATAATAGCGAATGTTATTAAGACAGCCTGATTAAAGTAAATACATTATTCTTTTTTTATCTCAAATAATTTATCTATGTTAATATTCTATAAAGTATGCTATATCAGAAATTATAAGACATTGCATTGTTTAACAGCAGAAGTAAATAAGCTGATACGAGACCGTTGATTTAAACGTTGACATTAAGCGTTGCCGAGGTGCACGTGCAATGGAAATTAATGCAAACAAGCATTCGATATCGATAGGAGAAAGTCCGAGAGCCACACTTTAAGGTGAAACAAAATGCTTTATTACAGCGAGTTAGCATGGTCCAGTGATTGCAGCCGTTCGATTAAAAGAAATCATTTCGAACCCATAATGTTCTTAACAAATCATAAATATTATACTATCGTACTTTTAATAATTCTTTCAAAATCATATACTTCAAACGTATAATATATTCCGACGTTACAACAAGAAAAATGTTATTATCGCAATTACGTTGACTTTGACTGTACTTGAATAAAGAAGTGACCTAATGTATAAAGTTCGATTTTATGTAACGTGCTTTACATTACCGTAAAAAGTGATCGCGAAACAAATATTTACAGTTGAAAATTTTGGTTGATTTATCAGCATTATAGCAGAGCTGGGGAAAATAGTATTTTAAATAGTATGTAAATAGTAAATAATCCTATTTATTTTAAATAATATGTACAACTTTGAAAATAAAATATTTTATATTTTATGCAGTAATTTTTAAAAATAAAATAATTTATTTGAGGCAGTAATTTTTTTGAAAATAGTATTTTATTTGAAGAATATTGAAAATATTTGTATTTTGTCTTTACTTCCAATTTCAATTTGAAATATTACTGCTGAAAGCAATGGTTCGAATTCAGTACATTTGTGAGTGTAAATTGTTTCTTAACTATAAGATAGACTGTATGTTTGTGCGGTTTCTCAAAGTATTATAACAATGCAAAAAGTAAAATATTTTATTTCGTGTTTCTGATTGTTAAAATAGAAATATTTTATTTTGGGGATCAAATTGTTTTGAAATAGAAATATTTTATTTTACAGGTTCAGATATTGTTAAAATATTAAATAGTGTTTGAAATACAGTGACTCCCACAAATATTCGGACACTCTTAAAATGGCGATAACTTTTTTAATATTGTACTATACGATTTGAACTTTTTTTGGGAAGCTAGAGCAATTAGTTTACTACAAGATGTGAAAAGAAATTTTTTTGAAAATTGCAATTGGTTGGAATTGTAGAGAAAATATTAAAAGATGCATTTTACAATTTTTTGTGGGCCTATATTGAAAATTTAAAAAATACGTTTTTTGTAGATCTGTTTCAATTTAACATATCCTGAAAATTTCGTCAAAATCGGTCGACGTTGCAATGAGCTACAAGCGTTTAAAGATGGTAAAAATTGCAGATTTTCACGATTTTCGGCCTATAACGGCAGTAACTCTAAGAATTCTTACATCTTTCAATGTCTGTCATTTTTCCCCGCATCAACCGATTTCGACGAAACTTTCACAACAATGCACAGAACCCACACAGATCTACAAAACATATTCTTTAAAATTTGAATATAGGCCCGTATAAAAAAGTTGTAAAATGCAACTTTTTGTATTTTCTCTACAACTCCTGTGGTAAACTAACTGTTCTAGCTTCCCAAAAAAGTTCGAATCGTGTAGTCCAATTGTAAAAAAGTTATAAGACTAAGATATTTTTAATTGCCCCGAAAATTTTATTATTAGTAATAGAATTTTCTTATCACAGTAATGAAATTTATAATTATCTATATATCGCGATCTTTTTAAAAAAAATTAATAGTAACAATATAATAGTAATAATTACTATTGATTTTAAATAATTAATTGTAATTATAAATAATAGTAAAAGTTCTTTTAAATATTAGCAATAGTTTTCATGAAAATACTATTACATCTATACGATTTGCCGGTGGTTTATCGATCTATACTGAGTTCGCGAAGTATATAAAAAATACATAATGTTTGTTATTAACAAGTGCACATATTTGTAGTAAAGTACACAAAGAGATTAATGAAATGGAAAATAATTAATTAGATTCGCCTTGTTGATAAATACCTGTCTATCCAATTCCATTATTTGTCTTACAATTGGAATCATTCTACAGATAGAATATATGTCTATACAATTGATTAAAGTATACCTAAATTATTGAACGAATCTTTTATAAAACGGTAGTAATATTAGTTACAAATTAAAATCTATTTTTTTATAGATTTTGAACAGATCCCGATTCACATTTGGCTGACAAATGTACATTTTTATTTATGTAGAACGCAGCGCTGTTATTTTAAAATGCTGTTGCCTTTTTATAAGGAACGATGGCAAAAGTGGAAAGTTTTTAGAAGAATTCTACAATACTGCTGACGGACGAAAGACTGAAACACGCGCTCGCTCGCGTGTCTACATCGTACGATGTTCGATGATTCGTCGAAAATTTGGCATATTGTCGGTGCGGATGCTCCCATTGGTCGAGTCCACGTGGTATGATCGCGTCACATCATGTGGCGTTCGCATAGATCTCTAGAAATATGCGTTCGTTGTCGTGTGGAAATTAAATATACAGCGGACGAGAGAGCTCGAACTGTCTATATCGGTTTACATAATGTCTAGAATCTTTATTATGACAAAGTTCAATGATTCCCCAATTCATTCTCACGGCAAAACAAATTACTATAATGCAGAGATGGGCATTATTTGGCGAAACAAATACTATTTAATATATATTTTAGATTTTATTTTGCTTAAAGAAAATAGTATTTTAAATAAGATATACAATTTCTCGAAAATAAAATATTTCTATTTTAACAATCTGAAACTCAAAATAAAATATTTCTATTTCAACAATTTGATCCCCAAAATAAAATATTTTACTTTTTGCATTGTTATAATACTCTGACAAATCGCATAAACATACAGTCTATCTTATTATTAAACTACTAAATTGAATTCGAACCATTGTTTCCAGCAATAATATTTAAAATTGAAATTGAAAGTAAAGAAAAAATACAAATATTTTCAATATTCTTCAAATAAAATACTATTTTCAAAAAAATTACTGCCTCGAATAAATTATTTTATTTTCAAAAATGACTGCATCAAATAAAATATTTTATTTTCAAAATTGTACACATACTTTAAAATAAATAGGATTATTTACTATTTACTATTTAAAATACTATTTTCCCCAGCTCTACATCTTTTTAAGCCTGACTAGCTTTTTAGCTCTAATAGATCTATTGACGCCGTATACGAAAACGTCACACAATGAAAACGAAAGAAAAATTGTATCGCTTACGCCATAGACCTTATAGCTTATACGAGACACAAATGACATGCATTTATAAACAACCGATGTATTTTGCATAGAAATGAGAAGTCGAAAATATTGCTGTTTAAGCATGTTTTATAAATTGTCATCGTTATTTGTCAAACGAACGACAATGTAGCGAAATCCATTAAGTAATAAATTGTTATTAATATTTTTCTTATTATTCGAATTGTTCCAAATGAATATTTATCTAACAAAAATTATTCGAATAAATTCTTTTTACTCCAATATTTAAGAATAATTATTCATTATTTGTAAAAACATATTCTTCAAGAATAGTTTATCATTGTTTATTCGGATATTTTATTTGAATATCGAATATTGCAAACTTACTCGAATATTAACACGAGTAATGTTTATTACTACACTGCGGAGTCAAAATAAAAATTGCTTACACCAATTGCAAGTGACATGAGCCACACACAGTGAACCACAAAAGTATTTGGACGTGCTTTTTAAAATACTGTAACTTTTTTATGATCCGACCAAACGGCCTGACCTTTTTTGAGCAATTGAAAAAACTGCAATTGCTAAGAATTATAACTTTCTTAACTATTTTCATTTGAGCCCGTAATCAAAATTTTAAATATGCGTTGTTAGAGAGAGTTATTACACATGCTGAAAATTTCATCGGAGTCGGTTGACGCAGGAAAAAACGACACGCATAAAAAATGCTTTTTAAACTTTTTAAATTTTTAAAAAATGCTTTTTTTATTTTTGCATGCAACCTTGTAAGTTGTAATTTTTTGAAAATCTTTTTTGCAGATCATTTAGGAAACCAATGCTTCTAATTGCTTAGAAAACATCAGGCCGTTTGGTACAATCATAAAAAAGTTATATTGTTTTAAAGATTCACTGTAAACAGTTTATTCCTACTTTAATAATATAATTTTAACAAGCTGAGAACAATAGATTAGCACTCTTGAATCATTGTAACCTTTGTACTGTTTTAAATTGCACCCACTCGTTTTTTCCATAAATGCATAAAATCCGCAGACTATTTATTAATTTTGGTTTTACTTATAGAGAGAGATTTTCTCCATTTCTTCATGCGGATAGATACATACAGTACATTCAGTCATGTGTGTGCTCGCAATAAGTTCAATTCTTACTACGTTTAATGATGGTGATACATATTCATGTCATAATACAAAATCACACAAATACATCATTAGTAGCAGAATAGTAAGTGTATTTACGAATTACTAATCAATTTGTTACAAGCTTTAGACGCGTGAAAAGAGGATACGAATTGCATATACAAACTGCATAAATTTTTTTTCGTATAAAGCCTTATGTGATTAAATATTTATGCAATATATAGTGACAAATAAAATTTTATTCGTTACTTTCATTCATTATTTGTTATCAGTAGACTGCGGATCTTTATGCAAAATAAAAACACAGGAGCGAAATAAAAATTTCTTTCTTCTTTGAATTATCTGATAAAGGTGAAACTAATACTCTGACGTCTTTAAATCATTTTAATATGTCCACTGCTCTAAATTGTACTTACCGATTTTTGCCATAAATGTATAAAATGTATAAACGCAGTCTAGTTATCACAATAAAATTTTATCCAACAATTGTCTGAGGTCTCCACTATGTCAATATGCTTCAAATATAAATAGATCAATTTAAGGCGATTCATAAGCAACACTATTTATTGTATAATTCAGTAACTGTTCTATTATACGAATTTTTCTGTTTCACTGTATCAGTTCGGATAATCGACGTTCTACTTTGCTTTAAAAACGCCTCTAAAAGTTTTTCATGAATAAATTATAAGGCAAGATAAAATAGGATCATAGGAAATTCCAGTTGCAAAATGTTCTATAGTCAGTTTTTATGAGCATATCAAGTTGAGTAATGATCGTGCGACATAATTATTCAAGTTCGTCACGCTTTTCGACGCGGTTGATCTCTGGCACACATTTTCGATACTGGATTCGTGGTTATGTTTCAGTTCTACATATCACATCGCAGAGAATTAACCTTATCGGTCAGTATTATATACGACTCGTTCATTAAGTGTTATGCCTGACACTTCTCTGCAGACGATAAAAAAATGTTTTCATAAACCGACTGATCTTGCATTTTAACATTCATATCAGCGCGCGACTACGTATCTCCGTAAAAAGTATTAAAATCTTAGCAGAACAAACTTTTTGCGACTGTGTAGTTACGAAGTTCATCAATTTTCCGTCAGAAATATTTATTAGTTTCTAATCTTAGTTATTTTCCCCCTACTTAAAAAATTATTGACATCGTGTGTTACTGCTATACTGAGAATTGCATGCAAAAAATGAACACATGTGATGTTAACCAATAGAAAAATTAAAATAATTTGCAAATATTAATTTGTGTGTAGATGCGATGTTCAACCTTTTTGAGTCGGAAATATTTATTAGCTCCTAATCTTATAGTGGCTGTTTTAGTTAACAATATATGCATTTATTTATTATGCATTTATAACAACAACGAATTTGAGAACGTCGGTATATTATTTTCAATGTATGTATTTAGTAAGATTATTAAAGAAAACACGAAATTTTAATACAGCGGATGCAAAACAAAATTTAACAAAGGAATAACAAAAACTGTTTATGTTTAC